>PYUH01000499.1:753706-765529 GCA_016808085.1 Suaeda aralocaspica
CTTATTCATATATGTCTGTGTAATGTAATGAAATCAATGCTTCCTATATGTATTGGAAGCATATCAGTTATGTTTGTGCATCGTGTATATTTTTTACGTTTTGTTTAATTTGTGTTGTATTAATTTTCTTTTGTTTTGTATTGCTTTGATTATATACATTTGAGTTTGATGTTCATTCTTGTTTAGTTCTTTGATTGCGGTTGCACAATTTTTCTTTTTTAAGTTGTGTTGATGACATACTAAATTTTAGTGACTATGATCATACAACATACAATAGAAAAAGCATATCAACGAAACAAATCCAACATAAACAAACAAAAATCATAGGCAACATAGATTAGATGAACACATAGCAAACGAAACCAATTCATCAAACATCAACATAGAGCTGAGCAAAGGCTATGTTTTTCAACAATGATTATGGAAGAACTCAACTAGTTATCATACTTATCATAAAACAACATAAACTACTACACTAAATTGCAAAAATAGGGACATTTTTTCTTTTTTTTTTTTTTTTTTTTTTTTTTCTATTCATATATGTCTGTGTAATGTAATGAAATCAAATGCTTCCTATATGTATTGGAAGCATATCAGTTTATGTTTGTGCATCGTGTATAATTTTTTACGTTTTGTTTAATTTGTGTTGTATTAATTTTCTTTTGATTTGTATTGCTTTGATTTTATATACATTTGAGTTTGATGTTCATTCTTGTTTAGTTCTTTGATTGCGGTTGCACAATTTTTCTTTTTTAAGTTGTGTTGATGACATACTAAATTTTAGTGACTATGATCATACAACATACAATAGAAAAGCATATCAACGAAAACAAATCCAACATAAACAAACAAAAATCATAGGCAACATAGATTAGATGACACAATCAGCAAACGAAACCAATTCATCAAACATCAACATAGAGCTGAGCAAAGGCTATGTTTTTCAACAATGATTATGGAAGAACTCAACTAGTTATCATACTTATCATAAAAACAACATAAACTACTACAACTAAATTGCAACAATAGACATTGCACGAATTTATCGTACTTATCATAAAAAAGCAACACGAACAATTACGTTGTGTGTATGAAAACAACACTCATTGAATAATGTTTTTGGATAAAAATTGCATTTAAAGAATTAATGAAACAAAATTAACGAAAATTTTTGATGAAAAATTATCACAATGGGCACACGTTAGAAAACTAGATTAGCTTAAGGATAAAACTTTAAATTTCGAAAAACATTGAGTACAAGAAAACAAAAAATTTGTGTATACAATCTAGAAAAATCCAAATATTATTTTCATTCCCTACATTTATAGGGCTAAATAATGAAAATATTTGGGTATCCAAATATCCGATCCTTTAATCTTGGATGTGGGGTCGCGTCAGTTTTACGAAGCACACGGTGTGTCTTGACTCTTGACTTCTTGAGTAGTGTATCAGTGTATGTGCTACCCCAACCCCAGGTGAAAATCAAAACCACCGGCAACAGCAAGTCAATCCGAAAACCTAACTAAAAAAACAAAGCAAATTTTCATCGTTAATACCACAAAATCATGGGAGTTGAGAAGGAGATTCTCAGGCCAGGAACCGGTCCTAAACCGGTACCCGGTCAAAAAGTCACTGTTCACTGCACTGGTTTTGGTACTTCTCTTTCCCCCATTTTTACTTCAAATGTTAATCATTTTCATTTGTAAATTTACTGTTTTTTTCTTAATTAAAACTGCATTTTTTGAATAATCTATTATCTAGGGTTTTAAATCATGTTTCTGTACATTTCTGATTTTTCTAGGGTTTTTTTTTCCTTTCGATTTTGGTGTATTTGATTGATTAAAGGTCTTAACTGTTTCAATTTTTCAATTATAGGATTCAATTTCTGTTATAATTAAATTAATTTTTCATATAGTTGAAACAAACATTATTTCTGATTAGCAAAAATTGATTGTAATATTAGGGTTTAATGAGGTTTATCATCAAGTGATTTGAATTGGGAATAGTATTATTAATATAATCAGAATTAAAATTTGAGATTAGGAATAATTAGTTTTCGGATTAGTAATTAGGGGGTTTGAATTACTGTATTTAATTGTAGTTAAATTGGTTAATCATAATTAATTGACTTGAGTAAATGGTGCAGGGAAAGACAGGGATCTCTCACAAAAGTTTTGGAGGTATTACAATGATTTATTTTACTTTTTATTTAAATTAAGATTATTTGTTTGTTTATAGTTTATTAACAATTGAAAATTTGAAGATTTTGTTATGCTAAATTATGTTGAATTTGGTTGTGTTACAGCACAAAGGATCCAGGGCAACAGCCTTTTTCGTTCAATGTTGGCAAGGGAAGTGTGATCAAAGGTAATATTGGTGGAAATTTTCGTCTGTCTGTTGGTGATTTCGAATATTGTGTTTATGACAGTAGAATATGTGATTTGTTAGCTTTCTTTATTTGATTTGTTGTTTTGCGAAGAATGGAGTTTATGATTGATGTGGTGTTGTTTTCAATCGCGGAAATGTTTGTATCTCTAATATAAAAACTGTGAATCATTTTTTGCATGTCTGTTTGTTATAGGAAAATATTGGTAAATGGTAATGCTGTCATTGTTGTCGAAAGGAGAGTTTGTGGGGTGATAGATAATATGTTCTTTGATGAAATTTTTTCTTCAATAGCTGAAATGTTTGTATCTTTTATATAATCACTGTGAGTTAGTTTTCGGATATGTTTTTATTTGTTATAGGAATTTTAGGAAAATGGTAATGCTGTCATTGATGTTGAAATGACAGTTTATGTGCCTTGATCAGGACATGGTATATAGGTGTGTTGAGCGTTGACATAGTTTTCCTTTACATAGCTTTACTTGCAATTTGGGCTTTAGATTTGTAAAAATGATTAAAGTAATAATCCCACAAATTCAAATCTAGCGTATGTGGATTAAATGAATGACTTATGGAATCATGGAATGTTGGGTTTTTATTTCAAGCTAATTCCTCACACAGCAAATAAGAGGGACACAAAACGTGGATAGTATTGATCTAAAAAGATTGCCTATGCATCTTTGCTTCTTCTATGGCTTCTCGTTCTTTTGTAATCGTGTTGTTTTGAGACAAAGCCCTCATGAACTACTAACATATCGTGAAAAAATTGCATACAAAGTCAAACCGTTTTCCCTATGTAGTTTATACTGTTGGAATGTTGGTGGGGGTAGGAATTGGCAAATTGCATTGAGTTTGAGAAACTGATAAAACAAAGATTTCATCTAGTATATGGAGATGTATGAGTTGAGTGTTCGTTGATCTGACACATGTAAAGTCTATTAATATCCACAAACAATTTGTTAGTTGTACTTGATTAGTGATAATGCTTTTGACGGAATTGATTACCTTTTTTTCTTTTTTTTTTTTTTTACTTTTCCTAATTGATTTGAGTTTACCTTATCTTTGATCAGACATCAAAATATCTTGTTATTGAGTAATTTCTGTAATGATGTTGTAGGATGGGATGAAGGTGTGCTGGGAATGCAAGTGGGTGAAGTTGCTCGTTTAACAGTAAGTATACTCTTTTTATCCCTTGTCACCAATCACGTACCCTGTTGTGTGGATTAGTTTAGTTCTAGCTTTTTGCTAATTCACTGAAATGATAAGATTACAGTTTTTGCATCTCTACATGATTAAAAACTCCAACTTCAAATCAACATAATATAACTAAATGGGACCTTGTGATGTTGTGAGGCTTGCTCTATCGATGAAAGTAGAAAATGTATCATCTGAATCAAATTTTAAGCTGAACCTTCTTGAAGTGATCTGAGCCCTCCTTGATTATGCTGATCAGTGTGTAGTCTATAGAAGTTTTTGATACAATCTTCTATCGCTAAATAGATCATAGCTTACACGAGCACATAATGTTTTGGTTCTGGGAATGAGAAGGCTGATTATTTTGCTAAATCCTATTTGAACTTTTCAGTGCACTCCTGACTATGCCTACGGTTCTGGCGGCTTTGCTGCATGGGGAATACAGCCAAATTCGACCTTGGTGTTTGAGATCGAAGTGTTAAGTGCTCAGTAATTAGCTATTTATCATTAAATCATTTCCACAAGACCTATGAATAAATTGTAGAACTGAGATCGCCTTATTTTCAACCTGGCTTGACGTTGTGCCATGCTATGATAGTTTTTATCAATTTGTGCTCCAAGCTTTTAAGTATCCAGTTGTGCCGAGTATTTTTGCAAATTAGGTCTTCACGGTGTCCAGCATGCTGGTGAATTATGAATGATTAATTCATTAGGGAAGAATCGAGTTGGATTTTTAGGCATGCCCAATGTTTAACACCCCAGGAAAGGATAGTAGGTCACTAGAGCAGTGGGTCAACTATTCAATTCTGCATTTCATTCAAAATCAACATTGGATGAGGTACTGATATCTGATAAATTAGCGTCAAACTGTGTAAATTGCACTATAACATACTTCAAGAGAACCTCTAAAAGCAATTACGCAGTGTCATAAGAGCTTTCAAGAAGGGGGAAGGGTTCAGTCGTTCTGAAAGTGTGTTCTGGGCTTCTAGCATAGCTCTTTAATTTGCATATACATCTGCTTTTCTGGTAAATATGGTCTCGGAGCTCTCTACAGAAACTAATGCCAATTATAATGAGTTGTGGAATTACACACTCGAGCAACTTTGTTTTCGAAACTTAAGTGCAAATTTTAGTAAAAATTCAGTTTAAACACGCAATCAATCAGTTTAGTTACAAAGTTACTACTCCTTATTTGTTTAGTTTACACAGCCATAGTAATGGTTGGTGTTATTCATTGATAAAGCCATATTCTTTTCGACTTATTTCCAGTTAATGACGTTCATACAAGTTCAATACAAGTAAAATGTATATTTTGAAAAGTTTTATATAACTTGATATAAGTTCAACAATCGTTTACATAAGTAAACATATATGGATCTTGTCATCAGAAAAAAAATGAAATAAAATAACAATTGGATCCTCCTACATATAATTGTACAATTTGATGCAAGTATAGGAATATAGAATACTTTTTTAATACTTGTGGTTAAAAATCTTTAGTTAGCAAGAGAAAGTACATCAATCAGGTTTACAATAATTGAAACGGTTGAAAATATCTAAAAGCTTCATCGTTAATCAATTAGCTTAACAGTTAGCCAGCCTATCCGCTTTCAAACACTTGCACAAACCAACCATTTAGAACCGTTTATCAATAACATGATGCTATTGGATTATGATGTTACTGGATTGGGGCAATTTTCTAAACATAAGTCTAAGCATACATCTAATGTCTAACTCTAATAGAATTCACCTTAGGATATACATGATACAGTCGGTTGTATCTTGCAAGATATAATTAAACATAAAAAAGTGTTTATTTAATTTGGTACTAATTTTACACTCATTTCAAATCAAATTAACAAATTTTATACATAAAATTGTCATCACCCTAAACTAATGTTAATAATAGTTGAAGAGTTTTGTATTGTATAAATTATCTTAGCAATTCATAAAATTGTACGAACTTTTTACTCGAGTCAAATTAGATTGATTCATTTTTTACTCACGAATTTATTTATTTGTACGAATTTTGATAAAACGACCTTGTATTCTTCAGGTTAAATCTGATCCGAGTTTCAGGTTTGCTGATGTTTGATAGGTTAATACCTAATCTTACGACTTACAATATTCAATTTGGTTTCCAAAGAAATCTTTAAACATCACTACTCTATATAAAAAAAGAATTTTCTCAAAAAAAAAAATATATGTAAAAAAAAGAATACAACCGAGAAAACAAATTAAAGGTCCATTGCTTTCCCCGTTTCCCGTTTCCGTAAAATAGTCTAGAAAGTGACTTCTTTCGGCTAGGTGCGTAATTATTCGTTTGCATTTTCATTCAAAAACATTTTTTTTTATTCTAATTTTATCTAAAGTTCTAAACTGTTCAATAATAGTAATAAAAAAAAACCAATTAATGAATCTTTTTTATCATAGCCAATTAGCAAATTTATTTTATTTTATTTTGCTTTTAAAAATGAAATCATGATTATATACTCCACGAGGTGGTTGACACAATTTCACTAACTTCACGCCTATGGTGAAAAAAAATAAAGGGAGCTTGATTATTGATTAACTTAACTTTAAGGTGTGTGTGAACATCACATTAAACTAATCAAGAAATTATGCTATAATTAATCTATCTTTGACTCTAGTATGATTTTATTATCATCACTCTAAGGAACATTGAGGAGGAACCCCCTTGATTCAAGGCTTTATTTTCGAAATTTAGTGTTTATAGTGCATAAGGAACTATTGTACATTAATGATCAATTTTAGGGTGACTTTACCTTATGAGTTAATTTTTTTTTTTTACTTATGAGACTATAGGTAATTTTAAGGGTGAGAGATGGTTCTTTTGGTTAGAGTTCTGCTCCCGGGTGATCATGGGATTGATTCTCATTATTATCTAATATCTACCTTAATTTATGATTTCCTAATCAACGGCAAATACTCTGTAATTTTAATGTATAACTTTTAAAAAGTGTAGTATGATTATTACTTTTACTTTCTATAATCAGGTAAATAAAAAAAAATGGGTAAATTTTCTTATTAGTGAGTTAACCTTTTTTCTGTTAGGTTCAATTATTTCAGTTAGTTGAGATAACTGTAGACATGATACATACAATGTTTATTGTACACCTTACTTATGTATATGTTTTTCCGTCTTTGATCTTAGTTTAATTAAGTGATATAAAATTTAAATTGTGGGACCTCTAAATGTCACCAAAATGGTTGACGTTATTATGAAATAAATGAAGTTGCCAATTAAGCTAATGTGATGTTTGTTCCCTCCACTTGAAGCAAATGGCTAATCACACCAAGCGTGTCACTGCTAATAATATAATCCATAATTAGCTTAATTGAATCATAGTACTCGTATATTTTTATGTGATGAATAGATGAAGTATTTGCGAAGCTTGATCAATGTTTTAGGGCACGAGTTACAGTTCAATGAATGATTTTAATTTTTATTAAATTCGATGTATTAAGAAGTAAAGTAAGAAAATCATGTCTATTTTAAGCCTTCAAATTAACATAATTCATTGAAAATTTGTTGTCTAATAATTAGACCAACTTTATACTTTTCTAAATTTTTCAATTTAGATGGAATATTATATAGGGAAATTTGGTTACAAAGTTAAGGTTTTATGTTGGATGTTAACATATGAATCTCGTGTACAAAGAAAATATATGCTCTCAAACAAATATGGTGAGAATCAAAGATGATATAAAATTGTTAAGTGTGGAGGATGTAGAATCAGTGGATAAGATAAATAAAGTTTAATAATTTAACAATTGTCGTAGGAATATGTCATATTATCATGGCAAATTTGTAACTGTCTATCGATACAATCTCATTAATTTACTACCATCATATGATAGTATAATATCCGCGTAATGCACAATCACTCATAGAATAAAAGATTATTTATTAATACTAAAAATAAATTGCTTGTTGTATATTGATATTTCTTTTAAAAAAAATTGTAAATTATTTACATTTTAAAACTGTAACAATTACAAATTATATAATAATTCATCCTATTACAATAACCAGTAAATAAATGTCCAATAATAATAATAACCGTATTTCACAAATTAAAATAAATTAATGTTTAATGTATGTTTTACGTTACATGTCTATTTAAAAAAAAATAATACTTTGTAATTAGTTTAAATAAGAGTTCATAAAAAGCAAAATTTTAAATCGTGATAAGTATGTATGTAGCACAAAATAATTTGCCAGTTTTCTTTTTACCGTAAACTTCTACAAAGTTTAATTCCTGTTCAATGCACAATTTCAACAAAAATATTTGTAAAAATTATTGTCATTGTCATTATTTTATTTTTATTATTATTATTATTATTATTATTATTATTATTATTATTATTATTATTATTATTATTATTATTATTATTATTATTACTATTACTATTACTATTACTATTACTATTACTATTACTATTACTATTACTATTACTATTACTATTACTATTACTATTACTATTACTATTACTATTACTATTACTATTACTATTACTATTACTATTACTATTACTATTACTATTACTATTACTATTACTATTACTATTACTATTACTATTACTATTACTATTACTATTACTATTACTATTACTATTACTATTACTATTACTATTACTATTACTATTACTATTACTATTACTATTACTATTACTATTACTATTACTATTACTATTACTATTACTATTACTATTACTATTACTATTACTATTACTATTACTATTACTATTACTATTACTATTACTATTACTATTACTATTACTATTACTATTACTATTACTATTACTATTACTATTACTATTACTATTACTATTACTATTACTATTACTATTACTATTACTATTACTATTACTATTACTATTACTATTACTATTACTATTACTATTACTATTACTATTACTATTACTATTACTATTACTATTACTATTACTATTACTATTACTATTACTATTACTATTACTATTACTATTACTATTACTATTACTATTACTATTACTATTACTATTACTATTACTATTACTATTACTATTACTATTACTATTACTATTACTATTACTATTACTATTACTATTACTATTACTATTACTATTACTATTACTATTACTATTACTATTACTATTACTATTACTATTACTATTACTATTACTATTACTATTACTATTACTATTACTATTACTATTACTATTACTATTACTATTACTATTACTATTACTATTACTATTACTATTACTATTACTATTACTATTACTATTACTATTACTATTACTATTACTATTACTATTACTATTACTATTACTATTACTATTACTATTACTATTACTATTACTATTACTATTACTATTACTATTACTATTACTATTACTATTACTATTACTATTACTATTACTATTACTATTACTACTCCGATATTACAAAAGATTATAAATGCCTTAATTAATGGTATATATATTAATAAAAAGATTGAAAATTATTTTCTGCCACACATTTAATTTTGAAATTATTTATTAAGTATGGTTATAGGGTATATTAGAACATATCGAGATTGTAGATTCTTTTAGGGAGTACTATGTAAAAAATTTAGAGAGTTTTTTTAAGCATGGAAAAAAAATGAGAGGTTGACATGTGATAGAGGTGACTTTAATGGTTGTTGCTTAGTATAGGTAGAGGTATAAATTTGTTCATTTGAATTGTAAAAGGTTTTTTCGATTATTGACGATTAAGCATTTTTGATACTTTGTCATATGCCTTCGCTTTTTGCTAATGGATGTCAATTTATATACTTAAAATAAATTGTACATCCACGACCCCCCTTAATACATGCCCCCCTATACTATTGATTTGGAGGCCATAAAAAAGAAGTCATTGTAAGCCCTAGTCTATAAAATCAACATCCCTACAAGAGTACAAGACTAAAACAAAAATGGGACAAGGGGCAAAGATAATAGGACTAATATATGCATGCATACTCCAGTCTCCAGCTATTGGCTATAGTACACTTTAAAGTTTGAGGAAGTAGATACTTTCACTTTCTTTTTCACTTTGAAAATAAATCAAACTTTCATACTCATACTTGATGTTACTACTTACTTGTGAGTGGCGGCCCATTATAGCAACGTACACAACCCATGCGTGCGTTACCCCAATTCACATATACCTATCCTTCCATGTTATCGATTGGCCGGAGTACTATCGCTAACTCTTTGCTCTTTGAGATTTGGTCGTATTGTTTTAAGTGAGTGAAAAAGGATACGTAGTACAAGCAAAGTAATTAAATTTTTGTCAATCGGAAAAAAAATGGTGCAGATCTTATGTACCAATTGACAATCCAAAATGAAGATGGCGCAAAGAGTATTAGATGATTGAAGGGTATTAGGAAATCTTCTTTTTTTGAGGTTTGATTCACATGGAATTTAAGTTTAAAATAAGCTCATACGAATGAAAATCAGGTGAATAGAACGCGTTGTAAAACTCAATTCCTTCATGACTCATAACGATTGAATTAGCGATCAATCATATATTATTTTATTGTAATTTAGATGCAAGACTATAAACGTGAGTATATTGCATAGTATCGACAATTGGTATTCAGAGCAAATGATTTAGGCAATTAGTGGTTAATTTTGTTGACCTTTCTGTGGGTTCTGATTTTGTTGGCCTTTGTGAGTGATGAATGGTGATTTCCTCAAAGCTTGGAGTAGTAGTTATGTACAATCTTCATTTGTAAAGAATAATATATAAAGAATGCTATAGCACTCCCTTCCATTTAAATTTTTTTTCTAAAAATGATATATATATATATATATATATATATAGTATTTGTATTCATTATCAAATTTATTTAATTTGCCGATTATATAGTTATTGAGTGTAATTTGCACGAGATAATACCAAATATATATATGTATACTCATAACAAAAAGAATATTATTTTATTATATCTTCTAATAATTTTTTTTATTATTATTTAAAAATAAACCAATGAAAGCAAATTCATAATACGGAGTACTTTGTATGGTATATTCATTTTATAAAATATAAATTAATATAAGAGAAAAGGCTTAGATTAATAAAGGATGTGATTATGTGAGCATAAAAATCAATTACCAAAACCTAATCTTGGTAAACTAGATTGACATTGATATCTCACCCAACTTCATCAGCTCATCTCATCATTCTTTCTTAAAGAATGCATTCCACCTACTTGCATTGTATGTCAACCCCCGTGTAAAAAAGCAATTTGAAAATTTTTTCAAAAATGGTAAAGCAACAATAGAAAATTAACTTAGTGATTATATCACTCAACCAACAACTCAATCAATGCTTTGATGAGGCTTTTTTTTTTTTGATAAATGCTTTGATATGTTCATATATAAAGGCATTGTTTCGACTAAAGTTTTGCTTGATACGGAATATTTATTTGATATAAAATTAGGGTGGAAATTAATATTCCATTTTATAATTGAAATATTTTCCTCAAAAATTGGTAGGAAAAAAAAATTCTTCAAAATTAGGAAGAAAATATTTTTCCCGAAGTTAAAATTATTGATTTTTAATTAAACCAAATAATAATGAAAATTTTTTGAAATTAAAAATCATTATTCATACAACAAAACAACATTTTTTCCATACATTTTTACTCTTAAAAATGAAAATTAACCTTGTACATAGAAACGTATAACAAGAAATCTATATAAGTTAATACCTTCTTTGTTGCTTTAAACTAGAACTAGGATGACATGCATACATACGTATGTTTTCTTTAACAAACTATTTTATCTTTATCTGTATCTTTAATTAAAACCCTATTACTAATACAATACTAAAATGTGATGACTGATGACTTGATGAGTGATTGAACATATAAATTCTCAAATCAATCTTCTCTTGTTCAAGACAATTTTTGTAACAATTATCTATATCAATTCAACTTTCATGAATATCACTTCCTCAATGATAACACAAAACATAAGATAATCAATCGATAAAACAAAAACTCAGGATTATCGTCGAGAATTCCCCTTATCTTTTTTCTAATACCTAATTAAACGCGTGATTTAAAGATGGTAAAAAAAGCAATTAAATAAAGCAAAAGAAGAGGTAATTATGCGATAGCTTAGCATGCCATGATGAAATAAAGAGGTTGTAATTTTACCCGTGCGGTTCACACTTTTGACGTTTTTATTTAAAAAAAAAAAAAAATT
>PYUH01000499.1:765727-782119 GCA_016808085.1 Suaeda aralocaspica
TAAAGAATAATATATAAAGAATGCTATAGCACTCCCTTCCATTTAAATTTTTTTTCTAAAAATGATATATATATATATATATATATATATAGTATTTGTATTCATTATCAAATTTATTTAATTTGCCGATTATATAGTTATTGAGTGTAATTTGCACGAGATAATACCAAATATATATATGTATACTCATAACAAAAAGAATATTATTTTATTATATCTTCTAATAATTTTTTTTATTATTATTTAAAAATAAACCAATGAAAGCAAATTCATAATACGGAGTACTTTGTATGGTATATTCATTTTATAAAATATAAATTAATATAAGAGAAAAGGCTTAGATTAATAAAGGATGTGATTATGTGAGCATAAAAATCAATTACCAAAACCTAATCTTGGTAAACTAGATTGACATTGATATCTCACCCAACTTCATCAGCTCATCTCATCATTCTTTCTTAAAGAATGCATTCCACCTACTTGCATTGTATGTCAACCCCCGTGTAAAAAAGCAATTTGAAAATTTTTTCAAAAATGGTAAAGCAACAATAGAAAATTAACTTAGTGATTATATCACTCAACCAACAACTCAATCAATGCTTTGATGAGGCTTTTTTTTTTTTGATAAATGCTTTGATATGTTCATATATAAAGGCATTGTTTCGACTAAAGTTTTGCTTGATACGGAATATTTATTTGATATAAAATTAGGGTGGAAATTAATATTCCATTTTATAATTGAAATATTTTCCTCAAAAATTGGTAGGAAAAAAAAATTCTTCAAAATTAGGAAGAAAATATTTTTCCCGAAGTTAAAATTATTGATTTTTAATTAAACCAAATAATAATGAAAATTTTTTGAAATTAAAAATCATTATTCATACAACAAAACAACATTTTTTCCATACATTTTTACTCTTAAAAATGAAAATTAACCTTGTACATAGAAACGTATAACAAGAAATCTATATAAGTTAATACCTTCTTTGTTGCTTTAAACTAGAACTAGGATGACATGCATACATACGTATGTTTTCTTTAACAAACTATTTTATCTTTATCTGTATCTTTAATTAAAACCCTATTACTAATACAATACTAAAATGTGATGACTGATGACTTGATGAGTGATTGAACATATAAATTCTCAAATCAATCTTCTCTTGTTCAAGACAATTTTTGTAACAATTATCTATATCAATTCAACTTTCATGAATATCACTTCCTCAATGATAACACAAAACATAAGATAATCAATCGATAAAACAAAAACTCAGGATTATCGTCGAGAATTCCCCTTATCTTTTTTCTAATACCTAATTAAACGCGTGATTTAAAGATGGTAAAAAAAGCAATTAAATAAAGCAAAAGAAGAGGTAATTATGCGATAGCTTAGCATGCCATGATGAAATAAAGAGGTTGTAATTTTACCCGTGCGGTTCACACTTTTGACGTTTTTATTTAAAAAAAAAAAAAAATTAGAAAAGTATGGTGGGTAATTTTGTAAATAAAGTGAAAAATGAGATG
The DNA here is from genome assembly GCA_016808085.1 of Suaeda aralocaspica. NCBI lineage: Eukaryota > Viridiplantae > Streptophyta > Magnoliopsida > Caryophyllales > Amaranthaceae > Suaeda > Suaeda aralocaspica. The sequence continues at coordinate 767,255 of PYUH01000499.1, forward strand.
AGATTAGATTAGATTAGATGTAAAAATTCCCTATAAATTCATCTTTCTTCCTTAACACCCTTTTTGACTGTATAACTCACTCTCTCTTTTACTTACATTTTCTCCTAAACTACACCAACCAAACTAAAATTTCCTCTGTTTTCCTCTGTTTTCAGTGATTTACTTGAAGATTATTTGATCAATTACTGAGGAAAAATTCAATCTTTAACTATTTATCTTCTTCATTTGGAGTTTTTTGGTAAGTTGTTTAGATGGAAGAAGTTTGATTTTTATGAATATTTGATAGTCTGTTTTGTTTGGTAATAATAAGTAATTGTTAGAAAGTTTTAGTATTTTTGTATGTGAATTGATTGTAATTGTTGAAGACCCATTTATATGTTGTTAAATTCTGAAAATTTTATATGATGGGTATTAAGAAAGAGATGATTTTGGATGTACCCTTTTACTGTATAGTGAATTTGAAGAATAGGGTTTTTTTGCTCTTAATTTCTTGATTGATTTGGGTAAAACCTGGAAAAGTTGTTAGTAATTTGTGATTTGGTGAAGTTATATAGAAGAAATAGAAAGTGTGTTCTTGAATTTTTTGATGGTAATTTCTACTTTGTTTTTTTGATTTCACTAAAAATTTTTGGAGTAATTTAACAAAGAAGAAAGATGATAGGGTTTTGGGAATTTGGGTAATTTTTGGAGTTATGATTTGATGCAGCTTTAGTGATTTTTAGTCTTATCAATTAGTAGTTAAACATTTGTTTTTTAATGCATAATATATGTATTCTTTTCTGCATTTAAGGTAAATTTTAGGTTGAATTGCAACTTTGTGGCTTATAATATTCACCATGATTCTATCTTCTGTCTGCTTAGTATACACTGATTAAAGATGAGGTTGCTTAGTTATTCATCCCCCTAAAACCCGCCACCGAGCGAAGACTGTACTAGCTGTTGTTGTTGTTATTGTTGTTTTTGTTGTTGTTGTCGTTGTCATTGTCTCGTTGTTATTGTTGTTGGTGATGTTGTTCTAGATTTCTTGTTCATTGTGTTGAACTGTTATGTGCAAAGTTTAGCTCATATATTGCTTGCTTGATTTTTTTTTTGCAGGATCTTTAAGTACCTATAGGTTGGATAATTGGCAAACTTAGGGATAGGGAAGAAACAGCATGTTTTGGTTCTGTTCTTCAATTGATGTGTACCGAAACGTTATCTCTTTGAATTTGTACTGTAAGGTTATCCTGTAAAAGTTTTCGCGCTTTTGTTGTCGTTCTTCAAATTTTCTAATCAAGTGATTCTTTTCTTCATTTACCATGGGCTCCAACCATTACGCTGTTGTTACCTGGTTCTGGTACATTATCATCTAGGTTGAAGTATATATAGCGTATAATAGTTGTTGAACTATTTTGGAAGATTTTTATTGTTTTTGCAGTTTGCAATTTCCTTCCTTTTCAGCCTTTTGTTAGCCTTTCTCTGTAAGATCACTTTAGTATCTCCAAGAATTCGGCCTCTTTCCTTCTTCTCGAATTCATCCTTGGTGCTTGTAGTGGTGTTTGTAGTAGTATATTGCTCGTTTTGAGAGTACTATTTCAAAGGGTTTAGTAGTAGTTATGGTGTGCCAAGGAGCAAGCCAGTCAAGATTTCGGGCATTGAAGCATGAAAATGGAATCGCCGGAAAAGCAACCATTATAGTTAGAGTTATAGCTTGTTTTCAACCGTTGCAGGATTGCCAGGTACGTGTTAACAGCTGTTTTGCTCGTTTTGTGCCTTAGCTTTCTATGTTAATTTCTGTTTGCTAGGTGTAGAATGTATAATTTTAATAGTCATTTAGAAGTATGTTCTCCTGCATTTGAAGATCATTTAGGATCTTTCAGTGACAGAATTTATATGTTGTTGGTTGCAGGCTGAATACTTTCGTCATTTGCTTAAACCTGTCACGTAGATTGTCTTTGCACTAGGCGTTGTTAGTTTTTCTGCAGAATATTCGATTTTTTAGTTTTCTATATTGTAATCTTGAGGGAGAGGCTAAATATATCATATTGAAGCGTCTATAATATCGGTTAGTACCTGAACTTTTTCATTGAACTATTATATACTTCAAACATAATTACTTTTAATTTGTGTAGTATGTATGTTGAAATTTTCTTTCTTTTGAAAATTAGGTGTTCGTTTTCAGTTTAATGGTTGAGCTGAGCAGCAGCTCTTGGCTGTATCAGCATCATCCCCCGTTGGAATCATCTGCTTTCACAAGCTGCATGATTGTGCCCGTTGAACACAGGCAACGCGAGTCTTTGCCTGCTACTATTAACCCTTGCAAGGTATCTGCAAATTTGGGTTCGATTGGGTTTGGATTTTCTGGCTTGACTGATGAATATGGCCTTCCATTCGAAGGTAATGGCTTGTTACAAAGATCTTCTCCCAACTTTGAGAACCCACTTACTCAAAATCAATTTCACGAAAGACATGTTTCTCATGTCCCAGCCAGAGCTTTTGAGAAACCATCACCATGTGAACCACCTTCTGCTCAACAGAAAAAGTTTCTTATCTTTGATCAGTCAGGAAGCGAAACGAGGCTAATTTTTAGCTCTTTGTGTCCAAGGGTAGATAATGCAACAACTCAATTGTATACCTGTCCTGCTCGGAATCTGCCAGAAGACTCTTTTGGTGCATACCACCATTATCTAACTGAGAGGCAAGGAAAAATAGTGGAACAAGCTTGGACTAAGACACCAGCCCTTTATGAGGAGTCAGGCGAGAATGAAATTATTGATGAAGTCAGCGATATGCGTGAAGACACGGAAGAAATTAATGCCTTGCTTTATTCCGAGGATGAGGATAACAATGATGATTATGATGATGAGGATGATGATGAAGTGAGTAGTGGTCACTCCCCGTTGGCCAAAAATATCAAAGATTGTAAGCAGCAGAAGGATGAGGAGGATGAAAAAGATTTTGATAATGAAGTGACTAGTCTAGAAAGATCATCCAAAAGACAGAAAGCTCTTCATGGTGTGCATAACAGAATATGGCAAAGTCCTGTATATGAGGATGTCAATGACGGGGATGTCATCGGTGCTCTCAATGAGGGAGTGTGCCCCGTGATTGGTGACAAAAGACCAAGAAAGGAAAAAATCCATGATACATTGAGAGTTCTTGAGAGTATAATCCCGGGTAATTTGAAAAACAAGGATCCATTATACATCCTCGACGAGGCAATCAATTATTTGAAGGACCTAAAGTACAATGCCAAGACCATGTCATTAGAAGATCAAGATAGCTCTGGCTGCTATGAATCTTCAAGTTGAAGAGCTATCCATCCAAGTCATTCATGTAACGTATAGTCAAAGCCAGATGAGGCCACGAGGGAGCTCAGCTAGTGTAAGTATATGTCCTGGTTTGATGTCATTTTTTCTTCCATTGGGGTTGTACATAATTGCCAAATAAACGCGAGAGGTGTGTCTACGAGATATGTGGCTAAGATCGAAATCCGATGGTCACGGTAGCCACGTAACATTATTGCAAGAGGGGGAGGGGGGTTAGTTGTCGACCGACGAGTAATGATAGGATTACCTTTTAAAGGGGGAATGATCAACAAAAGTGTTGGATTTGAACGCATGGGTATGACTAGTGCTTGGTTGTGCTGGAAAATGACCCTAGAATTTGAAGGAGGGAAAAAAATGTGGCTTGTTTAGGTGCATGCGCATTAAGTAATTAAGGCCCCCACTCCCTTCTCTTTCAGTCCTTTATTATTTTTTTTTTTTCTTACTATTTGAGCTTTCATTTCTCTTTTAAAGGGCCCCATTTATTTCTTTCTTAGCCTGAATTGCTTTCATAAAAACCTTGTCTTAAAGTGTTCTTTCTTAATGGTTTACTTAGTTACTGTCATGAGTTTGTCTGTATTATGGAAATGTATGTTGCTTTTGTGATTTATTGAAATATCTAGATTATTATGTATTGAATTTGCTTCTTGTAGTCTCTTCGTCCTTTTATTAGTATCCTTTCTTTTTTCCTATTTTGATATACTCTGTAGTCTGTATAAAAGGATATCAAATCACATGTTTGGACTTCTTCGATTATCATCAGCTTAAATCTTTGATTGAGTTGGTCTTCTAACAAAATCATTAGTACTCCGTATCTGAGTTTGACTATCTCCCACCTATTGGCCAAATTACTAATACGGAGTAAAATAATGCAAAGTTTGAGTGATTTTTATTTTGTTTGATTTTTTAAAGAGAGGTTAGAAGAATAATGTAAGGCTATGTTATAAAATTGTGCACCAAAAAAGGGTGTCTCCTTGCTATTTGGATGAGGGATCTTTGGGACCCAGTAAGATCATAATGGATTTGTAATTGAGAATTGTTGGGAAATGTGGGTTCCATACTTTAGAAAGAATACAAATTGAAATTATGGTTACATTCATGAAAGATGGCCTATACACTCACCTGCCCTTAGCTTTCTTATGGTTTTCTTGAGGTTCAATGATTAGAATTTTTAGTCCTTATATCATTGGATGCAACTTCTTTGAGGAGTCTAATCAGTTCCCTAAAATATTTACGGTACACCATAAGTTCACTAGGGAAGACAATGACAAAACGTACTAATGAAACTACTTCTTCACTTTCAAGTGAGAAATTTATTCATCTATAGATTATGGCATCTACAATACAAACCTTTTTCTTTACTTTGGACGAATAGGCCTTGATGGTATGAACTTTTACTTCACTTCAGTGTAGCTGACTAGCCGGTAGCGCTAAATTTTCGCAATCAATGGGTGCATTAGGTGACGTAAATGAGACTGGATCCGAAAGGAGATAGAGAACAATCATATTTGTTCTTAGTAGTCTAGTAGACCATTGTAAATACTAGATAGTGCCATAGTGGAGTACATATGATGATACATATCTATTTTATGTGGAAGAGATCCATCTTTTTTCATTCTTAGTATGGAAATTTATCTCTTTCGGTTGATGTAAAAGCCATCATATACCCCTCTTCTCCTTAAACAACGGAATGTTGCTTCATCCTAGCCGGTTTGGAGGGGAAGGGGTGGATTTGCCTCAACTAGTGCCATTGTATGTATTACTTTAAACCCTTTAGCATTTTGCATTCAAATTTTGTATGTTTGTAAGTAAAGCACTTGTTTTTGTGTTAGGATCCACTCCACAACTCCATTTTTTTTTTTTTAGATTATAACAACCAAACTCTACAATAGTTTGAGGTAAATTTATTAAAGTTGCACATAGAAAAGTTATTACTTGATTCAGGATCAGCCTAAACTCGACTAAAGCTCTTAAACCTATTCAAGTTCAAACCTAAATCTTCGAGCAAGTTTATGCTACACTTGTAAGTAGGATTTCAAGGTAACTAACACACAAAATAGTAACAAAATGATAATAATTTACACACTTCAATCAATTGAATTGCACAAATGTGAATATGCATGGTTTTAGTAAACCTTGAATTTCCCCTCATGTATATAATGTCTAAATTTTGGACTTACAAGTTTAAAAATCAACTCATGCTTGTGTTAGTTGTGTAGTTCATCATACAACAAATCACATCAATTAGCAAAAACATTTTTCTTTCACCCTTTTAAGGCTGCCTTTGTGGACTGGAAGTGGTGTTAATAAGTGCTAAGGATTTCGCGTGATTTCATTTTACCAAAAAGTATGAAAGTCACTTTAGTTAGTGACTGCCCAAAAATAAATATAAATAAATAAATAAAGAAAATTGTTTTTGAGCTTAACTTTTAAAGCCTTCAAATTTCTAATTAGTTAAGGGAATGATGCTGTTTTTTCTATTCATGATGTATTAAGAGACTATAACAGTTTGTTCCATTAGCTTTTTTTTTAGTCCACAAAGAGAGGTTCTTGATTAAAAGGGAAATAAGTTAAGTTTCTTTAATTTTAACCCTTGCTTTTTTCTTTATTCTTTGCCTTTTGTTCTGTTTTGAGGGTAATTTTGTGCTTGCTAATCGATCAAGGCCATAATAAGCGTGATATGACACATGTTTGTTAACACTTGGCTAGGATTTTTCGAATCGAAATTCGATCTTTTGGTTATGGTGACACTAAAAGATGGTTGTAGATTCAAGTTCAGTATCATTGTTATTTTCCAAATTTAATCATATAATGCTCTCCCCGTTCTTAATTGCAACAAATAAATATCTTTCACAAAAAATTATAAATTATTGCAACTAAGAAAATAGAGGTAGTATAATTTAAATTAGTACTACCCCCGTATTATATTAATTGCAACAATTTGACATTTCTTTTATATACTTTATGTCAAATCGTTATTTCTTCTATATACTTTATGTCAAATCGTTGTAACTAATATGATACGGATATAGTAAATGAAAAACTGATTTATTAAGCAGACAAGATCAAGGCCCAAAAAGTAAGAAAGAAAAAGCCCATCAGAGAGTGTGAGAGCCCAATGGGGGAGGCCTTTCATCCTTATTATAGTACAATCTTAAAGGCTATTGTATTTGGATCAGTGGATGGTAAACAGTTAGCTTATTTGAAAATACTATTCCCATGGTTCTTTTCCTTGCTTAAACTTATTATTTATGTGTTCAAACTTCAAAATGTTGAAGGAAAATACAGTTTAATCATGATTAGGTTTTGTAATGGTAAAAAGAAAATTATGAAGAACTAATTGCTAGAAATAATATGATCGCTACTTCGCTAGTCATGTAACAGTTGCCTTTTTTTTTTCTTCGTTGTTGTATAGAGAACCACCAGGGACAATGATGAATAATAGAAAGATCGACTCAAGTACTTGATTATGAGAGTTTGACGGTTTGGTACAATGTGATAGTCATCCCAGATGGAAGGAATATTACTGCTTTTAGGATTCTCAACTATTAGGTAACCTAACCAAGTTTACAAAAACCGATAGTTTTTACAAGTGAAAAGGTTGCATTTTTTTATTTTCAAAGGACTTCATCACTTGCATTTATGTCCCCACAATGCATCTACTCTAATTTGATCATTTCACATCAAATTGTGGTTACTATGTCTAACATATTTTAGCAATGCATATGGTGATGGTCTGCCTCTAAATCTCTAATTATTGTGTGTAGTTTCTTTCATTAGGCATAAGGCAACAAATAACTCTTTAATGCATTGCATTTTGTCTCTAATTAAGGCAATTGCATGCCTTATTAGGATCGCGTCTATTAGTGATAAATATATGATAATGACTGCTTAGCAACTGTTTTTCGACTAGTCATGCGGTGTGTTATATAAGTTGCTTATATATATATATATATATGAGTAAACTTTAATGTACGAAGGAATTGTTTTCCCACATAGAAAGATTGAGAATGATTTTATTTGTTTATATGTGTGCTAGCTTACCTAAATCAAACCATTTGGGCTTGTTTTGGGTCTATGAGTTATAGTTTAGATATATATGAATACATATATATCAAATTGGTACAAAAATTTAATATCATATTACATTAATTTTTTAAAAAAATTTAATTATTTCTATATTAATCTGAAATTTGTGGATAATTACAGTTTTTGGATAAAAACACATTTATTAAGACTATATTCTGTTATTTTGATTCATTTTCTTTCATTCACTTATTTTTCTTTTTCCTTCTCTCCCAACAGTCATGGAAAATAATTATATTACTTTGTTAATTATTCTGTATAATAGGGGAATCATGAGGTAAATTAGCAATTTAATCATTTATTTAGCATTAGTTTAGGGGCTAATATTATCCTAAGGGCAGTGATTAGTATCACGCTCTATCATTTATACTTAGGTCTTGTTTGATTGACATATAAAATTATAAAAATTTGATTTCCCTAGGAAGTGTGTGCATGTGCTCTTGTTTGATTAGCAATAATGTAAGACATTATTTCTAGGAAATTCTATTTTCTACAAAATATAGGGATTCACTTATCAAGTCCTCTTGGTAAGTTGAAATTTCCATGGAAGTTAGAATTTCCTATACTAAACCAAATAACTTTGAACTTTTCCTAAGAAATTTATTTTTCATAGGCACCAAATATTCTTTGGACATTATACTTCCTTTGAGCAATCAAACGAGTCCTTAGATTATTATTCAGTGTGTTTTAGTATTAATTTTATTTAACAGTGTGTAGGTCACATGTGCAGTCCAACATTTGTAAATTTGACTGTTATGTTGATAGCATTATGCATATGTGAATCTTTAGTGTTTAAGATGTCGTATTTACCATTAGGATGAGGGTTATGTTTTTCTAGAGAGAGGCGGACCATTAGTAGTGTATGATGAAAGTTTAGCCATACATCATGCATTTTGAGGTCTCCAGGGTAGCCGTCTCGAGCCCTGACGTTTTTTTGCCCTATTTTTTTTACCACGTGCTATGGATCACTACAAGACTCCCCACGATTGGTTTCAGCCTCTAAAGACCTATAATCATCACTCTTATGGCCTTTTTTGAAGAAGGGAAAAACAACTTCTTCCAAAAACCATCTAAAACCTTGCTATCAACTCTCTCAAGGCCTTTTCACCCCAAATTACTTGATCTGCGGTCATATTTTGACCATACAAGCACCTCGAAAATATTTTGCATTGTTTTTCATGGAAGACCGGTAATCTTACCTCTTGTGACCTTTTTTGGTAAAAATAGCCTCTTCCAAGAATCATTTAAATCTTGTTATTATCTCTCTTAAAGTCTTTTTATTCCAAATCGCTTGGTCTGGAGTTATACTTTTACCATATGGGCACCATGGAAATTTTTTTTCGTATGTTTTTTCCCGTGACTCTAAAACCCCACAAATAGTGGATAATAGCCTTTGGTTGGAGGAGCCATTCCTGGCCTCGTTGTTTTTTGTTTTTTACGACATGTCGTGGACCAAAACAGGACTCTTCACGATCGGTTTTGGCCCCTGAAGACCTGTAATCATCCATCTTTTGACCTCTTCCGGGGAAGGAAAGAACTGCCTTTTTCGGGAACTGTCTAAAACATTGTCATATCTCTATTAATGTCTTTTCACCCAAATTGTTTAGTCTAGGATCATATTTTGACCATACGGGCACACCAGAAAATTTTTGGCAATTTTTTATTTTTGACCCCGGAATCCCAAGATACAGTGGATATATAATATAATAGCCTTTGGTTGAAGCCTCCGGAGGAGCCGTCTCGGGCCTCGTCGTTTTTCCGCCCAATTTTTTTAAAACATGCTATGGATCACCACAGGACTCCCCACAATCGGTTTCGACCCCTAAAGTCCTGTAATCATCCCTCTTATGGTCTTTTCGGGAGAAGGGAAAAATAGTCTCTTTCGGGAACCGCTTAAAACCTTATTATCAACTCTCTTAAGACCTTTTTTCCCCGAATCGTTTGGTCTGAGGTCGTATTTTGTCCAGACGGACACCCCGGAAAATTTTTGGTATTTTTTTTTCCAAGACCCTGGAACCCCAATAAATAGTGGATAATAGCCTTTGGTTGACGCCTCAGAAGGCCCCACCATTTTTTCGCTCTGTTTTTTTACCACGTATGTTTCCTGTTATTTTTAGGGTACCCTCTTTGGTTTCCAAAGGCCTTGTTAGGGTCAGGCTAATTAAGACTCCAGACTCGGGGCTCAATTAGAGTGGAGGCTTTCCTAACATATGGTTCACCTTATACAAGGCTGAAACTCGCACCTGGAACTCGAGACCTCTAGTTAAACCAGAACAACCTCCATACAAGCTGATGTTAGGCATGTGTTGGTCATCATGCATTCCAAATGACATTCAAGGCGTATGTATTTCTTATAGACCGTCCCCTAGTGTACAAAATGCTGGCTAAGTTACATCTAACACGAATGAATGATGCGGTCTAACTATTCTGGTTTGCCTATATAGATTTGAGAAAAACCATAAAAAAGGTCCTCCCATACCTCATGAGATGGTGAAAATCGAAGGCTACAAAAACAATAGTACGCTGTAGACGAATCACATGCAATGTAGTAAGGTGCTGCCGAGGGCAGAAGGGCGGTAATGGATGTATGCATAACACCGCGGAATATGCAAGACAATTGCACCAGAGGAGGTGATGAGTTTCTGGATAATGGAACCCCACTCCATGTTGGAAATGTTTTGGATTCTTGTTTGTAGAAGAGGGACATTATTATTGCTAGTTTTTTCAACAAGTTTTGTCAATATTTTGGTGTGATTTGGAGTTTTCGAAAGGGATACTTCATATTAGAATGAAGATATGGAGCCATTAGAGGAATATATTGGATTTGAGGGTTTAAGCAATATTATACACTTTGTAAAAAGTAAGGGTGTACTTGTGTTTGTTAGTTGTAGGCTGCCTTAATGAAAGAACTTGAAGATTTCATAAACTTGTTTTACTGTATACTGACAGATATGTTGAAGTATATGGAGATCTGTGGTCTCAGGAACCAAGAACATTTTTTATTTCACCTGTTTTCCGAAAAATAAATCTGAAGCAATCGATATTGTAATAATGTCAAATTCTACAGTCGAGCTCACTCATCTAAAACACATAAGTACTCAAGCACACAGGTAACAACCGATTTTTTACTCTTTGAATCTATGGTAGAAAAATGAAAACACAAAAATAATGGACAATGTGAGGGAAAAAATAGCTATTGTTGAGTAGTAGAAAATTGTTCACAACACTTAAGAAATGGAATTCCTCCACCTTCTAGGAGTTTTTCTGTTCTGTTCTGCAGCTGGTTGATCGGAACCATCATCATGTTCCTGGTTCATTTTTGCAAGTCTACTCAGCCTCTTCCATCCGGTACTCCATGCTGATGAAGAATGTTGTTTTGGTTTCGCAACCATCTTATCAAACTGCCTTTGTAAGTTCTCCATCTCGTTTTGGAGCTCTACATATTTGGTTTTCACCGTCTCCAGCTCAAACTTGAGTGTATTTATGTCTTTCTTTGCTGTCGTCCACCCTTCTTGGAAAGATTGTGGGGTTCCTTCAAGAAGGGTCTTTCGGGTTGAGACCATTGGTTGAAATTGAGAGTCTGCTACAGTACTGCTGTCTTTCAGGGTGTTGCTGGCTATCGCATTACTTATCTTAACCTGCTCAGAGAATAGGACTTGCACCACTACCCTCAAGGGAAGGCGCTCGTTTTGAGCAGCATGCATGCAGGCATCAATTGAGAGCTTCTGACAGTCCATCACTCGACATAATCTTTTTCTTTCATGTTCCGACAGTGTAGGGTGTGCCTGTAAATTTCAATAGCACAGCATAATGAGAATTGATTGTAGGTTTTAAAAAGGACCTAAGAAGATCTGAGGTTGATCCAGTGATTCTTAGCAGACAATTGACCAGTATATGTGCATTATATATATGTGAAGTTGTACTAACAATGAATTTGCAAGATTTTCAGGGCATGAGTATTGGAATACCTTGAGATATGAATCAATTGCTCGGTAAAGGCCATCATCACAAGTTCTTGCAGAATCAGGAAGAGCCTCTGCCAGTACATGGAACTTAGTAAGAGGTAGATTTCTGTCACGAGCTATCTCAGTTAAGTAACTATCTACAAGCCTTGCAACTCGAACCTTAGCATTGGAAGCAACCCCTCTTTGACTCTCTTCAAACATATTTTTCTCCATGAAATTTCTGCTAGGACTACTTCCACACTCAGTATGTTCCTGCACTAGGAAATGCTCCATAAGTCTTTGCACTAAATCCACATCATACATAGTATCACTCTTATCATAAGTGGGTATTAAGAGATCTGATAAGGTAGCCTGCTCGAACTGCATACCAACACGCTTCTCAAGCTCGGTGATCAAAGCTGGGGCTACCTTTAGCTTGTTAGCCATCCTTAGAAGCCTCAGTAGGAAGCTGCAGGAAACACTGTCCTTTTGGGGTGGAATTATACTTATCAGGCTCTCTATGATCATTCTTTGATCTTTTACTTTAATTGTCTCAGAGTCTTCCTTGCTCCCTGCAACTATCATGTGGAGCCCACCTTTCCAGCTCCCGACCCCAATGCCATTGCCACTCCCGCTACTGCCACTGTTTTCTCTGCTGATATTCCCATTGCTGCTGCTGATACTTGTGAACTCATCCAACACAGAGTCACTACGACCATCCTTGATTAGCCCTGGAAGCCATTTTGATGCATATTGCATAATCGAAGCACCAATTAACTCAAACCTCATCCCTTTAACCTTAATAGCTGTTATGACGCGAACAAAATGATCAATCCTAAGAATCGAGACATCTTCAAACCACCAATCAGGAGGCACTTGCACTGCCTTACTAGGACTCGAATCCTTGAGATCATTCCATTTAGGGCTTGAAACCTTTGTCGGTCTCCCAGTGTAGTTCCACCGTATTCCCTTGGGATTCGCACAAGCCTTCCAAGCAATGGACTCACTACACCTTCTAACAATCTGCAGGTTTTCTGCCCAAGGTGAGAGCTTCTCACAGCTCTTTAAAACTATGATCGAGTCCCTCCAAGACGAAAGAACAACATAGCTTAAGAAGGCTTCGGTTTTGAATATGAGGTTGCCTTCTTCGAAGTCCTCTGTCATTTCAAGAAATTCAGCTGCACATCTTAGGCCTGAAATGTTGGATGCTGTTAAATCAACCGTGATGCCATAGCAGAATTTTGCGGCTAGCTCAAATGATTCTGCTCCACCAGGGAGATCGTTTAAGCTTATCTTGTTTACTTCCCCTTCATGGGTGTCATATATGATCCTGCTCATTTTTCCACATCTCGAAATCATTGGGTACTGCAGGTTTAGCAATCAAACGAAAAACTCTAGTTAACATAATTGGTATATAGACTACCAATCTAGAGCATTATAAACACATGCTCATATAATTGCCTGCGACATGTCTGATGTAATGATGTATGTAACCATGCATCAACTTCAAAGCTAATAGGTTACGAGTATGAAACCAAAGTATGGACGACTGGATGTCAACTAGCTAAGTGGTAAACCTCTTGGGGAGACACCCAAGACTTAGAGATTGAATCTTGTTTACATCACTACTCTTTGCGGCTCACTACTATAAACCAAAGTTAAATTTAAATACGCAGGCATAAAAAGTTTGTATTGAATTTAATTTTAGCCTTTTATTTGCAACTACAATATTAATAAAACAGAACATACTGATGAATTAGGCACAATTTGATCTTACGATTTCTGCTGATTGATCAAAAATGAAATTTTTTTAACATCAAATTAAAAAAAAAAAAAAAAGGAACATAAATTTAACAAGGTAAATTACCTTATGTAAATGAAAGTTAAGCTCACTAATTTGTACCAGAAGATCACTTGGAATGTCAGTTTCAACATACCTTCAAATTAAAAAAAAATTATAAATAAATACCTTCAAATTATATATGTAAAATAAAATTATAATTCAAAGTAAATGAATACAAACACATACCATGATTGACCTCTTTGTTGAAACCCATCAGTCTTAAGGCCATGTTTGTCTGAAACAAGAGCACCATTCCCAAACTCCCTTCCTCCAACAGACTCACTTTCCGAATCCCACATACTCAAACTAAAAACTTATTACAACCTCCAAACAAGGCACTAACTAACTTTCTCAAGAAAATACTAATACAATTTGAACACAAGAAATAAACACTAATAAAAATGACATAAAATTAAAAATTCTTATAAACATGGGCATTGTTTGGAATTATATAACCCCCACACAAAAAAAAACTGTCTGATTTTCTGAATTTTCTTCTACAGGCTGTTGAGTGATGGGCTAATTTGCCAAACAGCTAAAACTGTTTCACAATACATCTACTATTATATTTATCTACCTGCAAAATTCAGCTGTTTTTTTTTTTTTTTTTTCTTCACTTTTTGAGCTTTTAAGCTTTTGATTGATGGATTTTTGTAACAGAAGATATACTGATAATAGTAGTATTTTGAAGCAGCTATAAGTGGGAAATTAATTGCAGCTTTTTCTTTCTATTTCTATATTCTTTCTTATGTTAGCTTTTAGCCTTTTACTACGTTGTTGTAATATTGAATACAATATAATATTTTTTTTAGAGCCTTTTATGATCACAAGAAAAAATCTTTTTTCTGTTTATTAAAATTTGATTAAGATGTTGAAAATGTACTGTGCCAACTAGGAGGTAAACTGTACTTGTTCTACTGTAACTAGATAACTAAACAATGTACTGTTTGTACTTAATAAACTTACTGTTCAATTCTTTTAGTGTTGTAGTGACGCTGCTTATTTTTCCGTTGATAATGATAGTGAGTTTGAGCCGAACTGTATTGTTCACCAACTTTTTTAATGAGTAAGGTCTTTCTGAGATGAGTGCAGTGAGATTCGAACCGCAGGTCCGCTGGCCTGCAAGTGCATCTTAAGGATTGTATTGGATAAAATCAGAGGCAATCAAATCTAATTCGACCCTTACTATATCTACCTGATTATTACATTGTATAATTTTAAATGAATTTTTTGACACACTTGGTGTCTTTTTCACATACTGCATGTTGCTGTTTGTTACAGATCAAAAGCTAATTTCACTAAGTATTCACTTTAGCTTATTTCGATGGCATGAACACATTATCTAGGGGACCAATAAAATTGAATTGTGTAGCTGTGTGAGATGTAAAAGTAAAAAAAAAAAAAAAATTATATATTATGGTTTTTGAGTTTTTGCATAATTGCAACCCATGATAGTGCTATTAAGACTTTAAGAGATTAAGGATAGTAACTATTTAGGTGTATAATTCTCTAATTACTTTTACTTTTTTTTTTCCTTTAAGTTGGGCATGCACGTGTCATGCCTGCTCAAGGGTCATGCGCAGGTAGGTCAGGCTAGTAGGACACGCCAAGTCTGACCTAATTAGCATGGACCTTATAGTGTGTCATAGCATGTCGAGTCCATTTCAAAAAAAAAAAAAAAAAAAAA
>PYUH01000499.1:782124-844355 GCA_016808085.1 Suaeda aralocaspica
GTTTTTTTTTTTTTTTTTTTTTTTCTTCACTTTTTGAGCTTTTAAGCTTTTGATTGATGGATTTTTGTAACAGAAGATATACTGATAATAGTAGTATTTTGAAGCAGCTATAAGTGGGAAATTAATTGCAGCTTTTTCTTTCTATTTCTATATTCTTTCTTATGTTAGCTTTTAGCCTTTTACTACGTTGTTGTAATATTGAATACAATATAATATTTTTTTTAGAGCCTTTTATGATCACAAGAAAAAATCTTTTTTCTGTTTATTAAAATTTGATTAAGATGTTGAAAATGTACTGTGCCAACTAGGAGGTAAACTGTACTTGTTCTACTGTAACTAGATAACTAAACAATGTACTGTTTGTACTTAATAAACTTACTGTTCAATTCTTTTAGTGTTGTAGTGACGCTGCTTATTTTTCCGTTGATAATGATAGTGAGTTTGAGCCGAACTGTATTGTTCACCAACTTTTTTAATGAGTAAGGTCTTTCTGAGATGAGTGCAGTGAGATTCGAACCGCAGGTCCGCTGGCCTGCAAGTGCATCTTAAGGATTGTATTGGATAAAATCAGAGGCAATCAAATCTAATTCGACCCTTACTATATCTACCTGATTATTACATTGTATAATTTTAAATGAATTTTTTGACACACTTGGTGTCTTTTTCACATACTGCATGTTGCTGTTTGTTACAGATCAAAAGCTAATTTCACTAAGTATTCACTTTAGCTTATTTCGATGGCATGAACACATTATCTAGGGGACCAATAAAATTGAATTGTGTAGCTGTGTGAGATGTAAAAGTAAAAAAAAAAAAAAAATTATATATTATGGTTTTTGAGTTTTTGCATAATTGCAACCCATGATAGTGCTATTAAGACTTTAAGAGATTAAGGATAGTAACTATTTAGGTGTATAATTCTCTAATTACTTTTACTTTTTTTTTTCCTTTAAGTTGGGCATGCACGTGTCATGCCTGCTCAAGGGTCATGCGCAGGTAGGTCAGGCTAGTAGGACACGCCAAGTCTGACCTAATTAGCATGGACCTTATAGTGTGTCATAGCATGTCGAGTCCATTTCAAAAAAAAAAAAAAAAAAAAAAGGCCGGTAGATGTGTTATATTGCTAGATTGGATTTGAACTGAGCTCATTGCGTATTAACTATGAACAGCCCTCAACTTGATTCATCCCCACTTTAATTTTGTACAAGTAGGGGTAAGGTGTGTTCTCTTCATGACCTCAATAAGTGTCAATCGATTCAATAAATTTTGATTAATCTTTAAGTTACCATAAAGTTTAATCTATTCTAATAAGTTTCAATTAATTTAATTAAAATAAATTTTCGCCTTAATTCATGAAGAGAACGCACCTAGTTGCACATATAAAACATAGAAAGCTCTAGCAATATGTTAGTTAATGCTAACATGAATGATGACAATTTACAAGTTTGTTAGTCAAAGCAATTACTCTTATTAGGTCCAGAAATTAACTCAAATAATGTTGTGCACTTCAACTTTAATCAAATCTATGCTCAAACTTTAATACTACACGTACTAATTATCTTATTTTTTTTCATCACCTCAAAAGAGCCAATTGCATGGACCCCTGGTCCCTTAATGTCGTAGTCATTGATTTCTTGGATGGATTAGAACAATTAAAAGGGTTGTTAAATTTCTAATTTTTTTTTTTGGGTACCCTACTTTGATGTTACTTAATTGATTTGCCATTTCGACCAGATATATAATTTTTTTTCTTTTTGGATTTTGTGTGTCTTCTGTATTTTATGGGTTCAAATTATTCAGTCAATTATAGCTTTTTTTGTTAGTTGCTAAACTATTACATGTCTAGTGTCAAATGTCTTTCAAACAACACATATGATGGAACTACACAAATACTTTGAAACTCGAATTTTAAATATTTCATTCGTTTCTAAGCGTTCTTTTCATTTGAAATCTTGTTGTGAGTATATTTCGAGAAAAAAGAGCATTGTATGATAGATATTTGGCCATATAATTTTATAAGAATTTTTTTAGTCCGTTTTTTTTATTTACAGTGTATCTTATACTCTATATTTTCCACAAATTAGAATTTAATCATGCATATACCTGAATTTTAATAAAAGTTAACAAATGTTGACATTTTCACCCATTTTCTTAAACAATTTATTTGTCCAATGATAATTTCCGTTGATACAATTATAGAAAATTTGTTTCAATTATGGAGTGAGAAATGAATATTTATCAACTTTTGTGTCAAATGTCTAGCTAAAGTCTTTGCTAATTGACCATAGCAAATTTAATAGAACAAAATAGGGGATTATTAAACGTATGGTCTTTAGTGAGCAACATTAACTAATTAACTACTCACTTAAATACTTAATAGATATTCCATGAATTATGATGATAATGAAACTTAATTCTAGAACCTTTTAAAATCAGGATGAAAGTTATTATCAACTGAACTATCTCTTATTACTATTAGTCTACCATCTTTCATATCACCTCCGTTTCCAATTAATTACAACACTTGAATATTTGATGTAAGTATTTTTTTTTTTTCAAATTTTAGTCTTTGATAGTACCTTACTAGCCGTCAACCTTGATTGATAATTTCTTTTTTTGTCCCCCCTCATCCGGGGGTCTTTCTCACCCACCAAACCTTTTCTCCATTAAACTAGAAAGAAACTGACCATTTATTATCAATGAAGCTGGATCATTTATTATTGGGCCCAATAAGGTTGATCTTTTACTTCCGCTGTTGGGGCTCTGATCCGACCTAGGATGGTCTTCTTATTTTAATTTTACTTTTAAATTCCCTTTAATTTAAAATTGGTTAATAAAATAATTCCTTAATAATCCCATTTCATTTTAATTACTAAATCGTTTGTTTTACCTAATTCCTTAGTCACAACTTTAAACATTTATATATCAAATTACGTGCACAAAAATTATGTAAATGATATAAATTTTTTGGTTGTACAAAGTATGTAATTGAGAATTATAACATAATAATAACGAAGTCACATACGAATATATTTCATATTTATAAATTACAAAGAATCAAAGTGTTTATGTGAATAGTATCATGAGTAATATCGTATAACTAAAAAAATAGGGAGAGTGTTTAATAATGAGAAATATACTAGTAGAAAAAATATTACGAAAAATAAAGAGTATGTAAAATAGCTATTGGTATACAAGTAAATTCAAATTGTCATCATCAAAGGAACACAAATACTAATTAATATACTATCGCATGTACTCTTTAAGATTTCATCAAGATATTACTTTTTGCATTTTATTTGATTCTTAAATGCATCCCTTTTGATCACTGATGTCTATCGTTTCATATTTGTAAATGTATAAGAAGTGTACACAATTACACATTATGATTTATGAATGACAATAGTAATTGTAAAATTTTTGTATTTTTGTGTCATGTAGTACTTTTTTTTAGGACCAAATTATGTTATGTACCTTGATCATTATAGACTTATAGAGTTATAGTGATGTTAACCGTTAAACTATCTAAATTGTTATTAATTAAAAACAATATAAAAACTTAGGAGAATGACATCTTTAATTAATACGAAGTATATTTATTTAAACAAAAACTAAATTTGGGAAAAGTTTGAATCAAAGGCTACGTTATGCTATTTAGTATGAAGATCTATATTGAACTAGATTAGAAGTCAAGTAAACACCAATACTTACAGATAAATAATGGGCAATCAGTTCAATACTCCTCATTTTCTCACATAAATAGTTATCATCGTTACTGTTCATATGAGAGGAAGAGGAGTGCAGAAGTCACCATCATCTGTAAAGAATATGTGAAGAGTGTAAATATTACTTTCCTACATGATTGAGCTAATTACCCAAGTCCACAACCATCAAGAAATCAAGTATCTAGCAACTTTGGTTTTGAATAAGACAATGTTACACGCTTACACTAGCTTCACCTTGTGTAAAACTTCCTCTAAAAAGGTCATAAGGTCACACAGTTGGACACTTGGACCCATCCCATTCAAAGATTCATACGAATTTGAGACCATTTTATTAAAATAATTTGTCCCTAGTCTTGCCATTATTAATTGGTTGACCTTATAATTGGGTCTTGTGATGGGCTCAGGTCCAATCCATAATTATTTAATGATATTTAAATGTTGCACTTTTATTTCACTTCTGAACCATAATAACATCTGGCAATAGAAAACATCAAGTAAAATTAAGAAATTAAGATTTCAAGCTCATTAACTATTACTCAAATACATGTCGCAAATTTCGGCTATTTTCAACACTAGACACCACATGCAGAGTATATCATTTAAATTACTCTGTGCTACTAAAATGTAACTGCATACAACATACTACACACTTGTTCAAATCACGATTTACAAGTACAACCGTTGTTCGATTTAAAAGTAAGACTCTTATTAGAAGCAAGTTCCATCTTCCTAATTTTCACCTCATTTAACACACCTCTTGCCCAATTCCTAAAATATGTAGCATTATGTTCAATTTGACCATTCTTGAAAAAAGACATGCACCTACGATCATCTTTGGAATAAGGACAATGCGCACCATTAGGGTCACGATAATAGCCTTGATGTTTCATTCCTGACCAACTTGCTAGCCATTGAAACACAAATTGTCCAACCCCAGCAAATTGCAGCCACCCCTTTGGAAACATTTCCATTACACTACTATTCCTATTCATTAGGAACAAGTTACTTAATTGGGCACCATGAGCTGATATTACAATATCTGTTTGGCTCATCAACTCAACCTGTCATCGTCAAATCGCGACACAATAATTAATAATGTATCAATGTACATATAGTTCAGTATCGAAGATTGCTACATCTATTGGGTAGTTGATCCACCTCTAATAAGAAAATAACATAGAAAATATATATGAAATTAAAAAAAAAAAGTAATAATGCATGTTTGATATGAGACTAACCTGTTGACAAAATGTAAGATTAATAGGATAAGCCACAAATAGTCGACAATTATAAATCTTGTCGCACTCACTTTTAAAGATGTCAATAACAGTTGTATCATTTTTAAAAGATCTAGAACCAGTTCTCATTAGTAGAGTCATATCGATTTTATGTGCATCATTTATGTCAACGCTCACATTGCAAAAAATTCTAGCTTTACATCTTATCTCATCATAAGTTTCCATCCTTCTTTGCCTTGACATCCCTCCTTCGTTATGCCTCATTACTACTGCCTCTTCATAGCACACTGGTTGGTTGTCTTCTACCCCTATAAACCTATTATAAATAAACCAAACATAATGTGACATTGTGAGTGTTTAATATGTGTATGATATGATGCACATTATTGCCATCGAATTCACACTTTACTTATATTATTTATTTTTTTACAATTGTATTGAGTTGTTATATATATATATAAAACATTATCATTTAGCAAGTGGGGTATAGAGAGGAGTTTTGGAGATCACGCTACTAAGATAAGAAATGAAATGAAAACAATTTTTTGGAGAAAAAATTATAATGGAAAATATAGTAATATTAAAAGGACACAGAGAATAAACTTTAAGTCAATTCATAATTCATATTAAAAACATTTATTTTATATAAAAATTATATGACATGCATGAGGCTATACGAGTATTGGGGGCGAAAGTCGCTACAACACCCCACATGTATCATGCCTAGTTTGGGGTTCTATGGGCACCGGGGCGTGAACCCAAGGGGTGGCTCACTGACCGTGAACCGGCTAGTGAAGCACAATTTTGGGCATGTGGGAAATTTCCAAATGACCAATAGAGGATATAAAAGTAGTCCGGTCCATAATTTGCTAGGCCCATAATGGCTAGTATAAAACCCATCATAAACAAAATCAATGTAATAAAAACACAAACTTACTCTTCAATGTTGATAGGCTTATCAAAAGTAGCTTGCAACACTAAACTAAGCCAAGGATTCACCTTAACCCTGAGCTCACCCCAATGATACAACACCCATCTTGAAGGCAACTTACACCCATTCTTCATATGCCACGACACAAACGGAAAAACCGCCGACAAACCATGCCATATATTCTCATAATTGTAATGATTGTATGACACAAATGTTAGCCCCTTCATGAGGGTAGCATTATGGGGCAATGCTTCAAGCCATGCAAGTGCATAATAATTCCATGACCCATCATGTTTGTTATGCCCTTTTGTGCATAATATTCTTCCTTTTGATGCATTTGAAGGAAACTTTTGATATGTCACTTCACCTTCCTCATGTGTGTCGTTCATGGAGCTCATGAACCATGTATGACCTTTTTGTGCCGCGTTTGCATACCTTAGGTCCTTCAAGGGGAGGAATGTGACCCCATGTCGGAGTTTCTCAGCTGTTAATTCCAAATCTATTGATAGGGTTTGATCATTCTTAGTGGGCTTAGTCGACGAGGGTGGATGTTGGAGTGGTGGAATTTGAAAGAAAAGGAAGATGGTTAAGAAAATGAACAACAAAGTAATGGATTGGTTTGCTGAGTAGTTGAATGTTAAGTTGTGGTTCTTAACTTTAGGGTTGTAAGATTTGTGTTCTAAGGGTGGAATATTATTAGTGGTGTGTATGTGCCTTTCATGGCTAGTTTGTACTGATTTTTCCATGATTAATTTGAAAGATTTTGATTTGGATGGTTTATTAAGACAAAAATAAATCAATGCTTCATTCTGTTTGATGTAATAGTGTATTTAAGTGTGCATCAAAGTGAAGAAGAATGGTGAACTTGCTGATGAAGGCATGTAAATCGTGAGAATGCCACAAGTGATATATTCATGTCATTTCACGTGTGAGCTAGGCATACCCACTACAGCGTTAATAGAGAAAAAAAATAAAAATAAACATGCGATGCTAACATGATTAAAGGTGTGCTCCCTTAACTTATTATACGGATTATATTGAAACGAAGTACTCCGTATATAGTAGAACGTTTTTATAGATAATAAAGGGAACATGAGTTAAGATAATAAAGTATACAAAATTGACAAATAGGCCAATCATTCTTCAATTTACGACGTACATATCTCAATTAAAAACTTGATCTGATGTTTTCAACACCAGAAACTTCACATAATTCGAATTAACATAAAATAAAATCGGAGCTACACATGATCAAATCAGGATGGACAAGTACAACCCATATTAGTTTTAGAACTAAAATCACTCTTATTAGAAACTAGTTCCATCTTCCTAATTTGCACCTCATTCAACACAATTTTTGCCCAATCCTTAAAATAAGTAACATTGTGTCCAATTTGACTACTCTTGTAAAAGGACATGCATTTAGGGTCATCCTCAGAATAAGGACAATGCTCACCATTAATATCACGATAATACCCTTGATGTTTCATTCCTGACCATTCTGCAAGAAATTGGTACACAAATTGTCCAACACCTGCTAATTTAAGCCATCCTCTTGGAAAAAATTCCATTACACTACTATTTCTATTCATTAGGAACATGTTAGTTAATTGGGCCCCATGAGGAGATAATAAAATATCTGTTATGCTCATCAATTCAACCTGTAATCATCAAATTAAAAAGTCACAAACTCAAATTAAAATAGTTAACATTGTATAGGAGGACAAATTTAGTAGAAATACATGCAACATTTTAAAATGGTGAATTAAGGGATTAATTAGGTGATAAGGAAGTAAAGAAGCATTAATTAATATAATGAGATATTGAGATGGGACTAACCTGTTGACAAAATGTAAGGTTATTAGCGTAAGCTACAAAAACTTGGCAATTGTTGATCTTGTTACATTCATTTTTAAAGATGTCGATAACAATTGCATCATTCTTGAAAGATCTAGGACCAGTCCTCATTAATAGTGTCATTCCAATTTTGTGTGCCTCGTTTATGTCCGTGCTCACATTACATAGCACTCGAGCTTTACACCTTATCTCATCATAAGTTTCCACCCTTCTTTGCCTTGACATACCTCCGAAATTGTGCCTCATCACCACCGCCTCTTCATAGCACATTGGTTGTTCATCTTCTACCCCTGTAAACCTATCATAATAACATACAAAACATCATCATTTATGCAAAATCTTTTTAAATTTGTCTCGATCTGTACATTCAAATCGTTAACATATACAGCAAATTAATGTGCTATGATGGCCCGTGTAGATTATTTCACAAGATTACTAATGTATAGCATTTAAGTTAATTAAATCATACACTCTTACCCTTCAATGTTAATAGGCCCATCAAAAGTAGCCTCCAACACCAAGCTTAGCCATTGACTCATCCTCACCCTAAGCTCACCCCAATGGTACAACACCCATCTTGAAGGCAACTTACATCCATTCTTCATATGCCATGACACAAATGGTAAAACCGCGGATAAACCATGCCATATATTATCATAATTGTAATGATTATACGACACAAATGTTAGACCCTTCATTAGGATAGCATTAGGAGGTAGTGCTTCAGGCCATGCAAGGGCATAGTAATTCCATGCTCCATCATGTGTATCATGGCCCTTTATGCATAGTATCCTACCTTTAGATGCATTTGAAGGAAACCTTTGATATTGTACTTCACCTTCCTCATAAGTATCATTCATGGAGCTCATGAACCATGTATGATCATGTTGTGCCGCACTTGCATACCTTAGATCTTTCAAGGGGAGGAATGTGACCCCATGCCGGAGTTTCTCAGCTGTTGATCCAAACTCTAACCTTGATGAGGTTTGATCCTTCTTCTTGATGATGGACTCAATCGATGGTGGATATTGAAGTGATGGGATTTGGAAGAAGAGGAAGATGGTTAAGAAAATTAGTAACACAAGAATGGAATGTTTTGATGAGTAGTTGAATGATATGTTGTTGATTTTAGTTTTAGGGTTGTAAGATTTGAAATCTAAGGGAGGATTAGTAATGGTGTGTACTTGCCTTTCATGACTAGATTGTATTGATTTTTCCATGGTTAGAAAAATCTAGATCTACATTTAGGTTAGTTTTGCACTTATGCTCACTCAAAAATAAGTCAATGTTACATTTAACTATTTTAAGTGTGCATTCATTAAATTATAGGTGAGGAAGAAACCTTGATTTGCTGATGAAGGCATGCAATGTAGAAAAGCAATGCTTAACGCTAAAAAAAAGAGAAGTAATTTATAGGTGCTTTGCTTAAATTTGGAAATTCATGGTACAATTTTCAAGAAAATTGAACAATTGACATTGCTTAGCTTCATGTTAAAAGGTACACTTTGACCATTTTAGTTGTCAAATTTGTAATTAAAGGTTCCATTTAATAAGAGGATTAATAATTTAGTCAACTTGTGTGGTTCATGCAAAATGATGCTAAACGAATGAAGCTAACAATCAAGTTCCTGTAGTATATATGTGTAGTAAAACAATTTCAATTAATTATTAATGTATACATTGATATAGGCCTAACTTTTTACTTATTTTTTATTATTATTTTTTGGGAGAGAGAATAGGAAGCAATTTATTCATTAGCAAGGAATATATATATATATATTTATATATCCTCAGAGGCTAGATCGATAACCAACTCCGATCAATTCTCCAACCAGATACGATCTTCTAAAGACAAGGAACTAGATTTGGCAACATGGTGAGCCAGTGAGCCACCCTACTATCATTTCTATTAAGATGAGACTAAGAAATAACACAAATTCTTCACCCGTTGAAGAATAGCTTCCACGGTGTTTATTTCAGCTTAAAATCAGTTCAGACTAACTCCATTCAGTTCAACTCCAATCAGTTTGATTCAGTTCAGTTCAGTTCAGCTCTTCTTTAATTTTGCTTAAAAACAGTTCCGTTCTGTTCAGTTCCATTCAATTAAGTTGAGTTAAAATTAGGCCTACTTACTTCAACTTAAAATTGGTTCATTCCGGCTGAAGTAAATAGAGTTATAAACCCATAGAGGCCCACAATAGACCTCCGAATAGAAGACTTTCTCAGATTTGAGATGAGACTGAGACAATCGGACTCCACAATTGATATAGGCCTAACTTTTTTTATATTTAATTTTTTTAGGGCAATGCTATGGGCCTAACTTAAGATATGATTAATAAGTTAATTAATTGCCAAAAATAAAAAAACAGGGGAGTCCTGTTTTTTGTTTTTGTTTTTTTAGTAGGAATGCCCCGTTAATTAGTTGAGATTACATAATGGCCTAATGGGTGTTATTAGCTGATAATAAACCATCAAAAAAGTGGGCTAAAAAAAATAGAAAATTAAATGCTTCTAGTCCAGCTATAAGCCTATGAGTCAACAAAAAAAAAACAACATTCTTTTATTATTATTACTACTATTATTATTATTATTGGGACCCTCTTTATGGGAGCACTAGAGTATCAAAAAAAAGAAAAGGTCCCATTAGTATTTTGACCATTTAATCGCTGTAGCGAGACTGTATATAACATTTCAAACCCTATAAGTTTTGGGAGCCTTTTTTTTTTCCATAGGATTTCTATGTAAAATTATCGGTATCTTTTTTTCGGGAATTTAGAACTTCCGAAAATTGTGAATTTATAATCTTTGCTTTTGGCTTTCAGAGGGCTATCTCTTGTTTCCGTCTTTTTTTCGTCCCGTCTTTTCGTCACTCATGTCGTAATGCTCCACACTCGATTTCAAGTTCTAAAACCTCAATTACAGAAATAGGAAGTATCACTATTTTTTCTATCCGGGGACCATATTATGATTTTTCGAACCCATATAATTTTCTTTGGGACCCTCTTTTATTAGGACCTCACCCTCGAAAATTGTGAATTATTGTCTTTGTTTCCAACTTCCAAATGGTTTTCCCGTGCTCCGTCTTGTTTCCACCCATTCTTTTTACCACATGTTGTAGGTGAACGCAAGACGCAACATGCTCGAATTAGGTCTCTAAAATATTCTCGTTATCATCTCCCATTAGAGGATAACCAAAAAAGGAACAAAATTATTTTTTTCTCACCTAGGATCGTATCATGATATTTCGAACTCCGGAAGTTGTTCGGGGATCCTCTTTTGTCCATAAAAGCACTATGTAAACTTTTCAAGAAATTTTTTTCCCGAAAACTATGAGTAATGATCTTCTTTTCGGAATCCGGAGGGTTGTCCCGGGCTTCGTCTTGTTTTCGCCTCATATTTTTTCCACATGATGTAGGTGGCCCTAGGAGGCATCACGCTCAATTCTAGCCTTTATAATATTGTCTTCCCTCTTCAGAAGATTACCGGAAAAGGACAAAAATATTTTTTCCGCTTTTCCAAGATTGTGTTATGACCTTTTGAACCACAAGAATTTGGTCGGGGGCCCCCCTTTTAATTTTACATGGGAGCTCCATGTACACATCATTATATGTAGCAAAAAAAAAAGTGAATTTGTTATGAAGATTATCGTGTCGTTAAGATTTTAATTTTTAAGAGTTTAATTAAGATTTAAAATTTCAAGAGTTTAATTAAGATATTAATTTTCAAGAATAATTCTCAAGATTAGAATGGATTGTCGAGATTAGAATGGATTGTTGAGATTAGAATGGATGACTCAGGAATGCAATGGGTTGAAATGGAATGATATGGATTGAAATGGATCGGGATTATAATCCCGTGAAGAGCACACACCCTAATAGTGATGTTATGATATCTTTTTGGTCAAATATGATTGAATGTGGTTTGATATTTAAACTATCTTTGTTTTCAAACGCTGCCCCGAATTATTTGATTGTAAAAAATTAGTTTAAGGCTTATTTAATATTTTTAAATTTAATATATAGTTTTAGAGTACATCATAACTTTTGTAAAATTAATTGTAAAATTTCATAAAAAGATGATATTTTTAGCGAACAAAAATTATATTTTTAGAGTACATCATATTGGATATAATTATGAGCTACATGCATTACAAAGATGTGTTTGAAAACTGAAAAATACTACTTATAGACATTTTAACACAATGTGGTGAAGCTCATTCATTTGTTCATTATCAATACAGTTATAGTAGCTAAACTAGATGTGGGATATGCCTTAAAATGGTCATTGGTCCCCGGTATCATTTATTATATATATTTACTATTTTGCATATTTTGGTCCTTTAGAAGTCTGTATATATTAATTTACCGCATGTTTCAATAACTATTGATTTGCCGTAATTAATTAGTGGAGTATGTTTATTCAAAAGTGCTTATTTCAATATTTTTACTAATGTAAATATGAAATTGTGTACACGTACTTATCGCATTTTGTGGTTTAGCCTTTTAGGTTATAAAAACAAAATAGAGAAAATGTTTTACTACGTATAAGTAGTATGCAATAATGTATACAACCAAAATAAAGGGATTATAGGGGAAACAATTACCAAAACTAGGTATGAGTTTTCACTATCAAATTAGGGCCCTAGAAAATGCTTGGTTTGCAATCATGTGCATCATCATGTTCAATTGAAATGCGACTGCCACTTATACTTAGGGCATTCATAACAAGTGGTTTGTATGATTTTTGTATTGGGGATTTTATGGTTTGAAAAGCAACCCTTTATTGTTAATGGGTGGGGTGAGGTTTTAAAGATTAGAGGGTTTAAAATTAATGAGTGGTTTGTATGAGCGAGGTAAAATTTTAGTGGGGTATTAAGTAGGAAAAAAGAGGTAAAATAAAAATCATATTATATAAATTTCCTTCTCTTTTCCTCCTTTTTTTTTTTTGCAATTAAAGAAAAATGTATACATATATTGAATCTCATGTATAAACCTTTTAAAAGTTTGAATGATAGATTTATATAATTATAATGTGGCATATGGACAACCCTATTAGAGGTTTGAACCATTATGGATACTCTTATAACGATTGACATGTTATATGGAGTAATTCCATTGAACAATAATTTGAAAATTTGTCTTATATTAAATTATTAATAATATTTGTTCCATCTTTTATTGTCTGTCCTGGCCCATTAACTTTTTTGGAGGTCTTATCACTAATTCGTTGTGTTTGGGCCAAGTCCAGATCACAAGCTCAATATAAAGGAAATTACTATTTTGCCCTTAACAGGGGCAAAAGACCCTTACAAGCACTCCCTCCGGAGGGGTGTCGGATTATGACACTTGTCATGATCTCAAGGGTCTGAGAACTGTACTTTCTTACTATAAATATAGTACGATTTCCTCATTTGGAGGTACGCTTTTCCTGCCATTTTTGACAAATTTCCTAAAATTTGGATCGATTCTTCCAGCTTACTGACTTAAGCATCGGAGGGGCGTTCTCGGGAAAAACCCCCCGAGTTAGTCATCCTCTGTCTGTTTTGCAGGTCAGATCTCAGTTCTCGAGAAGCGTTCGCAGGTTCAGTTCAGACAAAAGTTCAACCAGGAACACGTTGGAATTTTGTTTGAGAGAATTTATTGATAACTAGTACTTTATAAATTATCTAATTTGTTTACTCTTTATATTTATCATTAGAAACTTAAGATATATATTACTAATTTCGTGTAATAAAATGATATCTTGAGGTATAATGATTGACCAGAAATCTAACGCTCAACTTGGACCCTTCGAGATTATCAATTTGAGGCCCAGCTAAGTAGCTAGTTTGGTTGAAATCAAACAACATCGACAAGTTTCTAGTTTTTAACCGTTAGATGTAAAATTTGTTTCTATTAAGGTAATATAATAATTATATGCAATTTAAGGGGTATAAATGGAATATACACAAATACTAATGGTATATATGTTTATAATATTTGTATATATTGACTTTGTACAAAAAGTTATATAAGACGGTCTTATTTGGTAAGACCACTAAGTAGTTAGTAAGAAAATATATTAATCTAACAATAATTAAAGAAAATATAAAAATAGTTGAAGTCTTACCGTGAGAGTGTGAGATGGTCTTACAAAAGACTTATTGCTTATTTTGTTAGATGCAGAAACTAGGCATGACAGACAAATGCAAAATCCAACTTACCTCGTATGATATCCAACTTTATATTAAATCAACACATATTCCATTAATTAAAATTCTCCAAAATGCAATAAACATATATCCTAATTCTAATAACATTTTTAACTATACAACAATTTATGAGCAAAAGTTAAAGTGTAAAAATAAACTAAAACGATGAAAGTAGGAATTTTTTCTTCATTCAAAATGTAAGAATTGAATACCGAATATCCTATAAATAAATAAGAAATTTCAAAATGAATTTACTTCACACATTATTTGCCGAATGCCGAACATATATAGTCAGATGATCATAAAGTTTATCCAAAAACTTCTCTAAAAAGTAAAAAATAGAAAAAAGGGTTTATCCTAAAACACATTTATTTTCCCACATTGGGTAAGGGTGTAAGACTTTTTGAGTACTTCATTTGTTCATCAAATTTCAAAATACATCCTATTGCATTCACTAACGGTTTGCAGTAGTCCACGACATTGCAAGTTGCAACCGTGTACCACTTTATTTGCAATTTAGCATTTTGCAATTGGCATATATTTTGATAATTTTTTGGTGGTTCACTTCAAGAATGGATCACCAAAGTTAAAGGTAGTTAAATTATTATTGGGCTGTTGATTTTGGATAGGGTTAATTTGATACTAAAGAGGCCCCATCGTATCTTATCCATAAATCGTAATTGCCTTTTATTTTTGTGTTTTTGCAGGTCTCATTGAAATAGTGAAGTAGAGAGTGAATAGTAGCTAAAGATTCATTCCCGTTTTTAAGAGATATTGAGACTTTTGGGATCGATTCTCACTGTATCTTTGTGGCTCCCTGACACAAACAAAAAAAAAATGTAAAAATAGAGCCTATTCAATTCAGCATAATTTATTTTCAGTTGAGTCCAATCAGTTCGGTTCAATTTTTTACTTTTTTTGAATAAATAATTCAGTTTAGTTACAACCAATTTAATTCAGCCGGAATTAATTCAATTCAATTGTTTTCGGTAGGTAAGAACATGCCCTAAAAGAAGGATGTCATTAAACAAATTGACATCCAAACTCTATATGCAAGTTAATCATTGCTTCAATGATTTTTTTTTTCATGATCTCCATAACAATGTCTTACAACGATTTAATCATCACTGCCTAGATAGACTATCTACGTACAATACCTAAAAAGAAAATAATATTTACAGAAATCCATTATGATTAACCTACAAAATTCCAAATTTAGTACATTATCTTATGAACTATATATTCCCTCCTTTTTATAGTTGTAATAAATCACTTTTCACATTTATCGAGACACATTTTAAACAATTTATAACTCTAATATATATTTGTAAAAATTATAAAAAAACATATATTAATTAAGTGCACACCAAGACGAATCAAATGAGATCCATATTGACTAGGTGTGTGCAAAAATTTCAATTCCAAATTTCTGTTCTGAAAATTCAGATATCCGATCTAATTTTTGAAATTCGAGAAAACTGAACCGGTCATCCAGATTCCGGACCGAAACCGAATGAAATTTATAAAATTTGGATTTTTTAAGGAAAACAAAAATCAGATATCCAATTTTCCAGTTTGCCGGACCGTTTTTTTTTTTTTTGGTAGGATAATGTAGTGGTTTAGAAGAGATTTGATTTAAAAAATTCAGATCCGGATTTTGCGGATATTCGGAATTCCCGAATTAATGTTATCCAGAACGGGTACGGAATAAAATTTTTACATTTCAAAAATCGGGATATTCGGTTTTACTGATCAGAAAAATTCCGGTATCCGATTTTGCACACCCCTAATAATAATAAACTATATTCTTTTTTACACATGAATCATAAAATTA
This sequence comes from Suaeda aralocaspica, assembly GCA_016808085.1. Taxonomy (NCBI): domain Eukaryota; kingdom Viridiplantae; phylum Streptophyta; class Magnoliopsida; order Caryophyllales; family Amaranthaceae; genus Suaeda; species Suaeda aralocaspica. The sequence goes on from PYUH01000499.1 coordinate 797,900, forward strand.
AAATAAATTTTAAAAATCAATACTACAACTTTTAATAGCGTAAAATTTGTATACTCATATTTGATTTTTTTAATTAAATTTAAACTCCGAGAAGATGAATGGAAACATTGAGAAATCGAAGAAGAGTAACATGTTACGGAATGGCAATGATAGGATGACCCTACAACTCGACCCTTCTAATGCTAACATAAATACCCAATCAACCAAAGAAGCAACAAAAAAAAAAAAAAGTCTACATTTCAAGCTTAAATAATCAAATAGAAACCTTATAATTTCAACTACGAAAACTTCATCAATGGAAGAGATGAAGAAACACAACAATCCGTCGATGGGTCCGTTACCCATCGACATTATCTTTAACATACTATCACGGTTACCCGTGAAGTATGTTCTTCGCTCGAAGAGCGTTTGCAAATCATGGTATGCATTGATTAGGAGCAAACAATTCGTTAACCATCATCTTTGCCTTAACTCTGTTTCGTCTTCATCTTATTTATCGCGTAATCTTCTTATATTATCCTCTAAACATGATTATTCTCTTTACTCTCTTACATTTGACACCCTTAAATTTTCTGCAACAAAGTTGAGCTTCTTCAACGATGATGGTTCAAGTTTTTCGGGTTTTGGTGGTTCTTGCAATGGGCTGCTCCTCTGTTTTTGCAACAACAATGGTGATAGTGATCATACCGATGGCTCGAATTCGGATATTTGTTTGGTGAATCCATCTACATTGAAGTACAAAATGATGCCGAAATTGAAGGTACCCAAAAATTTCCTTTGTGTGAATTATGGGTTTGGATATGATCATAAATTTGATGATTATAAAGTTGTTAGAGTTGTTAATTTTGTTTATGGTTGCGACGATGGCTCTGTTTTTAATGCTAGGGAAGTTATGGTGTATAGTTTAAAAACAAATTCTTGGAAATTTATTGAAGAAAAAGTGTCTAATTATGCTACATTAGCTTCTAGGAATGGAGCACTTATTAATAATCATTTGTTGCATTGGGTGTTTTGGTGTATTTCTACTAATGATCATCGGATTTCGAGTTTCAACGTTTGTAATGAGCAATGGAGTGAAGTACCCATGCCTAATTACGGCGAAAACAGGTTTGGAAACCATACAAGAAGACCATTACATAATGGTGAGTCCAAAAAATTTGATGTGGTACATTTAGGAGTTTTGGATGGTTGTTTGTGTTTACTCACTAGGAATTTTCGCAACGACTTTAACGACGTTGATGTGTGGGTTATGAACGAGTACGGTGTTAAAAAATCTTGGTTGAAATTGCTCAACGTTTCGGATTTGAATGTGAGTAGGCCATTGAACGTTGTCCCAATTGATTGTTCTAAGGATGAGATATTATTTACAACAGAAAATGAGTTGAGCATTTTTAGGTATAATATAAGGACGAAAAGGAGTTCAAGTGTTGAATATTATGGTTTCCAAGATTATTGTGGTGTTAGTGCTTGCATTCGAAGCATTGTTCCACTAGATTCGTACGGTGAAAATGATGGTTGATCTGTTGGTGGTGATATATGTAGTTCATGAAAAAATTCATTACTACTACATTGATGACAACTTTTATTGATGAGCAAATTTGTTTTTACTGTTTAATTTGTTGTTTAGTTGTAGAAGATCAATGTATTTTGCTATGTAATGTAGTTCTATTATTGAGTGCGTAGATAATTCAGTTGATTAGATGTAATTCTATTATTGAGCGTGAGAGGCAATCTAGTTGATTAGAGTTTTCCTCCCAAAAATCTCACCTATCGCGTGTACTAGTATTATCAATGAACCAAGATCAACCATCCTAGTGTTGAAGCTATGTTTGCTTACATCAATACATGTTTTCTTATTATTTATGAGTTTTCATTCAAGCCTTGGAGAAAAGGTCTTCAATTCCGTGTGGTCTACTCTTGACATGGCTTAGTCATAAAGTTAATTAGCATATGCAAAGATAAAAGTTGCTTAAAGTAGACGATGCTTAAAGCTTAGTCTTCAAAATAAAGAGCTAAGAGCAACATACACTTTAATAGACAGAAAGTAAACGATTAACGGTGGTTTAGGACTTAAAGTAATTAAGAAATGAAAGATATAGATGGATGTAAGTATGTAACAGATCTCTTAATTAGCCATGTTCAATCGACCGTGTCAATTGGTAATCCCTTATAAAAATGCTCTGACGTACATTTCATCCAAAAAACTCTCATAAAAAGCAGGTACATGGAGAAAATATAATGAGACCGAAGAAGTATATAACACGGACTTACGAACTATGTCTAATTGTCTTGCATATTGTATGGTTCATTCAACAAAGATGCTCCTTCAACACATAGCATATTTCAATCCCCACATTTGTATTCTATGGCAATAATGCGCAATTTCTGTACGCAGTGTATCGTGCCACGTTTGTACAAGTTCAATAATTGAAGGTTGTTTAACAAACAAACAATGGTATGACTCTGGGCAGTCAGTAGTGATATACTACTGATATCCACGATTTACTTCTCATCACTTACTCAACTATTCTTATACCATAGGAGCGTGGAATTGTGGATAACATAAGATTTGTGGAGATGATATCAACTCCCCAAAATTTTGTACACGGCGTTTGTCGATTATATATGAGATATTATTAGTTTTGTTTCTATAATATTTAAATTACTAGTTTTTATATAATTTCTTAAGATACAAAAACTTATAATTATAATAATGATTGTGACTTATTAACCAAGCAATAAAAAAAGGGATGAGCGTATATTTGACCTTTAATTAACTTTAAGGCTCTGTTCTCTTCACGGGATTATAATCCTGATCCATTTCATTCCAATCCATTTCATTCCCGGGTCATCCATTCCAATTCATATTAATCCATTCAAATCTCGGCAATCCATTCTAATCCCGACAATATATTCTTGAAAATTTAAATCTTAATTAAAATTAAATTTTAAATTAAACTCTTGAAATTTTAAATCTTGACGACACAATAATGTTCATAAAAAATTTGCTTTTTTTTTACTACATTTTTGTTACATAATAATTTACTGTAGATACAATATCCTTTCAATATATGGACTCAAGTATCCCGTAGTATTTGGATATCCAGAGTCCACAAGATAGTACTTGCTTGTTCATGCAATGAACAATGTCATTTCATTATCTTTTCACAACTATTTGACGACAAATTTAAGTGTAAGGTATGTAAAATATACTTGGAGGTGGGTGTGGGAATCCCATTTCAGCATTCTCTAAACAATGCCTCAAAATTGATGTGTCATGAGCACTTCCTTCAAATCCAACACTTATATAGGTGAAAAGCAAATCAAATGAGCAAGCAGCTAACACGTTCCATTTTTTTATATGGAAATAATAATAATAATAACTTCAGNAGTAAACGATTAACGGTGGTTTAGGACTTAAAGTAATTAAGAAATGAAAGATATAGATGGATGTAAGTATGTAACAGATCTCTTAATTAGCCATGTTCAATCGACCGTGTCAATTGGTAATCCCTTATAAAAATGCTCTGACGTACATTTCATCCAAAAAACTCTCATAAAAAGCAGGTACATGGAGAAAATATAATGAGACCGAAGAAGTATATAACACGGACTTACGAACTATGTCTAATTGTCTTGCATATTGTATGGTTCATTCAACAAAGATGCTCCTTCAACACATAGCATATTTCAATCCCCACATTTGTATTCTATGGCAATAATGCGCAATTTCTGTACGCAGTGTATCGTGCCACGTTTGTACAAGTTCAATAATTGAAGGTTGTTTAACAAACAAACAATGGTATGACTCTGGGCAGTCAGTAGTGATATACTACTGATATCCACGATTTACTTCTCATCACTTACTCAACTATTCTTATACCATAGGAGCGTGGAATTGTGGATAACATAAGATTTGTGGAGATGATATCAACTCCCCAAAATTTTGTACACGGCGTTTGTCGATTATATATGAGATATTATTAGTTTTGTTTCTATAATATTTAAATTACTAGTTTTTATATAATTTCTTAAGATACAAAAACTTATAATTATAATAATGATTGTGACTTATTAACCAAGCAATAAAAAAAGGGATGAGCGTATATTTGACCTTTAATTAACTTTAAGGCTCTGTTCTCTTCACGGGATTATAATCCTGATCCATTTCATTCCAATCCATTTCATTCCCGGGTCATCCATTCCAATTCATATTAATCCATTCAAATCTCGGCAATCCATTCTAATCCCGACAATATATTCTTGAAAATTTAAATCTTAATTAAAATTAAATTTTAAATTAAACTCTTGAAATTTTAAATCTTGACGACACAATAATGTTCATAAAAAATTTGCTTTTTTTTTACTACATTTTTGTTACATAATAATTTACTGTAGATACAATATCCTTTCAATATATGGACTCAAGTATCCCGTAGTATTTGGATATCCAGAGTCCACAAGATAGTACTTGCTTGTTCATGCAATGAACAATGTCATTTCATTATCTTTTCACAACTATTTGACGACAAATTTAAGTGTAAGGTATGTAAAATATACTTGGAGGTGGGTGTGGGAATCCCATTTCAGCATTCTCTAAACAATGCCTCAAAATTGATGTGTCATGAGCACTTCCTTCAAATCCAACACTTATATAGGTGAAAAGCAAATCAAATGAGCAAGCAGCTAACACGTTCCATTTTTTTATATGGAAATAATAATAATAATAACTTCAGTGTTAAAAAATAATTACCATTGTTACAAAATATTAATAACTAATGATAATAATAATCCCGGCAATCCATTTTAATCCATTCTAATCCCGGCAATCCATTCTAATCCCGGCAATCCATTCTAATCCCATCCATTCCATTTCATTTCAATCCAATCCATTCCATTCCAGCCAAATCCCGTGAAGAGAACAAAGGCTAAGTAGTATGTAATATGAATAGTAGTAGAACTTATAACAGACCACTTTTACAGCTTACAAACTAAACCACCAATATAGTCACGCAGAAATTATCACCCATTCTATATATCGGTAGTCCGGAATTCGAGAATTCTCATAAAAGAGTTATTAATTCAAGTTTATATTCGGAAGGTCTAGCACATTTGAAAATAAATGCTCCTCACATAACATGACGTGCAAAGAGGTGATGAGGTTTATGTTTAGATAATTGGACAAGTAATTAAACCTTATTAAATTAAATTTTAAAAAAATGATATAACTACATCTAATGGAATATTCACTAACATGAAAGCAATTAGATGCATTCTTCATTGATTCAATCATAGTATAAGAATAAAAATTTTCTTTCACAAAATAAAATAAAATAAAACCAAAAAAAGTTTATTTAAAGATTGAGAAAATTCATGATACTAGGTTCATAGATTCTATACAGCATTCTATAAAGCTCTTCCCTATTTTTTCCAGTTTTCCTCGTGCTCTCACCTTCAGTCATGATCAAATTAAAGCACTAAAACAATAGCACACGAGAAGGACTTGTCCGACGTGATGTTTTATCCCTTCGATATCACGTTTTTAGAATTCGAAATCAAAAACGTTGTTTGTGGTTTATCATTGCGAAATGGACCAGAGAAAAAAGGGTTGCCACAATTACATAAGCCACGCTTAACCCATTTCAATATTTACAGAACTGTTGCTAGTCACTGTATGCACACATTACAGAAAGAGCTTACTTGGTCATAAAAAGCTTAATAGGTTAAAAATTAATGTCATAACAGTTTTCCTAGATTATGATTAAGCTCGGAGGTAGTAACATTAGCTTGGTTAAGTTGACCCCGAGCAAACTAGCTTGAATCAAAGGCAGAAGCAGATAATTATCAACAAATTGCGAAAGATCAGAAGGCTGTACAGAGATTAGTTTTTATATTAGAGGAGCAGTCGCGTGAAATCGAAGCAGGTGGGTTGCATAGCCTTATTCTCTTTGTTTCAGTGATGTTCATGCAAGAAACTGCAACTGCAAGAGCATCCACTAATCCACTGTCCTCTTCAAGCTTGCATGAACTACTTGTCGACGAGTTAGTGTCTGAACCTGAGCCAACTCCACCCGAACCAGTTGGCTTGTCATTTTTATGTGATTCAGTTCTTTTTTGTACAGTTTTGTCACGTGAAGTCATTCTCTTACTTTTGCTCGGTGTTGACTTTAGGGTCAGTGTTGTCAAAGGTGGATCAGCATAGAATAAAATCCATGGATGTTCTGTCACGACAACATCATTATTTGAGACCACCATATGATAATGACGCAAACTCACACAGATACACACACAAGAGAAGAAAAGAAAAGGCAAGCCTTATGATTCATGAACACCACAAGGACAACTTATGCAACAGCAAAGAAAACAGGCATGTTTAGCGATAATCTTCAATTAGAATATTATTGGAAACAAAGCTAGATTCAGTCCAGAAAACTCATAACTACCTCTGAATGCCATAAGAGAAGATATAAGTTACAAAACATTTAATTCATGAAAGATAATCCTAAACATGTATGATGCTGCTTCCAATCAGAGTTGGGAGTATTCCTAGAACCCAAAAAAGAAGATGATGAGATGAAGAATAGGTGAAGGTGCTTGAAGGAAGAGATAGTAATGGGGTATTATCACCCAATTTTCGGGGCAATTTACTACCCTAGATTCTAGGGAAAGGGGGTGAGTAATTATTACCCTCACATGTTGGTAATCTATTACCTTCCTCACACCAAAACATAACAACCACCACCATCTATTTCAGGATTTCCTCTATTCAAGTTAGACCCAATGAATTAATGATTACACTCATTCTAAGCAAGCTATAACCCTCATTCCAAGCAAAATTTTCCCCTTCATGCTTGTATCGTTATGATTGCTACATCTACATCTGATCGGCTCCTAGGATTTCACCTCCAGGCGGAATTGTTGACTTGTAGCAAACATTATACCCGAACAAATGAACAACATAAACTATACCATAGATGACCAAAACAACCACATGAACATAATTTTCAGAGAATAAATGAACAATATACAACTTCACTTTGATTGGCTAATGGTAGCATCATGTATTTGTTTTTTGTTTTTTTAATAATTTATTCCACAGGGAAACCAAATTGGCCGTGTATTAATCAAAACCAACAGTGATCCAATATCGGCATCATAGATAAACCTCATGTATGCATCAATAGATGCAACATTTCCCCAACCGGACATTACCCACCTTATACTTAAAGAACTGCAGGAAATTGCATCAATAGACCACTCATGCTCAAATTACAATGTAAGCATCAAAAATTCACAACAACTCAGCTTCAACTAGATACAAACTCTAATTGATTTCAAGTGGGTTATCCTAAGACTCACAATTGCGGCTGCAAACTTAGCTTGTTCTCTCAGACATTTATAGCTTTACAAGCTCTACAGCATTGTTATCAAGATAAACAACCATAATACAGGTTTTCTCCAAAATCCCAAGTTAAAACTGAACAATATGCATACCTTGCCATGTTTCAAGGCCACAAGTCTTAATCTATTAAAAAAACACAGACTTGGGAACAAGAAGAAAGTTTTAATGAGAGACGAATGAACAGCCAGATGGGGGGTGGGAGATGGGAAATGGGTGATGGGTGGCAATCTGATTGAACAGGTAAATGAAAGGATTTGTTATCTTTCAAGTCCATAGCTGTTACCCTGGGATTAATTTGATGTCATATATGCACTTACTGGCCGATCAATAGAAAAGTATGTAATAGCCTACAAAATTTCATTATCATATATATACGGTAATTGCTGAGAAGTCTTTGAATTAAGAGACATGTGAAAACATAATTTTCAATGAAAAATCAACACTTAATTACTTATACAAGAAGAAAAAGATAACAAGTATGTTTCGGATGCAAGAGGTACGTTGTAAAGCAAAAGGTGCATAACTTCACTGCAGAAGGGAAAATAAAAAAGAGTAACTTACTTAGTACTTCGTCAGCAGATAATCTACTGGAAACATCTCTTGTTAGCATACGAGCAATTAAATCCTTAGCAGGCTGTGAAACTGATGCCCATGAGCCACTGTCAAATTTAAGTTCAACACTCTTGATGGACTCGAAACAAGCTTCCAAAGAGTTTCCTTGAAAGGGTAAAACACCGAGCAAAAGAGCATGAAGAAGCACACCAGCACTCCAAACATCCACCTTTTCTGAATATTCACCCGCCAAAATTTCAGGAGCAACATAAGCCGGAGTTCCAACCACACCAGATAGGCTCTGACCTGAAGGAAGACACCAGAGAGTAAATCATTAGTATAGCATTGTTTCCTTCCTCTGCCTATCTTATCAGTATTACTCCCCAATCCCACACCACCCCGACAGCCCAACCCAAAAATCCCTGGGCATGCGTTTTTGTACAAATGAATCTATGGGCGGGGTGGATAGAAAAGAGTGCTGAAGGTAGGGTGATATAAGCCAAAAAAAAGACAGTAAGGGATCAGCAAATAATTGATGAGCATAACACAAGACCAAAGGCATACATTGCACACAGGATCAAAAACCAGGATGTTTCAATTCTTCAAGCTACAACTATATGAAAGAATGCACAAACTCATCCTTACTACTGTGCATCAATCATGGAATCATGAACTTTGCAATTGATACATTTGTAGAATACCACACCAAACACATTCAAAAGCACAAGTCATACCAACTGAAAGTCTCAATATTTTGCTAGATTGCTAGAGTATGATGAACTTCCAGCTAATAAATTGGAAATATTATTTACAACTCTAAAATGACAATGCATCAAAAGAAGATACGCATAAGATTGTAAGGTGGCATTCTTTCCAAGTTAGCATAAAGAACACTTACCATTTGAAATTCTAACCGCGAGACCAAAATCAGCAAGTTTCAATCGTCCTGAGGATGTAAGTAGAACATTCTCTGGCTTTACATCACGATGAACAACACCCATATCATGACAGTATTTGATAACCATAACTAGTTCCTTTAGTATGTTAGCAGCTTGCTGCTCAGAATACCGTCGTTCTCTTGCCATTTGATCAAGCAACCTCCCCCCTGGGCAAAATTCCATCACAAGATAGAAAGATTTAGCGTCTTCATACACTGCTTTGAGCGTCACAATGCCGACATGTCCAGAAAGATGTTGCATAATCTCCACCTCTCGATGCACAGGTTCCTCTCCTTTCGCCAACGTTTTACACGCAAACAAATCACCGCTTGCTTTGCTCCAGCACATTCTCACAGACCCGAATTTCCCTTTCCCTATCGTTGCACCCAGATAATAATCCTGCTCTATCTTCTTCTTCCTTCCCGTTCTTGTAGCCGCATCTATACAACCTATTTTCCTTTTCAGCCCTCTCGCTGGTGAGCCCGAATGCAAGCTCGCCCTACCGCAAGGTGGCGCAGTGACAACACCATTCACTCTACTTTCAGACAACCTAACACCATCTCTAGCTACATCTTCCTTACCCCTTTTCCTCAATCTCGAGTAATCCTCCAAAGACACATGAGACCTATATATTCCTATCGACGACGACGAGCACCGTCCACCATTCAATAACACCTCCACTCCTTTCCTTTTCTTACTTGGAGACTTCATCTAAACCCTCAAATTCCACAATCATTGATCACCCCAACAATGTTAAACACTCCCTACAACTACCCTAATTGATCATTACTCAACTAAATAACGTTCTAGCAATCAAACTAAATTGAATGTCACAAATCAAAAACACTAATCATTATTAATCAATCAAACTAATTAACCCTATAAAATTATTTCTCCAAAAAAAGGTAATATCTAAAATCAAAATCCAAAATCATTCTCTTAATAAGGAAGCAAATAACCACCACCAACCCATATCCACCTCATCGAAACCCTCCATTGTTGATCAAATTCTGAACATAACCCACAAAAAAAAATTCACCAAAATCATCAAAAATCAAAACTTTACATATAATCCAAAATACCCATTAAAATAAAAATGAAATTAAACAAAAGGGGTTTCATATAATACCTTGAAAATCAAATATTTTCTTTATTTTCTTGGTTAGACCCATTTTTGGATCAAAACCCAATATTTGCACAATTACAAGCACCTATTAAATAAATAAATAAAAACAATAATAACATTAAAATCAAAGAAAAATCCAGAAAATAAATGAGGCAAAAAATATCAAAAAAGAGTTAAAAAGAGTAAATCAAATTAAGAAAAAAAGAAAAGAGGGTACCTTTGATTGAAGAGTGAGAAGAAAGGAAAGATGAAATAATGATTATTGAAGGTAGGCAATAAAAGTTGGGGGGAAAAATACAGAGGAAATACGAGAGAAATACTGTGGAATTTTATACAGAAAAGTTTGTGTGTATGGGAAAGTGTGGGAATGAATGCGAGGAACTCGTGACAGGGGACAAATGCAAAATGGTGAGTCAGTAAAAAGTGCGTAATGTGAAATGTCCTTTGGTGGGGCTCGAGTTATTTGCTTCCTTATACAATGGGATCTAGATGATTTTGTTATTTGTGGATCGCACGGGATATATTATATTATCAGTGGTATCTTGTTAAATAGATATGATATATCATTAGTCATATATTGTTGAGTAGATATGGTATATTATTGGTGATATATTGTTGAGTAGATATGGATTAGATGAATGACGTTTGAGGTTAAATAATCGGTGGATTGAGTTAGATTGGTGATGTTTGAGTTATTGTTGATTTGATTATTGTTTGATACGGAGTATGGTATATCATTAGTGGTTTGAGTTAGATTGGTTACGTTGGAGTTATTGTTGATTTGATTATTGTTTGAGTAAGAAGCATGGTCATGGTTTTTGCGAGTTTTGGCGAATATGAAAATGTTTTATTAGAGAACGATGAGAGGGAATAAGGGTTTGGATGATGAGGCGGTAATCATGTTTTGTGTAGGTGCCTCGTGTTGTTTCTATTGAGGAACTAGTTTTTGTTTGATTGTCGATTGCTTATGCGTTGTGCGCAAATAGTTTACTCGGTGTGTTGTACAAAGTTTGCATGCAGTTGCACACTGAATTTTTTATAAGAAAAGAAAATTAGGTTAGCCTCGAGATAAAAGTCAATCTAACACACCTTTGTAAAGGATATCTAGAGATTGGGAAAGAGAATGATCGCTTGGAGAAAATCATCATGAGATGCGGCCATTCTTTAACCGAAGGTAGTTGAATTAAGAATTAAATTTATATACCTTCAAAGTTATATCTACGAATCGTATGATACAACTAGCAGCTATAAAGTACAGAGTACTTAGAAACTACATAAATTTGGCCCAATATGCCAGTACTGTACTCACTACTCAGGCAACCCAATAAGGCGATAAGCATAACTTCAACAATTATGGTTCACAACAATGAATTTGGATTACCAACACAGCAGCTAAAAGAAATCACCAACAGTTAAGCTTAATATTCAGGATAAAGGTAACAACGTATAGCAACAAATCTCCAAATATAAGAAAGATAACATGGCATGACCCAAAACCCCCGTTTTTTGGGGGGTGTAGGTAAAAACAAACCTTATCACTCATCTGTGAAATTGGATAAACACTGTGAAATTAGATAAACACAGAAAGCTAGGCCATGCTTTCTATCACTGATCATTATTACTACAAGAGCAAGAGCAAGTGTTTTTTCCACCAAAGGTGAAGTAAATCTACAAGGGTACATAATTGGTCGCAAATACATCAGATGTATTTCTTTTCGACAACAAATTTATAAATCCTATGGATTGTATCAAAACATTATCAGGTTGGCTTCCAAAACGCCGGACCTAAGTTGCAGTACTCATCTATCTATGCTAAAGTAACTTTAACCACAACAGCTGTTCTACGCCTCCTTTGTTTCATCAACAATAGCAGCCTTTTGCTCTAAAATTGAACGAAAATTTTCAGCCTTCTCTGTATATCCAGCTTCTGCAAAAGCATCAGCTAATCTATTGCAGAGGGCATTGTCAAAATTTGAAGTTGTTGAGTTTTTCCATTGATCTATGACTTCTCCAACCTCTTCAATGTGCCCTAACATCAGATATGAAGATAAAACGGGCACATAATTGCGACCAATCATTTTTTGCTTAGTCATTCTCAAAGAATTCCAAACTTGATCAACCATATCTTTGTTTCCTAAACCAGCATGCAATATAATTAGGAGGTCATAGGTAATCCATTCCCTCTGAGTAACACTCTTTTCAGCTTCTACGATAGAGCCTGCTCCGGAAGAGGTAAGTTGGCCAGCGGTCACATAAATGCTAGCAAGATTTTGATATCTCATCCAACAATCATCAGAATTAGGATCCTCACTCATCTCAGAAAGAATGCTTCTAACACCATCTATGTCGAGAGTTGCAGCACAAGAACTTATCCAAAGGTTATAAGTAAAAAGATCTGGTGCAACCTTCTGGTGTTTCAGCTCCTCAATAACTGAATAAACCTTTTCAACTTGGCCCACAGACATGTATAAAGTCATCATCTCATTGAAGGTAATGGCACTGAAGGATAAATCTGAATCCTTGATTCGCTGAAAAAGTTCCTCGGCTTTGTCAGTTAATTTAGCACCAGCAAAGCAGTGGAGAAGTGCTGTGTAGGTTTCATTTGTTTTAGCATCCTGCGGAAGACCTTCAAAATACCTTTCAGCAGCATCAATCCCAAAAACTTTCGTCATTAGATCAATGCGAGCAGCATAGTCAGAATCAGAAAGCTTGAATTCATTCTGAGAAACCATCCACTCCGTTATCTGCAAGGCATTGCACCATTAGGAGTTAGCACTTAGCACTGCAAGTCTCTGAACACCAGTTATCAAGGACATTCCAAATTCATGCGAAAGCTAAACAAATTATTATCACTACAACACATATTTAGTATAAAATGTGACGTGCATCACCAAACTCCACGGAGCACCATAATTGAATAACAGATCAATCAACTATTGAAGTGAAAGTGAGAGATTGTGAAAAATAAAAAGACTAATGGTTATTCCCATAAAGATGAATCAAGCATTCATATCACAGATGACCTCCACATCCCCCCTCCCCTTCCTTTCCGTTCTCCTTTCTTTCTCTTATACGATGTCATATTGCTATCCAAACACAGCATAAAAGGTTTACGTGCAACAATAAAAACAATGAAAACTGTATTGCTTTACATTACCACTTACTGCTCTCTTATTTCTACATAGGCAATTGAAATAAGATTCTACATTAGGCATTGAAGATTATCACTTTCGATTTCACACCATTTTTTTCACATGCAACATTTTGAAGCCGCAATGACATAATAGCTTACTTCCCTCCCAAATTAAAGGTAGTACTCACATCTAACATTTCCATTCCAGAAGCCTTATGTTCGACCACAACAATCAAACCACCTAACACTATCCCATCAAGATTCTAGATAAACTTTCCATGCCACCTTATCAATCACATTAAAGGAATCGGTGTAATTAGTCGCATAACTTAAGTAATGGTTGTGTCTTTCACACACAGTCTCGGTGTCTCCCTCATTAATCCCCATTCCCAATTGAGGGTAACAAGTTGCTCAACTCATATCATCTAACCCATTATATCAATGCATTCAGCATACATTTACTCAAATAACCTTTACACTACTTCAATCTGAAACCCATTGCTATTTCCTCCGAAAGGTGACCGAACATCCGAAAAAACCATTCCAAAACACCCTACATCAATTGCAATACAACTCAATAAGCTCTCCTTCAATCCAACTCTTAAAACTATGTATCCGATTTCCATTTTTCACAAGAACAACAATATTACAATAACAAAGCCTTAGTCCCAAAATCACTTAACGTCAGCTAGTCATGAATCAATAAGAGGAATCGCAACAAAAAAATACTTCATCAAAATGGATTATAATCAATCAAATAATCACTTACCAAATTACAAACAAAAAACACAATCAAACAAATTCAAAAAACATAAACTTCGAAACTACCTCAAGAGCATGCTTATAACGGTGAGATTTACGAAGGTCTCTAGAAATCTGACGGAGTTCAGACAAAGTGACGGAATTACCCTCATCGATCCATTTCTGAATGATATTAGTGGCGCTTCGTTTAGGGAGTCGAAGGCGGAAGATTCGACTCTTCAAATCGTCGGAAATTTGAGGAGAAGAAAATTCGTCGATTTCTAGGGTTTCGGTTTTTAAAGCGTCGGAAGTTGAGGTAGTAAAAGTAATTAATTTGACGTTTGATTTGGTAGAGTTGTTAGAAGCGTTGATAATTCTTCTGCAAAAACAAATTGAGTTGATGACGTTGAAGAAAGTGAAAGTGTAGCGTAATTAGTGAGAGAAAGAAGAGAGAGAAAGTTACCGTTGGAGATGAAGGAAGAGAGAACGAGCTGCCATGGTGACGGTGAACCGCTGATGGGTGCGCTGCTAGTGTGCTACTGACTACTGAGTAATGGAATTTGACATTTTGATGGGTTTGTCGCCCGTTATTCACTTATTTGGCACTTATTTTCGCGAAAATTGATAAACCAAAATTCGTATGTACTGAATATCGACTTAAAAACGTAATTTTTTTTATTTTTTTTTTCCTTTTTGGGTGTGTAGGTTATGTAGGAGTTACAACGGGGTCAAATGGGAATTCATCCTCCGTCTTATGAATATGAAAGAAAAGTTTTAATTATTTGAGTGACGCTTCTATCTTACACTGCAATTTATTTTAATGAATAATGATAATTCATAGTGTAATATTTATTTATTATATTCTGGAGTAGGTTTTAACAAATTCCTCACTCGAAACTAAATTAGTTTAACATAATCTATTATGTCTACTTAAATTTCGAAATTTTAAATCCCATTAATTTTAAAAGTATACGTAGTACATTATACAAGGTAGGGGTGTTAATGAGACGAGGCAGCTCGTGAGTTACTCGCGAGCTATTCGGTCAAAGCTCGGTCAACACTCGACTTGAATAAGCTTGGCTCGAGTTCGAGCTCGAATCGGGGTTCTAATGAGTCGAGTCGAGCAAGCCCCTACTCGACTCGAAAAGCTCGTGAGTAGCTCGATATATAATTATATATAAGTAATTTTTTTAATGTATCCCAAACAAATTTTAAAAAATTATACCCTTAATGGCTTAAGATCTTATGTGTGGATTTAGCCGTTCATTTATTTCCATCTCAACCGTCAAAATTCAATCTAATAAATAAAACTTAAAAAATAAAAAATTGTTTATTTATTTAAACAATAAAAAATTGTTCTAAATTTCTTAAAATTGTAAAATATTTATTTAGCGCATAACTACATAAATTTGGAAGTTTTTAAGATAATTATGTAATCTTTTGTTTCTATTAGTTACTTCTAAAGACAATTTGATAAATTTATTTTCAAGTTACTCATTATTATGAGTTTGAGCTTCATTCGATTTGAGGTCGAGCTGAGCTCACCTTGCGTCCTACCGAGTCGAATTCGAGCTCTATTTTAAAAGCTCGCGAGCTTTCGAGCTCGAGTCGAGCTAGAGTTTTAAGTTTCGAGTTCGAGTCGAGCTCAATGATACTCGAGCTCGACTCGCATCATTAACACCCCTAATACAAGGAGAGATGTAAGATTCTTCCATTAAACAAATTTCAACAACTACGCACATTTCATCTTGTTTGAGTGTCTTCGTATAGCCTAATGTCAATGTAGTAAAGGTAAATCATTTCTGGTGAACATTGTAATCCAATATTTTTTCAGAGACTCCCATTGCATCGACTATCCACTCATCTTGGGTGCCATCCTTGTAGGTTTCCATATCTGATCAACCATATCTTTGTTTAAACTAACGTGGATTATGCAACTCATAGGTTATTTGTTTCGTTTGAGTAATGTTCTTGTCAGCTTCTCCTAGATATGTGAGACTTGCAACTGTTGTCAAATAGATGTTGGCGTTTAGATACTGACATACCTCCAAAATTTGGATCCTTACTCATCTTGACAATATGCTTTGTACATTGTTGACGCCGAAAGCTCGAGCACAAGAATCTATTCAATGGTTATCAGCAAGGAAAACTAGTGCAGTATATTGCTGCTTCATATCTTTCTCAGCTGCAGAAACCTTCTACAATTGTCCCACGGACATGTATATCATCATAAGCGCATTTTATGTTGTGCCACAAATGGATGGACTTGAATTCCGCTGGAAGAAGTCTTTAGCTTTGTCAATAGCATGTGGAAGACCAATCATATCTTTCAGCTGCATCTATTCCAAAAACTTGTCACCAGATCAATGGAACAACATATTCAGAACAGATAGCGTGTCTTAAAAAATGGTCATCCACTGTTATCTGAAATGTATAAAATCACAAGGAATTAGGGCATTGGCCATTGATTAAATACATTTTAACAATATGCCCAGACTCAAGTAACAGACTTGAAAGCTAACAATGTAAACAAGAAGACAGTGAATACTAATTTCCATTAAGCAGGTAAGCGACTCCAAATTTGACCTCATCCCAGCCTGTCCCGAAAAGAATTGTGATAATCATAGAATCACAAAGGTCATCATGAAGGTCAAAATCCCCAAGATAACAACACCATCAAATAAAAAGAAATGTACTTATGTCATGAACTGCTTGTATAAAGCATGAACACCAATTGCAAATCATGTTCTATGGTTCTACCAGCAACTTTCCATCTTCATACAATCAAAAGTTCAATATTGCAGAAAAAGATTGTATAGATAAATTTTGACAGGAAAAAAAAAATCAAAAGTTTAACTTTTCACCCGGTAAGCTCCTAGGGAACTAAAACAGATAACAGGAAACCAAAGTAGAGCTGCTAGGCATTTATACACACATTGACACATGCATCAAACATCAAGTACAAGTTATACCTAAATGCAGATCAGAATGGTTTCATGTGTTGATACAGCAGAAAAAGTGAATTTTCCGAACAGCAACTTGTCATACCTTCATCGTCTCTTCTTCTTTAAAAGTTCAGCTGCCCTCAAAAAGATTTGGTCAACCTCATCAAAATCAGCTAGGTCAGCCCCCTCACTCGACAGCTCAGAGTTTTTTGAGTCTGATGACATTTTACGTAAATCTTCAGCAAAACTTCCTGGGTCATTCTTTGCAGGAAATTTATCAAACTCATTCAAGTATAGAGGCTGTTCAACATTTTCTGCATTATCTGAATCTGTCTCAAACATGTCAGATAGCTCTTCTGAATCTGAATTTACGTAGGCATCTGAAAAGGGTTCATCCTCTTCCACAGTTTTATCATATTGATCCATTAACGCTCTTAGCTTATCTGAAGGGGCTGACTCTGAGGTTGGTGAAGCAGCTGAGTACATATCTTCGGTATCTGGTAATACTGTGGAAACATTTTCCGCTTGCTCAGACACAGCATCCTCTTTGTTTCGAGCTTGTGCTCTAACCAAATTAAGTTCCTGCTCAAGCCTTGGAATATATCTTCTAACAGCTCGCAACGAATCTCTGTATTTAGATTTATCCAAAGCCTAAGAAATATTAAGTACCCATTCATTAGTAGGCATCCAGGATTCCAGACACCAAAAACGTCATCCCAAATAAAATTATTTTGCTAAAAAACAGTTTCATATATGACCTATACATTGGTTCATCTTTATGAGGTATCCTCGATTTTAACTTGCTTTTCTTACTTACATCTTCCAAGTTTCAACCCAATACCACAAACAAAGAAAATAAGTCAATAACCCCATACCAATAGTACTTTATCATTGGAAGGCGTTAAGTTTAAAACCAAGCAAGTAAAAACAGTAATAATTCAACAACCTCAAAGCTAGAGGATTGAAAATGAAATATATTACAAACTTGGGAAGGGGAAATTAACGCAACTATAAAACATTTCTTTCTCATAAAAGAACTGCAACAGGATGATGGTTTCAATTACGACTTCTTCAAGCAAAGAAGTAAAAGATAGACTCCTAACAAAGTGTCCTTATGCTTCTATTCTGATACATGAATTCACAAGCCCCTTTTATTACCTGAGATGATCAAACATGATGACAATACAAATAAAAGCATATATTACCTTTTTCCTAGGAAGGGTGACACGTGGTGACATTATTTCTGTAGGTGGCTGTGCATAATTCTTTCCTCTGTACATGATTATTGTGTTCTCTTCATGAATGTCAAGTACAATTCCTCCCGTCAATCTTGCTAGATCCGAAGCTATCTCCTTCACTTCTTCAGGAGCGAATGTCTTTACAATTACTTGCAGTGTTTGATGTTTCTTCCAATGTAAATGCATGTTCAGGATCACACCTTGGTAAATCCCTCTTCTACCTACAGGGACATAGTTCTTGCACTTGAGGCCCATCTTCAGAAAGTAAAAATGCTCTTCTGGACTCAATACCTCGGGATCATGAGTTGCTTCAGACCACTCTTTTGGCTCCAATTTCTTAAGTGCTTCAACAAGTCTTTCTTCTTTCTTGCGGGCCTGCACAAAAAGATAGCTTAGAGACCGATCGGAGCTCTGTTTTGCCTTTTTCATTTAGGGGGTAGGGGAAGGGAGATGGTAAGGGGCATAATCAAGGACAAAGAATTTGCTGCACTCAATGCTTGAGCCAGCAACTGAGGTACTGAAAAATGAAATCACCAACAATACATTTAACAATCAACGTGTAACAGACTAACAGCTAGTTGCCTAGTTGAAAAGTTTAATCTCTTAGCAATTAGTATCGTGAATCAAAATGACCAACAATGTATCCTCGAGCCCCAAAAAAGGCAGATACAAAACCTAAGAGCTTCAATTGAACTTTGAACGAGCTTTAGGATCATTCCTCTATAAAATTTATGTGAAATCACGCATATATACAACAGAAGGCAAAATAAGAAAAAGGCGTACAAGAGTTTTTAAACCACCAATCTTCAAAAAGAGGCGGACTCAAGCATAACCTTAACCTAATCAGAAACTATGCTACAAAACTATGTAAATTAAACTATGTAAATTAAGCTATGTGTCTATGACATAAATACATAATGCGGAAACATCTTCCAGAGTTCCAGTTTAGTTTAGCCAGTTTTCTATTTTCCTCGAGAATCATCCTAATACAAAATCTCAATAAGCTTTTAAAAATTCAGACTCTGAAAGGAGATTTCGATTAGCTGACCTTATTCAGCTTGTATAAGATGGTCTCTTCAGCAGTCATCCTCTGACGCTCCTTCTTCTTCTTCCATCTGAAATGCTTTAGCCACCTTACAACCGCTCTCTTTCCCTTAAGTTTTTTCCGCTTTGGCTTACTAGAAGCATCCTTCAAAGTAGAGCTGCTCCCAGATTGCTTTGCCTCATTATTAGCTTTCTCCAAAAGCAGGCTACTGTGAAAGCCTCGGTGACCAAGAACTGAATAGACTTGGAGGGACGACCCAAAAGGAAGATCTTGGGCAAAGACCTTGGGTAGAGCACCAGAGACACTATTAAAGGGTAGATAGATATCAAGCTTAGTGTAAACTATACAAAGTAAATAAGGCAACACAAAACATGCTAAACCATATGATGAAAACACACAAGTGCACTATCATTTAGCAATCAACACACTTCCTCCGCTCTCCATAGCTTCTTGGTCAAAACATTGTGATTATTGTGGAGTGGAGTTAGTACCCGATAATTTCCTCCTAAATCCGTTATTTCAACATAACAACCACTTGAAATACAGGATCAGCATGAAAAGAAACCCTAAATCCACTCTCCACTCTTCAACAATACAAGAATAGGCCCTCTGTGTCAACACAAAACATGCAAACCTAGATGATGAACGAACAAAAAGCACTATCATTTAGCAATCGGTATACTTCCTCCGCTCAAGAATAATGTATGGCTTCTTTGTCAAAACATTGTGATTATTGTTAAGTGGAGTTAGTTTCTTCTGGAATCCAATTTTCAACATACTAACAAAGACATCCTATAATCACTCTCCACTCTCCAATAACACAAATACCGGTCCTCTATCGGAAGAATGCTTCCTCCATAAGCCCTCAAAATTACAGCCTAACATCATTCCACAACAAAACCCTTTTAAG
This sequence comes from Suaeda aralocaspica, assembly GCA_016808085.1. Lineage (NCBI taxonomy): Eukaryota > Viridiplantae > Streptophyta > Magnoliopsida > Caryophyllales > Amaranthaceae > Suaeda > Suaeda aralocaspica. The sequence goes on from PYUH01000499.1 coordinate 817,930, forward strand.
ATTGTTGGAATTAAATTCAAACACTCCTTCAGGTTTCATCACAATAATGGTACATTGCCAAAATAAAATTATAAGGCATTAGCATTATATTACGAAGAGTGACAACTTTTTCCGGACATCCTCGAAATCATATACTCTATGACTCTCTTCTTCCACAACAACAAAGGGAGTAAATTACTCAGAGTCAACAGGTAAGTTTAAAGAGCATAACTACAATCCAATAACACAGGCATTATTATAAGTAGAAAATTAAATTAAATTTTCACTAATAATCACCAATTCCAACTAACATAACAATAATTAGTGAAATCAAAGCAAATGAATAACTTATGTTTTAACAACAAAATTAGTTCTTGCAAATAAAAATCGTAGTAAATTGAATAATAAAATGTGCAAATAAAACACAAAATAAAGATAAAATTGAAGAATAAATACAAGAGCAAAAAAAAAAAAAAAGGAGAAATAGAGAGTACCAAGGTGTAGAGAGGAAGGAAGAAAGGGGTAAAAATGGGATTAATTGATGTTGAAGAATAGTGCGTTTGAGGAAGAAAACGATTGAAGAGGATGAACAAGGAGAAATTGCTGCTCTCCTCATTTGATTGTTGTCGAAAGACTGGACTTTCACTCACAAGTTAGTCTTGTTAATTAGATTTATTTTGTTAATTTGAGGATAATTAAATAAAATTTAACGAAAAAGGTTAACATCATTAGCCTTTAAGGGTATTAGGTGCATTTTCGCAAAATGTTCAGTAGTATTTCTGAAACAATGAGATTATATTGTGAAATCGGGAAAAAATCGAAGGTACCCCATAATAAAATTTTAAAAAAAATTAAAAAATGTAATTTATAATCTTGACTTGTCCAAAGAAATTCACATTTTATTTAAAAGACAAAATATGATCCAATGAGGTACAAGTGTAAACCCATTTTCAAAAAAATAAATAAATAAATCTATCTATTTTCTAAGATAACACGCTCCCTAGAGTGAAATTGAAAGCTCAAACCAAAAGATAAGAGTATTGATATAAGAATAAAGATAATATATATGAAACAACTATATGTTTTGTATTATCAAGTAATTAAGAATTAGTTTAATATAAACTAACTTGATGATAAATAAAATATATGATTGATGAAAGTTTATGTCTCATTTATAAGGTTTTTTTTTTTTTTAACTTCATGCCTTGTAGATATATAATAATAATTTAGATTTAAAAGAAAAAAAGCTATGAAAATAAAAGACGACAAAGTTACAAGATTATGCATTGGTGAGGAGAAAAAAAGGCATGGAATATTTGATTTTAATTTCCTTGTTCTATTTATAATTTTTTTTGTTTTAAATATATTAGAATATTATTGTACGAAGTTATGTATACTTCGAGTGCTCAGCATACCTCATTAATGTTAATCTTGGTGAACAGATATTCTTAGTGTAAGATTTGGTGAGCTTGTACTCCCTCCGTTTCCAATTTTCCTTGTCCGTCACTATTCACCTCTTCATTATGGTATATGATATAATAATAGTAGTGTGGTCAAGTTGGGGTAATAATTGATGAAAGATAAACAACTTACAACTAATAGTGGGTGACGTATGGGGTTCATCTTAATAAAAAAAATATTATAAACGTTGTTTGGTAAAGAAAGATATGGAACATCCCAAAGCAGCATATGTAAAGAAAAATAGGGAACGGAGGGACTATATTAAATGCTTATACTTGTATTTGTTAAAAATTTAAAATACAAACAAACTACAAATATAATTATGAATTATTGTCAAAATTTATAATAACTACGATGTAATTATTTTGTCTTTAATATTCATAAATAATTTTTAAACTTTAATTTGAAAGTCATCCACAATGGCAGATTGGCACTTGGCGAATTTTGAACAATTTATCAATGTAATATGACCTTTTCCTTTCAATACTTAAAAACTACTACTAATGTCAACAATAATAATTGCGATTATTAGTGTAAAAAAATTGATTATGTTAACACTCGATTAAGTTCTAAATAATTAATCTAACAATATTGAAAGACAATTACTCATATTCATAAACCTTACAATTTGATCTTCAGGTTGATGTATCCTTTATATTCTCCTATAATCCGGGGAAATCTAGTTTATCATTTGATAAACTTAAGAGATGATATTACTAGATCATTACAATAGCTAGTAGAGATGGAGTAAGTCACAAATATAAGTGGTAGTGAGATATTAGCTAGATACCAATAATTTGTGGGGAATCCTGGTATTTGTGACTTATTCCATCTCTACCTTTTAAACTAGTCCATTATATATCAGATAATACTTACTTGGAGAATAAGATAACAATATTCTTTAATATCCTAAATCTCAACAAATACTGTTATGTAATATAATTTCTTCTTATTTGGATAGATTTGACAGATTAAAAATATAGAATTTCATTGTCAACAATAAGATACCAATACATAGATTTTTCGAACTATCCAATTCTATTATGTTCAGCTTCATTATTTCATGTCAATTGCATTCAATCTAAATCCACTTTACTCCTAAAGGACACAGGCGTAAGGGAGTGATATTTCTATTGTAAAAGACGAAATTGCATATAATTTGAATGGATTTAAACTTAGGGTCTGTTTATTTCCATTGAAAATAGTTAACTAAGTTGAACTGAACTGAAAGTTTTGTATGAAGGATTAATAAATAGCAAAAGAAGGGAATAGCTGAATTAAACGGTCCCGAACTGAATTGAACGGATTTTAAGCTGAAGTAAACAAACCCTTATTACATTGAATCGAATTAAATGGATAAAGTAAGATTGCATTGAATTAAAAGAAAGATTGAAGGATATAAGACACATCGAAACAAGATTGAATTAAATTGGACAGGAATAATGAATAATACGGGATAAAAATGAATTGAATCGGATTTGAACTTATTGGAGTTTGAGATAAAAATGGATTGAATGGGATTTGAACTTATTGGAGTTTATTCTAACGGAGAGAACACACGCTAAGTGGAACCAAATAAGTCAACGGATGAACTTACTCTGCATTCAGTTGTCAGTTATTCACTCTACTCACTTATCAAAACTATTCTTGCATCCTTGATCCTTAGATATATTCATCAAATTTGTAACTTCCATATCAATTTCTCAGCAATTTAAAAGGTTAGCCTTACTTCTTACTTATTTGCTTTGATTAATTAATTAAAATATCATATTAATTAACTTAAATTGTTTGAATTTTACAAATACCCCTGCAATTGAAGCCTATAGTCAAATTTTCAATTCCAATTATATGAGGAAAAAATATCTAAAATTCAAACCTTCATGAAACCCTATTGATGTTGATATTGATTTTTTGATTTTGAGTTTGCCATGTATTTTTTTTTTCTCAAGGATATTTATCCAATCATCAATGGCGTAATTTTATTCTATGTGATTCATTGAGCTATTCATCTATTATTTGGTTAATAATTTGATCATACTTTTATTATTATTTTTTTAAAAAATTTGTGACATTTTCGAATCATTGACATTGGAATGTTTATTCTTGCTTCGATGTCATATTAGTTGCAACGATTTGATATGGAGTAGACAAGAAAAATGTCAAATCATTGCAACTAACGTGATACAGGTACTATATACGGTGCAGATGTGCAGTTCGTTAAACCTTGCATTTTACCGGCTGATTTTGAATTTGTTTATACTATAATAATTTAGATATTGTATTATACGGTGTATAGTTCTACATACGGAGTAGTATTTCGTTTATTATTGTATTCCCTTTGTCCCAAATTCATTACAGAGTACTACATTTATTTCTTCATAATTTCTAAGACGCAATTTAACTGTTTATATCTCTTATTACATACATGAAAAAAAATTATAAAAGAAATTTGTATATTAAAAGCCTACCTATTAAGACAAACTAAACACGATTCCATGTGACTATATTATTCCGTAAGGAAACAAAGTTGAATGTAGCAAGTATACTGGAACGGAAGGAGTATTTGACTATTTGTTTTGGCAACTAAATTTAAAGAATCATGTCTAGTAAATGCCAACCCAGTTATGAGACTAAGCCTTTGATTGATCGATTGATTTCTAGTAAATGCAATAGTTGAATTACTAAAGCGTGGAGTTTAATTACTTGTAGGATTGAAAGTTGTACCCAGCTAATCGTCGAAGGTGAACTGATGGAACTGACTTTGACGCGGCCTGATGATTGGCATCTCCATCTCCGCGATGGAGAACTTCTTGCTGTAGTTGCTCCTTACAGGTAAATAGTCATGACTCATTGACTCATGACAGAAGATTGATCAATTTGTATAAAAACATATCTCAGTAGTATTTTTGGTAATTTTGAGAATAGTGCATGGTAAATTTTTCTGTGAAGCTTCCAAAATTCCTCCTATATTCTCCCATATTACTGATGATGCTCGACTTTCATGCCAATATTACAAATATGTCATTAAGATATACTTGCTACAGATACCACATTATCATTAGGACTAACAGGCATGTCTGCTCGACTTTCATGCCAATATTACAACTATGTCACTAAGATATCCTTGCTACAGATACCACATTATCATTAGGACTAACAGGCATGTCAGTCTTTTGTATTGCGTCGTGTTTGTGGATCATCATAGTGTGTTGTATCCTTTTGCAACTCAGTGCGAGGAATTTTGGAAGGGCAATTGTGATGCCGAATCTAAGACCACCTATTACTACTACAGCTGCTGCGATTGCTTACCGAGATTCTATTATGAAAGTAATGCCTGCTGATAGTGATTTCAATCCTCTTATGACGCTTTACTTGACTGATACAACCAGCCTTAATGAGATCAAGCTTGCCAGTGAGTCCAAATCCTATACTTTAGTTTTGAGCTGAAAATGATTTCGTTGGTATCGTATTGTGATGTATGACTGTTTCCTAAAACAAGTTGAACTCTATAAATTGTTTTCCATATTATGCAAATTGAGCAAGAGAATCCATGTCAATTTAAGCTTGTGTGTTAGTGGGTAGGCAAATGTCATTTACATATTTGAAGTCCGTATTGCAAACACATTCCGTAATTTGGCATGCATCTCGTACTTTTTTCTGAGTTCCCTTTTCTGGTTATGTCCNGGTTATGTCTTGTAGTGCATCTATGTTTTGTAGAGTCCATTTGTTTGAATGTCGTTAGCTATTCCATGTGAAATGAAAAGGTGCTTTCAACTCATGATTTTAAATTCAAATAATCTGCACACTCTTCTTTTTCAACAAAGATGCTATTCTTGCAATAATTGTTATTAGCCTTTCCCGGATTCATAGACTGGGCATTAGGATGTACAATTGTCACATGTATATCATTTTAATTTTTGACAGGAGAAAGTGGTGTGGTTTATGCTGTCAAATATTATCCTGCTGGTGCAACAACGAATTCACAGGATGGTGTTACTGATCTCTTCGGGAAGTGCTTGCCTGTGCTCCAAGAGATGGCCGAGCAAAGTATGCCTCTGTTGGTAAGCTGTATTTCAACCAACTTAGGAGAAAAGTCATTGTGTATTTATGTTTGGGAAAAAAACTCATTTAGTCAAAAATGAATTACTCTCTTGAGACTGAGAGTTATATTTTGCCAACATTTTGTGTCTCATGACAGGTCCATGGGGAGGTCACCGATCCCACCGTAGATATATTTCATCGCGAAAAGGTTTTTATCGAGACAGTTTTAAGACCTTTAGTTCAGAAACTACCAAAACTAAAAATTGTGATGGAGCATATCACTACAGCAGATGCTGTCAAGTTTGTTGAATCGTGTGATGAAGGTAAAGTTATTTTCTTTCCTGTATCTAATTCGTGACTTTCATAACCATGTTTGGAAAAAAATTCAGTCCCTAATTTCAATTATTCATTCATCTTTCTCCTGTATGTCAGGAACTGTAGCAGCCACTGTGACTCCACAACACCTTGTTTTGAATAGAAACTCCCTCTTCCAAGGAGGCTTGCAGCCACATAACTACTGTCTTCCAGTGCTTAAAAGAGAAATGCATAGTATGTGTTTTCTAATTGTTCGTCAATATCTTCAATATTTTCTACTTAATTGAGAGAGCTTGTTTGATTTTGTATTTTTCTTTAACTAAGCAAAAAGATAAACTTGTGAAATCTGCTTGCGTGTCTGGGCACAAGTTCCTATCATTTCTATGATGTTTTTATTTTCTGATTGTACATGCAGGAAAGGCACTTGTATCAGCAGTAACCAATGGGAGTAAAAAATATTTTCTTGGCACTGATAGTGCTCCTCATGAAAGGAAGAGGAAAGAATGCTCTTGCGGATGTGCTGGAGTCTTTAATTCCCCTGTTGCTCTATCATTATATGCCAAAATTTTTGAAGAGGTAAACCTCATTGTATACTTTTATACTGATAACTAGCATTTGGGGTCCTTGATTGTTTGGTTTTTATTTGGTGACCTTAGGCTTGATCCTTCTATTAAGGAACTTTTAAAAATAATTGTTTGGTCAGTGTTGGTGCTTGAGAAAATGGTTCTGTTTTAAGGCGGAAGAGGTGAAAGGAGAATTAGCTTCTAGTGAACCCTGATCAAGTGATCAATTGTAATTTAGTGTTATTATTACTGTCAGACATCATCCTTAACAGTGTTTCTCTAAATGATGGAGTGTAAAAGACTCGATCAATTGCAAGCTAAGTTTGGGCCGATTGTGTATTTAGATTTATAATTCGTTTTACCTTCACCAGACTTCATTTTGTCTATTTCCCAGCATGAAATGATAATGAAATGTCTTACCTCGTTTGGGAACCAAAATATGCCTTGCAGTTCTGATGTACATTGAATGACACAACATAATATTCATGCTTGGTTCATGGGCAATGTACAGTTTCACACTCATTTTCCAATTTTCTGTCAAATATAAAAAGGCAGCAGCGGTTCCCTTCGCCTGCTTGGAACTCGATTAATATTAGCTGGAATTTTCTGGATGGCTAATCTGGCACTTAATATGCCTGCTGTTTTCGTTCATCTCAGGCTAATGCACTTGACAAGCTAGAAGCATTTACAAGCTTCAATGGTCCTGATTTTTATGGTCTACCAAGGAATACGTCAAAGATCAAGTTAATAAGAGAGCCATGGAAGGTCCCAGAGTGTATATCTTTCTCAAGTGGAGAAATTGTTCCTATGTCTGCTGGGCAATTGCTTAACTGGAAGACATCTTGATACTGTATGAATCAACAACTATCTCTACTTTCATTACTTTGTGATTCATTCTATCATATATAATTCTTATTTGTTTTTAAACATCGGAGCTTCTGAGTGTATGCCTCACTTGGTTGAGAACTCTTAGAGCTTACCAGCCATTTTTTTTTTGGCCTTATGAGCGACCTTGTAAGTCCCTTGGCCTCTTTTGCCGGAAGTATTACTTATGTAATTAATTATGGTCCTGAAACTTAGGGCAAGGACTATATGAAGAACCTTAGCTCCGTTTCTGTAATCTGAGACTAGTGCTATCTGGCAAGAAGTTTAATTCGCTTCACAGGAAAATGATGATATTCATCTTCCCATCCACATTATTGTCAGCTTTGTTTGTTTGACTGACTAAAACAACACAAGTTTAATTGTCAAATTTCTTACCTTTCTTCACCCCACTAATAGAATTACCAACAAACACTTGTAAGAGAGTAAAGAAAAGTTATACGTTGTATAAGAAACTCGAAATAAATGCCATCTTTATGCTTCCTTAAATTGGACTATTATGTGGAGGTCTAGGGGGGTTGATAGCAAAAGTTTCTTGAATTTTACAATTTACATTTTTATTGTATATTTTAGTCTTTTTGCTGTTGTTTTCATATCATTTATGCATACTATTAAATTCCTTTTGCTTTTGGTTTCAATACTATTGAATATGCTATATTTATACAGTATCCCAAATTTTTGTTTGGACTTATGGAATGATTCATGTATCAATTACATTGAAACTATATTGAGCGATAGAATCATAAAAGGAGGTCTCACTAGATACCATAGGAAATACACACACATTGCTTATGTGTTAAGGTTAGCGTAGTACGAAGTATATTGAGAAAGAGAATAATTGAACTGAGTTTATCAGGGGTCTAAAAAACAACAGCAAATGCTGTAATTTGATGGTCTTAATGATGTACAAACATAATCTTTAGGTAAAACATCACTTTCAAATTACAAAACATAGGATAAAGCCATCCTATCTGAGTTTGTAGCCTCCTCAAACTTGTAAGTTTCAAAATTGATTTCGTACTTTTTTTTCGCACTCTTTCACCAACCAGAACATTAACATCAACTCCCCGTCTTTCTTCTTGTACTTTTTCCTACCCTCATATCTATTTGATCTCTAGGAGAAATTTCCTAACTGAATGGGTCCCACGGCAAAGAAAATTCTTATATGATCCAAGGCCTTGCATAGTTTATCTGCCTGTTGACATATTACGAACTGACACAGTGTCGATTCGTAATTACTTTTCCAACTGAATTACTGTTAGGGTGTCGTTTCATTGGTGGAGTCTTTGACACGGTGATATATCATTGGCTAAGAACAGAGTTGTATTACCTTATGAATTCGGACCTGGTCTAATGTTAGAATGTGATGAGAAAATCTTCCCACTGCAAGAAAGTGACCTACTCAACAAATTAGCTGCCCCTCTTTCTATAGACCATCTTTGGGAACTACTCCCTTGATCAACTCTCCTCGGATTTTTTTGATCTTTGTTTTGAACATCTTCTGTGTGATCCTCATCCCCTGTATTGTTTTGGACTTCCTCTTCCCCGCCTGTAATAGTTATGCCTAAGACCTGAGTAGGAGAATTATCTTCTGTTGCTCCCTGCACGGAAGTCAGCGAGGATGATGTCTCCTCGTCCTTGTGATGATGATCATGTTCATTATCATGATCATCAGGAGGAATGATGGGACTACGGCAAAGGGGACAAGTAGTGTGTGATGAAAGCCAAGTATCAATACAAGGTATATGAAAGGCATGATTACACTTCTGCAAAACTCTTAGTTCATCACCTTCTTCAAACTCTGCCAAACACACCACACAGTCTCGCTGCTCCATCTCCTTTCCATACTTGTGGATGGGGATTGAGCTGATCTCCGCGGGAGGAAGACCAACTGTGGGGATGCACCAAAAGGGATGGAAGACCACTCTGTTCCGGTGTTCCTCATCAACGGAATAACTCCCCGCTATACTCTCACCTCTTCTTCTTCTAGTCCTTGTTCGGAAAAAGGGACTATTATTATTGGGTGCGTAATAATGGTAGTAGAGTTTGGTGTAGAGGACATAGAGAGCAATCAAGAGGAAAGTCGCGGCTAAAAGAATGAGCATACACAAGAGAAGAGGAGACAGATTCTGTGACTTGTTTGGTATCGGAGTTGGAGGAAAGGGAACATCAGAGAGGGAGTATTGGCATACAGAAGGGCAAATTGCCAAACAGGCCTGTGGACAGAAGCCAGCGCCGGGTGAGGTGCTGTTTCGTTGCAATTCACAAAAATAAAGGCATGTTTGGACTGTGGGATCTTTAGGAGGAGGGGAGTTTGAGTTCGGCGAATTCGCAAGTAAGAGTTTTCTGTGAGTGTGTAGAGAAGCCATGAGAACAGCAAGAGTAAGAGAAGAGATTGAGTTTTGAGCCTTTAAAAGGGAAGAATGAGAAGAATTTGTAACAAAAGGAAGAAATAGAGGTTGGAGGAGAGAGAAATAATAGGGTGACTAATTGACAATTGACTTAAAGAGTAAGTCAAATTAGCAACTTTGTTACGGCAATATGAAACTATATATTAGTATTTTTCTTTCATATGAAATCAAATCAAATTACAATATCTTATATTGTCATTTCATACTTGATCATTTTTGTACAACTTTATTTTTTGATATTTTTAGTATCATAATACAAATATGCTTTCAATTATTGTCATAACTCATAAGTCATAAGACAGAGACATTTGCACATCCTAATATCACCCATTTTTCCTTTTCATTTTATTCCTGAAATATATATTAAGAATATTTTCCTAAATTCTATCCATTTCATGCAGGTTGCTTTCTTATGATATACTCTGTACTTTGTATTATACCAATTTGTTCCTAAATTAATTATTTTTTTAGAACAAAAAATTGTAGTTTGTTTTAATATTATGACAAATTTTATACCTAAATTACATTCCTATTATGTACTTCTGAATAATATGTGATTCTTGTAAATTAATTTATATTTGTGCTTTTAAATTAAAAAAAAATGCAAAAGAAAAATTTTTTTGGATTCTTTTTAATGCCATTTTGTATTTACGCAAATAAAAACGAATTAAAAATAATTTTTCTCACATAAAACTTTTAGAAGTAATTTTGTAACTTCATTATCATTATGTTACTTCATTTTACAAATATAGTAATTACTTTTTTTTAGGGGATTTAATGGTGTATTGAGATACTCTAATGTATAATATACTGTATTATACTTCCCATGAATTTAAAAAAGATAAATACATCAAGTAGTTGGATTTAACTATTTAAGTGCTCATATTGATTAGAAGATTCTGAACTCATGAAATTATTTGCAGCAAAATTATTGTTTGTAAGAGTGAGGGGTACCTCAAGTGGTTAAAACTTCTCTCCCGATTTCAAGAAATCTCAAGTTCGATTTTCATCCCGCATTTGTGGCTCTTTAGCACCAAAAAAAAATTGTTTGTAGGAAGGCAATATCTAGCTGAAGTTTCTAACATAATGCCAAAGGGCCCAAAATAAAATTTCTAAACTTATTTTCTAACTAACATCTTCGTTTTTAATTATTTATTTATTTATTTTGATAGTATCACTCTTTTTTTTTATGCAAGATAGTATTGCTTTCGGCATGCTTAATTTCGATAGAACTACCTAATTCAAATATTTTATATAATTTGTAAGTAATATCATTGGAGATGAGCTAAGATCAATGACAATTAACAAAGTATTGAGAAAACCAATAAGAACAACATCTTGGGTTGTTTTCTAAATGGCCAAAAACTACTAACGAAAAGGGCGTAGGTATGAAATCAGCATTTTTGACAATTATGATTTATGTTGATTGAATATTATTTAAGAGCGGATTATTATACTAATGACGAGTTAAGAGTAGTTAATTAGGGACAGCCTTGCATGCGTTCGCAACAATGAATGTCCTATATTTCTGGATATATATATTGCTAATAAACAGCTACTTCTGATTGTATTTTTATTGTTTGACATTATAGAATGACGTTGTGATGTTATCTTAATGAGTATATTATTAGCATAGTGGTTAACTTGTAGCCTTCAAACTTGTTGAACTCATGTATTGCAAACTAGAACACTTGAGGGTTGATTATCTCAAAATTATCAGTGGAAGATTAGGATGGACACCGCAAGACGCACAATGTGATTAGTATAGGGTTGAGATCCTGGGGAGTAAATTTAATTTAGGGTTGGTTCAAGTACGACCCCTCGTAGGAGATTAAGGCTTTGCTTGTTTGACTGATTGAGACTGTCTTTTGTTAACATGGTCAGAATTGTGTTGAGTGTGAGACTTAAGCGGAATCATAGACATTGCTAAGATCTATCCCTGAACTCAACACCCTGAGCTATGTTGTCAAAATTTCGCACCAACAACAACCTAGTTTTGATTATTAGATACTGCTTCTCAATTCCAACTTAATTTTTTTTTTTTTTTTTTTTAAATACTGCTATCTTGCAGTCATGCTCTTAAAAATATGCACTTGACAATTATACCATGAATTCATCGAAGTGTTATACAAAACTCAAGCAGCATTGACTTCCTCTGTATTTCCTGTTATGAACATATCATCCTCAATATTTGGATGGTTCATCAAGCTGCCATTTCTTCTTCCTATCTTTTCGTGGTTTTTCTCTGCAGCAAAAGTGGTGGGCATAGATTCAGGCATGAAACCGTGGAGTGAATCTTGAATTTTTAAACATGGGGTTTATTACATGAAAATTGCATGTATTAGGAGATAATCTTGATAACCTTTTCAACTTCAACTGATGATCGATGGCTTAATAAGTACCTGATGTTTTTGATCCTCCATTTTTCATGTTATTTATAAGATGATGTCATTGCTGTGTATGAACAACGAATTCTGATCTTTGCTTGCGTTTTTCCTTGAGGCATTCAAAGTAGGTGTTGTTCTTAAGGTTCATATTGTCTAAAACTAACAGCTATCTTGATGTTATCTGCAGCTGTCAACACTTCACACAATTGTAATTCGATATGAATTGATCGTCATTGCCCTCAAGGTGCCTGGTGAAGCAGAACAACACAAGAACTTGTCAACAGATTTACGATACTGCATACAAAGAATCAAATTTACAGTATGTAAACTCTTCTCAATTTCTTGTTTCAGAATTTTGGTTTCTTCCTCATCAAAAGAGGCTACATCAAAATCTATATAATTGTTCCAATCAAAGTCGCTCTTGTAGTTGATTATATTTTTGTTATATAGCTCTGAATTTGGAAATATCACTTCCTCTTGCATACCAACTTTTGCGAAAATTGTTTTTTGAATTACAAAGTATCAGCATAACATTGTTTAATTAAAGAACATAAACTATTCTCTGCCATAGTGCCATTGTAACAATTTTAAACCAGAAATAGGTATAAACTGTTGCTGAACTAACCAAGTTTCCATCAATGGCACATATATCGCTTACATCTAAAGGGTGCACCACATATGTAAACATGATCCCGAAATAAGGTCTTGCAAGCATCGCCAAATATGAATGTTGTAGCTAGATGGTGATGCTATGAGGACTAGAGCTTTTGTGGTAGTCAACCCAGTAAGAAGCAACCACATTATGAAAGACGCAACAATCAATATCCAGCTGATTTGTTTGAACAATCTGCAACCTCCTTGGCACTGCTTAATGTATTTGCAAGAAATAAACAATTGTTGCGTGCCCTTTCCTGATCAATGTACATATGACCCAGCTCACATCAGCCAAGTTCGGCATACACAGTTAAATAACTGAATCATTGTAGGAAATGAAAGTGAAAAATCATAAGAAATGAAACAGTTTTATGAACCTTAAGGTCAGAATATTTAAAGGGTTGTCAAAGCAGAGTAGCAGACTATTTCAGATAAAGATTTCTGTATATTTTGTACATTTCTCTTGCAGATGAAGTCTTAAAATTAGCACTATATCCGAAATGCAAAGAAAAATTAGATGACAGATTAATAAGTGTTATGTGCCGTCCATATTCGAAAATTTTAACTGACATATTCTGTGAGGAACCCACATATTCATGCAGTTGAATGATCTTCGAAATAGTCCCAAGTGTCCTTTTTCGTTGGAATATCCTTAGATGAACGACGTTCATTGTCTGTATTGCTTCCAACTTGAATAAGCCGCTTCAAATTTTCTTCGATACCCCTGCTTCTATCCATGTCAAGATGCAGAATCAGTTCAAGTCTTCAATAATAACAGTACTATATGTAGAACAGGCAGTACAAGGGCTCATAGCCATTGAGGCCAATATCGTGACAGTGGCTCTTTAAATTTTCAAGTATATCACCCGTATACTTCTCCATTTGCAATGTCTTTTTAACTGTCAAAAAAACATCCTGCAGCTTGTTGTATGCAGTATAGGGTAGGAGTTCGACCCTCCTGCATTAACAAGTCTTGTTCTACTCTTTACTTCTTATTCCGCAAATATTTCTGCACATTTGCTTGTCCTTTATATCTTGACTCATCCACGATATCCAATTTGCTTAGGTAATGAGCATGTAGTGTCTTTACCCTATTCGGGAAAATTCTTGTTACATAGCTCCGAAACTAGTTTTCTTAATCTCTGCATATCGGATCTATAGCTCAACAAATTTTCTTCTTTTTATTCATACAGAGTATTATATGTCGTAATAGTGGCAAGTGGCAACCTATGATGCCAAGGTCCAAGGAAGTACAATTGCTTCCTTCCTTCCTAAACTTTAGAACTCAATCTCTTATATACTGAATTAGCTTCCCCCATGACAGCAAAACAGAAGTTTTAATAAGCCACAGAAAGGAGCAAATATATATAATACCACAGTAGTAAACATTTGAACTTTTCACGTTTGTCAATGCACAATTAATTTTTTTTTGAGAATTAAATAAATTTACGGAGTATATTAAAAGTTAAATCATATTTGGTACCGACGAATATATTTTAATAATCTATTTTTTTCATTGATATTATTTTATGTTTGAAGCTATATACATATTACATTTATGTTATCCATTCCTATTTTATAAAATTTTATTTAAACTATTAAACACATCTTACTCTTCTCGATCATAAAGATATATATAACAAGACATAGCATGATTTATTATATGATGGTGGTTACTCTAAAAAATACAAATATATACAGATCTTAATTTAAACAATTATCAAAGTATTAAGTTATTATATTCATTAAATATTATCAAAGTAGTTTTTATTTGTGATTTTTCTTTTAGGGGTTGTTTTGTTTGATTTAATTGGGTTTCGACTTCCGGTGCGCGCTCTCTATTCTCTCTATGAGCAAAAACTCCAAGACGGACTAAATGAGATACCTTCTAACTTTAATTTGTTAGTCCAACAAGCTCATTGTACTAGACATTGTTTAGCCGAAGTAGTTGTCTTAAACAAGCCATAACATGATATATTGTATCTAAGGAGTGTTTGGTTAGGGCTTTAGGGATGGAATGGAATGGATTTGATTCTAATCCATTATTTGGTTGGGCTTTTTTAGGGTAGATTGTGATACCCTTGAGTATCTAACTCCACCCCANAGGCATTCAAAGTAGGTGTTGTTCTTAAGGTTCATATTGTCTAAAACTAACAGCTATCTTGATGTTATCTGCAGCTGTCAACACTTCACACAATTGTAATTCGATATGAATTGATCGTCATTGCCCTCAAGGTGCCTGGTGAAGCAGAACAACACAAGAACTTGTCAACAGATTTACGATACTGCATACAAAGAATCAAATTTACAGTATGTAAACTCTTCTCAATTTCTTGTTTCAGAATTTTGGTTTCTTCCTCATCAAAAGAGGCTACATCAAAATCTATATAATTGTTCCAATCAAAGTCGCTCTTGTAGTTGATTATATTTTTGTTATATAGCTCTGAATTTGGAAATATCACTTCCTCTTGCATACCAACTTTTGCGAAAATTGTTTTTTGAATTACAAAGTATCAGCATAACATTGTTTAATTAAAGAACATAAACTATTCTCTGCCATAGTGCCATTGTAACAATTTTAAACCAGAAATAGGTATAAACTGTTGCTGAACTAACCAAGTTTCCATCAATGGCACATATATCGCTTACATCTAAAGGGTGCACCACATATGTAAACATGATCCCGAAATAAGGTCTTGCAAGCATCGCCAAATATGAATGTTGTAGCTAGATGGTGATGCTATGAGGACTAGAGCTTTTGTGGTAGTCAACCCAGTAAGAAGCAACCACATTATGAAAGACGCAACAATCAATATCCAGCTGATTTGTTTGAACAATCTGCAACCTCCTTGGCACTGCTTAATGTATTTGCAAGAAATAAACAATTGTTGCGTGCCCTTTCCTGATCAATGTACATATGACCCAGCTCACATCAGCCAAGTTCGGCATACACAGTTAAATAACTGAATCATTGTAGGAAATGAAAGTGAAAAATCATAAGAAATGAAACAGTTTTATGAACCTTAAGGTCAGAATATTTAAAGGGTTGTCAAAGCAGAGTAGCAGACTATTTCAGATAAAGATTTCTGTATATTTTGTACATTTCTCTTGCAGATGAAGTCTTAAAATTAGCACTATATCCGAAATGCAAAGAAAAATTAGATGACAGATTAATAAGTGTTATGTGCCGTCCATATTCGAAAATTTTAACTGACATATTCTGTGAGGAACCCACATATTCATGCAGTTGAATGATCTTCGAAATAGTCCCAAGTGTCCTTTTTCGTTGGAATATCCTTAGATGAACGACGTTCATTGTCTGTATTGCTTCCAACTTGAATAAGCCGCTTCAAATTTTCTTCGATACCCCTGCTTCTATCCATGTCAAGATGCAGAATCAGTTCAAGTCTTCAATAATAACAGTACTATATGTAGAACAGGCAGTACAAGGGCTCATAGCCATTGAGGCCAATATCGTGACAGTGGCTCTTTAAATTTTCAAGTATATCACCCGTATACTTCTCCATTTGCAATGTCTTTTTAACTGTCAAAAAAACATCCTGCAGCTTGTTGTATGCAGTATAGGGTAGGAGTTCGACCCTCCTGCATTAACAAGTCTTGTTCTACTCTTTACTTCTTATTCCGCAAATATTTCTGCACATTTGCTTGTCCTTTATATCTTGACTCATCCACGATATCCAATTTGCTTAGGTAATGAGCATGTAGTGTCTTTACCCTATTCGGGAAAATTCTTGTTACATAGCTCCGAAACTAGTTTTCTTAATCTCTGCATATCGGATCTATAGCTCAACAAATTTTCTTCTTTTTATTCATACAGAGTATTATATGTCGTAATAGTGGCAAGTGGCAACCTATGATGCCAAGGTCCAAGGAAGTACAATTGCTTCCTTCCTTCCTAAACTTTAGAACTCAATCTCTTATATACTGAATTAGCTTCCCCCATGACAGCAAAACAGAAGTTTTAATAAGCCACAGAAAGGAGCAAATATATATAATACCACAGTAGTAAACATTTGAACTTTTCACGTTTGTCAATGCACAATTAATTTTTTTTTGAGAATTAAATAAATTTACGGAGTATATTAAAAGTTAAATCATATTTGGTACCGACGAATATATTTTAATAATCTATTTTTTTCATTGATATTATTTTATGTTTGAAGCTATATACATATTACATTTATGTTATCCATTCCTATTTTATAAAATTTTATTTAAACTATTAAACACATCTTACTCTTCTCGATCATAAAGATATATATAACAAGACATAGCATGATTTATTATATGATGGTGGTTACTCTAAAAAATACAAATATATACAGATCTTAATTTAAACAATTATCAAAGTATTAAGTTATTATATTCATTAAATATTATCAAAGTAGTTTTTATTTGTGATTTTTCTTTTAGGGGTTGTTTTGTTTGATTTAATTGGGTTTCGACTTCCGGTGCGCGCTCTCTATTCTCTCTATGAGCAAAAACTCCAAGACGGACTAAATGAGATACCTTCTAACTTTAATTTGTTAGTCCAACAAGCTCATTGTACTAGACATTGTTTAGCCGAAGTAGTTGTCTTAAACAAGCCATAACATGATATATTGTATCTAAGGAGTGTTTGGTTAGGGCTTTAGGGATGGAATGGAATGGATTTGATTCTAATCCATTATTTGGTTGGGCTTTTTTAGGGTAGATTGTGATACCCTTGAGTATCTAACTCCACCCCAACCCCCTTCAATCCCATACTTCCCTCTTACCCCAAGTTTCTATTTCCCATTCCACTCAAGTTACAAACCCTAGACATGAGAGGAGAGGAAAACTGAAAATTGAAGCTGCCATAGCAACCCACGCCCTTCCTTCGTGATTTTTCGGCACCTATTCATCTTCTCCGTTGGCGTTTCAGTTTCCATCGAGGTAAAAAACTTTTTTCATCTCGATCTATTTTAAATATATAGTTAAGAAAATTATCAAATACCTTAAAACATTTCCATCTATCTTCTTCACATTCTCCTGCAATAGGTCTTGGTTTTTTTAAGCAAGTGAGTATGCAACTTAAGAACAGCAAGAAGACATCGATGAAAATTTCTACTCACGCTTTCGATACTTCGGAAAAAATGGCTCCCTATTGTCCTATTTTTAAATGATGTTCCAAAGTATACAAGAACATAGCAACTATTTCTTCCAAAGGCATATTTCGAGTACCATTTAGGGGCCTTAGATGGCACTCAGATTAGTGTTCAAGTCTCACGTGAGGAGGGGGCAAGGTATCGAACAAGAAAGGGTTCCATTGCTATGAATGTTTTAGATTTAATTGGCTATCAAAAAAAATTAAAATAGATTTAAATAAATTTTCCAATATTTTCATGGGGACTTGTTCAAACAAGTTTAATAAGAACTAGTATGTTACAATTTTACTGATATCTAAATAAGAGATTTGTTAGAATTGTAATTGAAGGAAGAAATTCTTACAAAAGCCATTTCAAAAGTGAACCAAACAGCATGAATGAACATTAATTCCAAAGGTGAACCAAATAGTTTTAGAATGGAATAGGATATTGAATCCATTCCCCCTAGTATGGATATCCATACCACTCCATTCCATTTTCTTAAACCAAACAGCCCCTAAATATTGGTTAGAACAATGTTAAACACTCTTACAACGAGATTCTATAAACAATATGATATGCAAATACACTACACAAATAAGATCGGCATTAAAAAAAATAATAATAAATAAAGAAAAAGAGTGAAAAAAAAAAAAGGAAAAAAGGGCGACTTATGAGAGAAAAGATTATATAAAAGCTCCAACAATTTTAACTAATTACCGCAAAACAAAACTTGCAAGTAAGATTCAATAAAAAAAGTTGGGCAACAATATATGACTTGCAAGAAACATAATTTATGTTTCAAGTCACGCGATAATTTGCTTAATTTTTCATCCTAAATGCAAAAGCCACTTTCTTAAAGCAATCCTACAATTCTACATTCAAATACATCCCATGTTTGATATATTAGTCCAACACGTTAACTAGGGTGTTACTAAATATAACGGCTAAAGCTCAACTTATAACTCAAGCATATTATAAATATAAATCCATTTTAAAGAAGTTATCATCATTCGTATGATTGTAACAAACTTGTAATTTGATATATTTTGTTGAATAAGAATATCATCAAAGCTAAGCTAAGGTTGGAGTCAAAATGACGAAGAGTTTAGGATCATACAAAATTCGCGGTTTGGTTGAGCTTCTTCAGCTTTGCAAATCGAAAACTAGTAATGCATTAAACAACAATGTTGTTTTTGTAAGTTCTAGGCAAGTGATTGGAGATGGTTCAATGAATGTTCAGTCAAATGGAGCAAGATTTGTTCAAGATAATGATGCAGCTTCTACTTCTAGTGGGATGTAAGAACAAGCTATAGCTTATATACATGCTTGAATTGGTACTTAATAGAAATATATCTATATGCTTCATAAAAGTATAGCTATATGAATATATGATCTTAGTTTATGTGATTATGCAGAGGAGGATATGGGAAGCCGACAACGTCTTCTTCACCTAAGCCACCATCTCCAACTCCTCGACCACCCCCAGCTGGTCGCAGCCTCCCTTGGTGAGTTAGTATGCTACTCCATGATCGATGTGTTTATTTGTGGTTGACCCATTTGAAATCTTACCACTATGCATCCAATATAATCTCGTATTCTCATGTGAGAAATTGAGATTATATGACGGCTAATAAGTTCTAACTTTTTACCTAAAATATAACTTTTTCTTAGTTTAATTTTGTAAAATATTACGGTTTTTTTTTTTTTTTGCTAAAACTTAAGACTTTTTGATTAAGAGCAATAATCTGATAAGAGATTAACTTTTTATTTAATTTAGAGCAAAGAAAATCTTCTAAATTATAGGTCTAATTATTGGTTTGAATATTGATCTCAAAACATGCATCCTAACAAATTATTTTTGACAGCAGGTTCAAGATGATGTTGGGCACTATGTTTTCTTTACTTTTAGCATTTTGGGCACCTAAGTGGACAACTCTACTCAAAATTGGAGGTATGTAACGTACCTTAATATATATATATATTCAAGCTAAGAATTTTTATACATCTTAATGACTCTTTGTTAATCAATCAAAATCCTAACTTACGTTAACATATTATTAGGAGAAGCTGAAGTGGTGTTGAAAGAGGTGGAACAAGCGGCGGAAGTAGTGGAAAAGGTGGCGACCGTGGTGGAGAAGGTATCAGAAGAGATAGCTGATAAGCTTCCAAATGACAACAAACTTAAGGAAGCAGTTTTGGTGGCTGAGCATATTTCCCAGGAGGCAGTCAAAGATGCACACATAGCTGAAGATATCATACACAAGGTAACCAAACCATTATCGTTTCATAAATTCCTATGTACACTTTAGAAGTACGTAGTACTCGTACATATTTAAGAAATTTTGCTAAACATTACATAAAAATTTATGAATTTGAAGTTGGTCATAGATAATTAAGAATTGAAGATTACTCCGTACCAAGGAGTAATTTACTACGAGAGTTAATCTTGTGACTTGTGCTTAGGCTTTTACCTACTTGTTGACTTGTAGTTTTGACTAGGACCGAATGTATGATACATTTATCCCACACAACTAAAGTACGTCGTTCAACTCTGTTGCTTCATCAATCCAATGTGGAATCATAGCCTAAAAATTCCTATAGGAGACTATGTTATTTGTTATTGTTTGGCCTGGTGATGCTAAAAATTTCGCTAATATTTATTGATCTTTATAAGTGTAGGTGGAAATGGTGAAACAAGACGTTGAAGAAATGGGAGAGACGTTCGATCCTATCATTGAAATGGCTGCACATAATGGCAAGTTTAATGGAGCACATAACAACAATAACAATTTGTAGCATATTCGGAGTACTAAAGACTAGAGAGGACACATGCAAGAGAAGCATGTAATTCTTTTCAATGTAACTCACCCTATTCAGGCATTGATGTCTAACAAACAATCTTATTCATTTCAAAATTGTATAGCCTAACTAATCCAAGCTTTTATTGGTGGTTGAATTTTAATTTGTTTTGGTTTTCTCCTTTTAAGAAAAGAAAAGGTTGCTCTTGAGCGAGTTTTCAGCGTGTAAACCTCAAATATTTGGATCATTTTTTAAGAACATCATTGCATAATGATATTTAGAACTTTGAAGTCCAAATATGATACAATTTGCACATTATTGCATAATGATTTATCGTGATCAATAGTAATAGAAGACTACGAGCTTTTTATATTAACACGATACTACAACAATGACTGAAAACACAATTAGTCATTTCAATATATCAGCAAAAGTAGTTGAACCCAAAAAACCTAAAGATAACTTGACACAATTTTACAAGGTTTCGTGTTTCGTGTTTCTAATCTCATGAATGGGCCCAAACCGCTTTAACCTTTTTAATCTGACTCAAAATGACCCGAGTCATGATCACCTGTTCAATTGAGTGACACTGTAGAGGGCTCAACCCATATACAGTAACCGATCAAAATCAGAGAAAATTAATGAATTCATCGTTCTCATTAATCAGGTTATTTCGCCATCTTCCATTTCTTTCTTTTTAATACAACTTTCTAATTCAAACGAAAATTCATGAAAATTGATGTCAATTATCTGATTTATTTGAAATAAATTGATATCGCAATTGTATGTTTTGTACAATTATTCATGATTTTGTGATTGCATAGTGAAAATTGACTGTAATTGTTCGTTTGATTTGTGTACTTGAACTTGAATGCGAAGTTAATTAACAAAACAAAATCAACCTTTTTGTTTCTTTCTTCAAATTAGGTTAAATTTCTTAATTAATTCATGTAACTTTTAAGTATCAGTGGTTTTTCGATTGAGTTATTTTAATTATTTAGGTGGTTTTGGGGACATATGGTTCCTTTATTATGGAAAGTTTAATTTGTGTTCATTTATTTAGTTCATTTAAAATGCAGGAAATTTGGTTGTACAATTCAAGTTATATGTACATGTATATAACTTTGTTTGATGCAATTAATAGTATTTGAACCAGCTTTCGAATGGCTGCGTAATGGTTAAGTTGAAACCGTGGATTTGTGTTGATTGTGCTAGATGATTCTACTACTTAACATTTAGATTATGTAAAGAATTAATGAAATGTTGTAACTTGTAAATTACCTAATTTGTTAATACCCTGCTAACTGTGATGCAAAAATTGCAAATTGGTGCATGCTAAGGTTAATTTTGGAGGCTAATTTGGCAAAACTAGGTAGCGGATTGCGTTCCTGCAACACTGTAGAGGAAGAAAGGACACGATCATTTATCCATATCTAGATTTAATATTTATTATGAGCCCTCCCTTGATTTATAAAACTTCCTTATTTAGCGGCCAAGAAGCGTGGATAATCTGGATTGATGATTCATTTTAGGATTAAGCAGTAAAAGAAGGAATATAGAGAATATTAGGTTGTTTAGGATGTGTTTTTCCCATCCATAAGTTCATAAGGACCCTTGCCATATACAATGAATGTTGGAGATAGACAGGTGTCTAAACTCTCAAAAGGATATGTTCATGTCATGTGCTAGGTTTCGTATTCCTTTGGTTATCAGTTATGACTTATGAGTTGTTTGAGGTTGCTTCAATGGTTGTAATTTAGTATGTAAGGCTACATATTGGGGTACATTGTTTATGGTGTGGTTGTTATTATTCTTTGTTACGGAGTTTTGAGCTTTAATAAGACGGACCGCTTGCAGGATGAAGCTATATCATCAAACTTAAGCATTGCATTTTCTTGCCTTAATGTGTATATCTTGCTTTTGGTGAACTTTGGAATTTAATGGGTCTCATAAGAAGGCTTCTGAACTTAAGTCATATTTTTTTTCCAGGTATGAGGTATGCATAAGACTCAAGCTCGAACCTCAGGGTGACATCATGTCTGCATAGGTTCCTCCACACCTGACTCAAGTAACACTTTGAAACTTTGAATGCATTGGCATGGTTGAATGAGTAGTTCTGAGCTCCGACAAAGGCTCCTCATTAGTGAATATACTACACCATTTTTTTAATGAAATGATCGAATTCTTCAGCTGCACTGCCTGCCGACAATTATCTGAATTCATTGTGGCTATCATCTTTTTTCATGTTTCGGAGTATCTGCTTGCTATCTGCACGCATGGGAAATCAAATGTGACTCTGAAATCTCTTTTGATTAGCAAAAATTATGTTTTGGCAATGATAGTTTCTTTGTTAGAATACTGGATTGAATTCACTTATTTTCCCAAATTAAAAGAGCACTGGTGGATTAGCAACTTAGGCCTTGCTTTGGTTGTCATTGGAGAAGCAATACGCAAGGGGGCGATGGTAACAGCTGGTCGTGCCTTCACACATCGAATCAAAATCCATCAAGAGGAGCATCATAGGCTAGTAACTCATGGTATTTATGGATTTGTTAGGCACCCTGGCTACTGTGGCTTTTTCATCTGGTCTGTTGGCACTCAGATAATGCTTTTGAACCCTATATGTACTCCAGCATTTGCAGTGGTTGTTTGGAAGTTTTTCTCCGAGCGAATACCATATGAAGAGTTTTTCTTGAGACAGTTTTTTGACGATGAATATGATGAATATGCTCAAAAGGTCTTGTCTGGTGTACCATTTGTGAAATGAAAACCTGTTCTTATCTGGTATGCTTGTTTTCATCTGTCATAACCACAATTTTGTCTCTTGAGAATCAGGTTAGCAATTCAATTCTCCAGTCCTGCTTGAGTACTAAAAGCTGAATAATTAATGGCTGATACTTTCAATTTTTTTGTTGTTGTTATATAGTATCTAAACAATACTTTTGTTTTATCCGTTATATAATATGAGGCAATTTTTGGCTTCACTATTTCTAAGGGTGATGTTAATCTTTTTCACTTACTTTGTAAAGAAAGGATGTCATGAACATATATTTAACGAGAAAAAAAAAAGATATAGATGTATTGCTGGCTCTTTTTTCATCATGGAAGTGCTAGCTTTTACCCTTGGTTAAAGTTGGGGATATATGGTTTTGATTGCTCTTTTTCATCATAGGAGTGCTAGCTGTTACCCTTGCAATCATTTTTGCGTTAATATGTACAAAAGGAGTGGAGCATAACAAATGAAGGGAAGTACTGAGTTTGATATAGATGTTCATAGATGAATCTGGTTGAAATAATTGGATTACAGCTGATTAACATTAAAAGTGATACAATACTTTAGTTTGAGCAACACAAAAGGTATCAACGAACACTAAGAACTAAAATAAGGATTGAGAGATATATAGTTTTCAAATTAAAAGAGAGTACAAAGGAAGTTACTTGGATTAAAAGTTAATTTCTCTTTCCTTAAGCCTTCAAGACTCTCATGGTTTTAACTTTATTAGGGTCGGCCGTGGTTAACATATGGAATACATAGTCTGAAACAATTAACTGAACTTCAGAATATATTGGAGTATACGAGGATAGGATCACATCTTGGTCATAAAGACAATAGTTTTAACATCCCTGTTACATTCAACCACAGACAGGGGGAGAGGATGGAGATGGTGGTGAGAAATAAACACGTAGTGGAGCCCGGCTTGGGGCCGGTGGTGGGCGTGGAACCCTTCTTCTTTGCAGTATCCGTTGGCTGTATCCGTTGTGCAGAACCCTTGTAGGTCGTCTGGGGAGGATCTGTGATAACGGTTTGTGGACTACATCACTTGGTAAGGAGTGTATTAGTGGGTTTTTTAGACTTTCATCAACGTATTGGGACTTGGAAGTTATTGCTTCACTGGCTAGCGTAGCCACTAGCAGCAGACTTACCAAATGTTTTTTGAACCTCATTTGTGTCAAGCTAAAACACTAATAAGATACAAGGACTTATGCGCTGGGAGTTGGTTGTAGAAATTGTGGAAGGTTTGTGTATTGTGAGGGTGAAGCTTTTATTTGGACATTCTGCCTAATGGAAGCAGTTTTCCATTTTATAGAGCACATTTAATATCTTAAAAAATTGTCTAAACTTTATATAATAGTATGGGGGGAAACTACTGATGAAGTGATGAGTAGTTAGATACTTGGATACTTCCATGCTAGCTGTATTAGTACAAGTTGCACTTACTATATGAATCAAAGTCAACATTAGTTGTTACGATTGACTTTTATATAGTCCAATGACTGATAAATCTATTGTGCTAATTTAATAATCCCATGATGATCTTTATAGAACTACCTTTTGCTTTCTCTCTTAAAATTATTTGGAAGAAAACCTTCTCCGAAAAAGATTTCTGATTAAATAAAGTTTTCTTAAGAGCTCTTTCGTTTTACTTGCTTTTAATTCTCAAGGACTAATTGATAGTGGTTTATCATAGTATACTTTGCAACTTTTAAAATTGTTGGTGAGACTTGATAATTGACTCCTAGGTGCAGAGCTTAGGGGTGTCGAAAAGTCTGGGGAGTTGAAGACCGAAAGAGCGGTCACAGCTTAACAGGGGTTGGTGGTGAAGGGCCTACCTGTGACTTGTACTGATGCAGTCATGCAACTCCGTCTCTTGGGACTGAAGTTGATTGTGTAGGTATCATTAACTCATTACTGCTCCTTAACAATATTGGAGTGAAAGAGGATATAGTTGCTGGAAGCTAAGGTTAACACTTGATGACCTGATGCTATCTGTTCGACCCCATCTACCTCAGATGATGAAGGGGGTTTACTATTCTTGTGCTTTGGTAGCACTAGGCGAACGACCAAAATAGGCTATAAAAACAATGGCATACTATTGACCTTAGTGATTTAATGAATATAAATCCTGGTGCTAGCAGCCTTGCACTGGTGATAGAGATTGCTTTGGTGGCCCAGCCATGTTTATCGTTTGAGACTGGGACTTGATCATAGAAGCCATGTTTGCTAGCATTTGCAATACAGACAGACCCACCATAGTATTTTGGCCTGGCCTTTTAGGCAGTCTCTGTTTCTTGCCCCTTTTTCTGCTAAGTAGGATTAAGTACACCCAATTCCATGCCAAAAATATTACGTGATCGTTTCAAAATTGGCAATAACTTAGAGGTTTTGCTGGTTATGTCTAATGAACTTGTGGCCTTGTGCCTGGTTTATGGATTTTTCTTTTACATCGGCTAAGTTGCTTTACTATTAGCAGTTGCAGAATTGGGTACTCCCATAGAGCATTTTGTACCTACAACAGTTGCTCAATTTCATCTGCAAGAACTGTATGTCATTCTTTCATACATTTTTAACTGCATATGCATGTTTCTTGCAATATTTTCCTACCTATTCCAATTGTTATGTTTTGTAGTTGACTTCGGGTACATATCCTCTGTTGAATCAAACCATATGTCCCACAGGCAACAAAGAACACAATAAAATAAAGAATGCGTCAACTCAAAATTTAACAAAGTATATAAACTTACTAAAGAATTCTTAGTCATGCTATGGTTCAAGTATATTCTTATCTGCAGATGTACAATCGGTAAGTTTTAGCTAACGAAAATCATAAAACAGTTTTGTAAAGAGCCAAAATGAGGAACAAAGTAAATCAGTCAAATACGAAGTATTAGAAAAAATGCTTGAGCAAAGCATGAACTATATAATATGGGTTATGCGTACGTCATCTGCTTGGGAGAATCTTGTCCTCAGTGGCTGGCGGTGGTGGTTGTGAGATTTCATTATCATTATCGGGGGGGGGGGGGGGG
>PYUH01000499.1:846891-918969 GCA_016808085.1 Suaeda aralocaspica
GGGGGGGGGGGGGGGGGGGGGGGAATTTGTGGAAGGTGATGTGATTATAGGTGAAGGGGTTACGTTAGGAGCCACCTCAGGTGGAGGTACAGAAGGATCTTCTTCTGATATGGCAGTACTGGTGATGGAGTTGAAGAGGATTCAGGTGGCGGTTATGAATGAACGCACATCCTCTAATGTTGGTGATGGCGGGATTTCATTATCATCATTATTGGGGGGTGAAGGGGATACATTAGGAGCTGCACCAGATGGAGGAAGTGGAGTTTCTTCTTCCGATGATTGTAATGGTGTAGGGGCCTGAAATACTGGTGATGGAGTTGAAGAGGATTCAGGTGGTGGTGGTGAACGTACGTCCTCTAATGTCGGTGGTGGCAGGATTTCATGCATTATCATTATTGGGGAGGTGAAGGGGATATATTAGGAGTCGCACTAGATGGAAGAAGAGGAGGTTCTTTTTTTGATGGCGGTATTGGTGTAGGAGTTGGAAACATTGGGAATGGAGTTGAAGAGGATTCAGGTGGAGGCGTTGAACGTACTTCCCTGATGTTGGTGACGGTGTATTTTCATTGTCATCATTATCAGGGGGTGAAGGGGATACATCAGGTGCCTTAAGAGGTGGAGGGGGGACGGAATGATGGGGTTGGATTAGGAGCCACTTTAGGTGAAGGATGATGGACTGTCTCCACTGGTGGTGGCGTGATCATTGGTGATGGGGGACGAAAGGCTTCCGATGATGGCTGTGTAGGTGCTTGAATAATTGGTGGAACAGATGACTAGATGAGGCTGTTGGTGTTGGTGGGGGAACATCCTCCGATGTTGGTGGAACAAGTACGTCATTTGTGGGTGGTCTTGGAGTAAGGGACTATTTACTGCAGCTTAAAATCACTTCAGTTCATCGCAGCTCCGTTTAACTCAACACTTCTTTTATTTTACTAATTATTATATTTGCTAATTAATTTGTTTCTAATATTATTTGTTCATATTATTATTATTATTGTTATACTCAACTCACTTAGTATTATTATTACCCCAACTACTACCAAATTTATTGCCGGACATTTTCACTGCCATATTTGTATTCAATTCAGTAATTTGGCTGATATTTTTTCTCCTTTCTTTCCAAACAAGTCTTTAGCAAGGATATAGTATACTGAGGATTAATAGATAACAAATATTCAATTTTACGTCATCAACGTGGATTCAACATTTTAATAGCTAATATCAACTTTAACCATTGATCATATAAATAAAAATTAATTTATTGTCATAAGTTCAAATAGATTAATAAAAGTTTAAATCAGTTAATTGAGAAAAGTAAGTTTATCTACAAATGACTTATCATCCATAATTGATGACATATAGATATGGTGTTAAGGTCATATGGATGTTAATGACCTATCATCCATAATCAAGCAGTTCTACAAAATTAATAAGATTTAGAAATAATAATAGATAAGTTCTCAGTAGGTTATATGCCAGGAAAGTAAGGTCTCTGATCTATATATGTTGTACGTCCTTGCAGCGCCTCAGCTCGCAAATTCAATCTTCAAACCATAGATTAATATGACCGAGTATGTAATAAGAGCCCTGCAAGCCAGGATGACACTGTATTATGCATGATTAGCGGGAGTGTTTGAATTGTGTCGTCTAGGATATACACTCCGTATATGGTTAAGAGACAGCCGCAGTTGTTTTAATTTGTTGACTGACTCACTGATCGAGTGCAAGATGAGGATCTTATTATGCCATTGATGCAGCTCAACAATCTGTTTTAGCCCCGGCCTCGAAGATTGCAAATAAGCTCTCCCTAGCTGTAACACAGAGCTGCTCTGCAAGGAGGATCGATGTGAACTTTCTAATACATCAAATACTTAAGCCAAAGAGGAGCTTAATATTTTAGTTCGATTACTTAACAAGTCAAACTCAAATTCAATTTATTCAGTTCATTAGCTCAAATACTCATTTAATTACTATTTTGTCATGTATCTTTTAAGAATATGGTTAACGAGGTGAAGCTCCAACCCAAAAATCTCTTCTTTTTTTTTTTATTTTTATGCCTACCCAGTTCACCGGAGCTTAGTTCCAATTACATCTGGATTCGACCCGTATCACACACCTAGCTTATGGTGAGTGAGTCTCCTCATAAGAGTTTTTTGCATTCGGTGAGGCTCGAAAACGAGACCTTCCTTAAGCGACATCAAACTGCTTACCACTTGAGCCAACTCTTATTGGTTCCAAAAATCTCTTATTAAACCAAGAATTGAGTCTAAATTTAATTTATAGTTCAGGTTGAGTTTGGCTTTGATCTCAAATTCAATAAATCTCTAATACTCGTATATCAAACTTAACTCAATTCCTATTAGTGATCAACTTGGCTTGGACATATATATATAGTTCATAGGACAAAAATAAAAGTACGTGAAATATATACAATTATCCTCTTTAATTAGATAGTAAGAGTGTAGGCCTTAATTAGTTAGTAAGAGTGTAAGACCAATAGTTACAGTGCTACAAAAATGCCTTTATCAGTTTATGATTAAACATTTTGCATGATTTGGGTTGATTAAATTTACAAAAAAATAAAAAATAAATAAATAAATAAATAAATGAGTTGTGATTTGATGATATAATTAAAGGACTACCATCATTACAAAAAGATGTGGCAAATATGAATTAATAGGAAAAAAAAGACAAAATTAATAAAAGCCAAGAAGATAGTTAACGTTGGTTACCTTTTTTGCTTTGGGAAAGCACGACAATTTGATGAATTCAAATCATTTTCATTTGGCATAATAACTTCCCAACACCTTTCAACTTATATTAGTTATAGAGGACCTTTTTATCCCAATTGATCTAGTTTTATGTCATTATCACTTTTTCACTTGTAGTTGTTTCTCATGCATTATTGCCAATTTGTCCTCACACATTAAAATCTCACCCATTATCTTAGTCTTCAAACTAACTTGCTTAGGCTTGTTTTGATCGTACCCTCTTTTTTTGCCAATGTGGTTGATGGTTGTTTTACTTAGCTAGTTCAATCGACTAGTTTGTATTAGATGTAACTCCACAATTCTTAGATATGTTTGGCAAATTTGGCGCCGTTGTCAGTGTTATTTGTAATAATGCAAAACATTTAACGACAATTATATTCTACTCCATATATATGATTATGAGTAAAAAACAAAAATCTATGAGAAAAAACTAGTAAAAAAGTATGGAGTAACTTTTTAGCATAAAGAACATCAACTAGGTGATGCTTTTGGCATGGGTGGTAATTCGATAAGGATGAGAAGTATAGAAGGTGGTATAAGGCTGCGGTATATATAATCCTACTCTTTATCGAACACAAATCTTGAATGGGCTTTCGAAACCTCTTTATTAGTCGAGATTGGGGAGTCATCTATATGTCATAATTATTTGCCTATATATATTTTTTTAATATATGTCATATTTATATATGTTATAAATCAATGGAAAAAAAAAAAACGTAAAAAAGACATGCGTATATATGTCATATTTATTTATATCTTAATTGGTATTTTTAAGAATGTTAGTGCAATTTGATGGATATTAACTTGAAAGTAATGGAACACAGGGATGAGTTGCTCATCATACAATAATCATACTATCAATTAACGTTTTAAAAACACAAGTGTAGAGTATATAAGTCAATGGAAAATTGATGACAATAATCATCGAAAATTTTATTAGCTCTTATCTTTCTTTAAAAAACCACAAACTTCAAATTTTCGAAAAGTTTTCTTTATATATTAATTGCTTTAAAACCACTCTATGTATTTAACCATAGTATATTACTCCGTGGTATGACTAGCAAATGTACTTGATTAATATATTTTTTGGATACAAATATAGTTGCCTAGTTGGTACTTGGCACTCCATTTAATTATTGATCAATTATATACACGTCGTACAACACACAAACTCATAATTTTGCTACATACTACTCGTGCATTACGAATTTACAACCTTATATAATGTCTAACTCTATTATTTTGTTTCTCAATTATGATGATCCTACATTAATTCAACGAAAAATCTTAGTGACCCTTTAAAAAAATCATGAGAAGTACAATTTTATACGGTTTAAATTATTTTAACCTAGAAGTACCAAGTAAACCAAATCCTACTCCAAACTCACATGATGAACAATTTAGTTAGATATGCAAAATCAGTGGGCTAGATTGAAAAGTTGGAGTATAAAAGTCAATGCCTTTGCTTTTTAAAATTAAATTGAAAACAAAAAATTCTTATTAAAAAATTATAAAACAAAATAAACTGTATCAGTGGATAATTTAGTTGTCCTATGTCACATGAACATGTATAATTTTACGTGAGCCACCTTTCTAATCTTTATAATATATTAAATATTGTCATATATTTAAAAGAAATGAGTTGTATGATTTGAACTCATGATCTCAAAGAGAGACATTAATAAGCTAACTGTTGAGTTATAATATGTTATATGTCATTTTATTGCAATAAATAAATAAATAAATTACACGCAATGAATCAATAGAGATAGATATAAATCATGTTTTTATACATAATTAATTTTCACACCTACACTAAACTGTATACCCGATGCATCAGTCATTATCCCAATACACAAACTTGAGTTGGTGCGGAATAAAAGAGGATAAACCTTTAGATTCTTTTTTTAATTTAAATTTTTCTTCACTTAATTTTTTTTTTCTTTCTTTTTCTTGCTTTTATTTCCACTCACAATGTGCCGTTAAATGGGACGAGTGTTTTGATAACATTTTAAAAATTTTGTATTTTATTTGGAAAAAACAAATCAAAATTCTATCAACAAGTCACCAAATAATGTGCAGTTTTTTTTTACATGTTGGAAATTACTCCGTATATATGCATCTAAAAGCATCATTCTTTGAATTTCTCAATTGCTTATATCACCTTCACAACATACACCTAATTGGCTTATTCTTATGTTAATTACCTTCGTCGATAATGATCTAATAAGACATCGTCTTTGCCAACAATTGACCAATCATATTAATTACTCATTCCATCTCAAATTACTTGTTATATTTATCTTCATTTGATAACTCAATTTTTACTTGCATATTTCCAACTTCACTACCTTAACTCCTTATAAGTAAAATTAATTATGGGAGGACAATAATGTCTCTAGTAATTATTCTACTTATATCACAATATATAAAAAAATAATACACGGAGATACAATAGTAAAGATTGAAATTGTATGCATGGCAATATGAGTTTAATTTTAAAGAAAAAAGTATAACTCTATTGTAACACAATGACATTCGTATGATTTTCAAGGGATAAGTAAAGGATATAAAGGTGTTACGATGTTTCCAATAAAGCTAAGTCAAATATTCAAATATACATTCGTATTATTTTTTTTAGTAATGTTTTTCGTTGATGGGAATTTTTCAATCTTTGATGCACAAACATCTTTTTTTTTTTTTACAAGAGAAACAAACTTTTATTAATTAGAGGAAGCAGCTACATCAACCAAAACAACATTATGTATTTCCTTAGGGTAGTCTTCCGGCCAAACACGCAGACTAGCATAACTACTACTGCTCTTTGCCATCCTATGAGCCACTCTATTTCCTCCTCTTTTCACAAAAGAATAAGAACAACCATGACGCATATGCAGCAAACTCTTGATGTCTTCCACAATCTTGCCGAACTCGGTGTAATCTTCCTTCTTCCTGATCAGTGCATAGTAAAGCTTTAAGTTGTCCGTTTCAAGGATCACTGCCTTCAGTCCTGTTTGTATGGCAATATGTAAAGTATGTCGCATAGCCATAGCCTCTGCCACATCTACTTGCCTCTTCCCTTGACGTTCTTCACATGTAGCCATTACTATATCCCCTTCATGGTCCCTTATTACCACCCCACCTAAACTAGTCGAGCTCGCGAAAATAGCAGCATCCGAGTTGATCTTCCACTTACCTTCTTGTGGTCTCTTCCATATCTCCTGGAACGAGCGGGATTTTCGCTGATGTCCCGTAGACGTAGACGTAGACGCCTCCATTTCCCCATGCATGTTTAAGAGTGCATGGTATGCACTTCGGACCGTGTAGAGACCATTTTTTGAGAACCTCCATTCCCACCCATCTTCACGATGCACAAATATCTTTAATAATACTTTAAGACTATATATGATAATTAAATTGATATTTCACTTAAAAAGCGATATTTGGATAATACAATTCAAATTGAATAGCTAGGCTGGGCAAAAATACAAATCTGTAGCTAGGTTAATAAACTAGTTCTTCTACTAGATGAGTTATTCAAAATACCTACAATTTTAAAGGTATCCAAAGAGCTCGAAAAGGGAGTGATGAGAATCAATTTGGGGATATACTGAAATCAGATTATAAGCTCGAACTAACCGAACTATTCTTCGTTCTTTAAAATTTCTAGGTTTTACCAACCAATAGTAGTTTTTGACATATCTATTATAGTAGGAATTCACTATGATAGTTTGTTTATAATTTTAGGTCAAGAGCCTTTTTTGAGCTATGTAATTTAATGTTGGTTTTTTTGTTTTAAGATTGATCAATGATACTATATTGTTCCAGATAATGTTTAAGCATCGCCGATTTAGGTCAGCTTTGTAGAATGATATCTAATGGTTGAGTTTTAAGGTTAACATTCATATTTAGTTACTTTTACTCCGTACAATATCTGTTATATAATTAACCGAATTAAGTCAAAATTATCACTCAGAATTTCAAATATAAATTTAAAGCAAAGAAGGGAATATCAAACGATGTTACAAGATTAAAGGGAACACATTCCATTTGCTTAAGGTATTTTTATTATTAGAATCATCAAATATGTTATCCCAAATCTATAATTAGGGCCTGTTTACTTCAGTTGAAAATAGCTGAATTGAACTAAAAGTTTTTTTTTTTATGAAAGAGTAATGAGTAACAAAATTCAAGAAGAGTTAAACTGAACTGATTTTAAGCTGAAGTAAACAAGCCCTTAGCACCGCAGTACAATGGTTTCATGATTTTGTATTCTTTAACTAACCCTATTTAATTATTTTTAATTGTACGTTAAATAGCTACTAATCAAAATAATTACATAAAGTACTTTGAATAGAGTAACTCAGCCATGTTGTATGTAGGTGATCTTCTCCCTTGTATCTTCTAAGTCCCGTGTTCTTTAGAATTTACGAATTAATTAAGCCATTTGAAATCCACTTCCCCTCTTTATGGGCAACAATTTTCTTTTATTCCATTAATGACATGAACTAGCTAGACATAATTAGGTATAGGTGACTAGGAGCAACAATAGTATAGAAAGGCTCCGAGGCTAATATACATGTGCTAATGCCTAATAGGTGCTGTTACAAACTTACAATATATGTGCTAATATAATTAGTCAAAATAATTAATAACTCGAAATTTTAAACATAGATATATCAAAACTACATTACATTATTATAGGCAAAACATTCTATTTGCTTTGATACCTTCATTTACGGAGTATCAGAATTATCACATATATATTATCGCATTTTCTGTTAGTGTCGTAGCAACTATAGTTTCATCATTTTGTATTCATTCCTTCTTGTAAAGATTCGATGCACAAACCCTCCTTATTTTCTTTTGTATGTTAAAAGAGCTCATACAATTTGATCAAATACCACGAATTGACTAACTTAACCCTTCATTCCTCTAACTTCTAAGTCACCTCTTTCTTTCAAGTACATCAATATAATTCATTCAAGAATTTACGAATTAAGCTAATTGACATTGATTTATTTTTTATTGTAACAATTTCATCTTTGATAATGATAAAAATTGCAACATTAGATACCAATAAGTTTAATGGTACCTTACCTTAAATCTAGGTGGTTAGGAGTCTGTTTACTTTAATTAAACACGGATGAAATAAACTGAACGGACCTGAACTGAACTGATTTTAAGTTGAAATAAACATGCCTTAGGAGCAAGAATATAGGGAAGCAACAACATTAACAAAATTCAAATCAAATAAACAAAAATGCAAATCTACTTCACCAACACCCACCGCAACGTTTAAATGTAGAAAGTAAACAAATTCATAAATTTTTTCGACACTTTGAAATATCATTCCAAGTGAGAGAAAGTGTCGTAAGAGAACGACCTGCAACAATCATCAATGTATGTAGTAATTAAACTATAGGTCCACCTTCTTTAATTTTTTAAATCATTATCCATTATTTTATTTTTTATTTCATGGACCATATTATATAAATTATATATAAACAAATAAAACCAAAAAAAAAAAAACTACACTTCTACTTCTTCTACTACTACCAAATTAATAACACCAATCACTAACTTTTTTCCCCCAAAAAAAATAAAAAATAAAAAATAAATTTTTTGAAGTGTGAAATCATCTAAAATATCTAAAAATTAATGAAAATTACCCTCAATTTTAATTTCTTTCCATTTTTGAGCTTAGTTGTTTGCTTCCATCTCATGTGAAAATCACCAATTTTTTCTATTTCTTTCCTTTTTTATTTTTTTAAAAATATTTCTTAGCATAATTAACTCAAACATTTCCTTTTATAAATTTCCCCCAATTTTTATTTATTTTTTTTCTACTAAAAACTTAATTTTTCACAATTATTTAGTTTTTAATTTGTGAATTATTGTACAGAAAAGGGAATAAATCACTTCTATTCTCATCTTTTGTATATAAATACCACGATTTTTCTTCATTTTTAAGCACAAATTAAACAACAAAAATTACTTAATTGCTTCTACTTTAGTTCTTAAAGATCTACTTCAACTTTTTACTTACTTAAATTTCTGGTTTGTTTTCTCTCTCATTTTTCTCTGTTTTTCACTTGTTTTAATTCAATTTCAATTTGTTAAATTAATGTAGTTTTAATTAATGTTTGAAGATTTAATTATGAGCTAATTGAGGTTTAAAGTGTAAAATTGGGGTTTTAGGGTTCTTGTTAATTTTTTTTTTCTGCTGAAAAAAAAGCAGGAAAAAAAAATGAGAATGGGGTGTTTATTTTCATGCATAATTCCTCGAAAAAAGATTATCAAGATTGAAGATACTGATCATGCTCGATCTGCTTCTCGTGCTTCTGCTGGTAAATTTTCTCTCAATTTTATACTTAAATTTTTGTTTAATTTTGTGTATTTTAGTTGAATTATTTTTGTAAATAAGAATAATGTTGAAAAATGGTATAATTTTGTTAATTTAATGTACATTGTTTACTTTTTTTTCATTTTTAATTTTATTTAAATATATAAATTCTGTTTTGTTTATTTAAATATTCATTGAGTAATGCTGAATGTGGTTGGTTGTTGCAGTTAATATGTGGAAAATCAATGTTCTTTAATTTTATGATGATGTTGCATTGAACTAGAATTTTTGATTGTTGATGTTGAAGTGAACTGTTTGATTGATTAAGTGTTTGTATGTGTTTAGCAGTGGGAAATGGTGGCGCGAATGCGGATGTAGGGGTTGATAGGAGTGCCACCACGGCTCGATCGAAGAGCCCGGCGAAAAGCTTTACATATCATGACCTTTGTGTTGCAACAAAGATGTTTCATGAGGCTAATAAGATTGGTGAAGGTGGTTTTGGGAAGGTTTTCAAAGGAAGACTGCTTAATGGGGATGTAAGTTGTTAAATATACATCTTTGTTGTATACTTGTATCTATCTTTGTTTTATATGTGTTACTCTTTTGTGTCGTCGTTAAGAATATAGTTGTAATTGATACTTGATATATACAAAGTGATGTGATTATGTGAATTATTAATGTGAGATTCCTGAATTTATCGGCAGATTGTCGCAATCAAACAATTGAATCATGAAGGAGTCCAGGGAAGTCAAGAATTTATTATCGAAGTTCTCATGCTAAGCCTGCTCCATCATCCGAATCTTATGAGCTTGAAAGGTTATTGCACTGATGGTGATGAAAAACTCTTGGTTTACGAGTACATGCCCAAGGGTAGCTTGGAGGACCACTTGTTTGGTAAGAAATTCAGAATTACGTCTCGGCAATGTTTATTTGAGTCTGCTATTTGTCAAAGATTATTTGATCTCAGATAATATTCATTTGTTTATTACTATTTCAAAGGTTACTGGTTTACAATCATGTTAAAAGACTTTTCTTGTTCAGGTAACGTTGTTTAGTAACAGATGCTTATCGGTGTATGCTGTGCGTGTTTTTGCAATGATCTGTACCTTTATTTCTGATAATTGAATATTTGAAGTCCAGTGAAATATAGAATATTGTAATACATCGTATAAATCTCATGGTGTCTTGAAAATGGTGTGCTGACTTTGACTATTTGTGCGTATAGTGTTCGTTTTTTTTGTATTTTATCAAACCATAAGATTGGAGCTGGTGTCAGGATATGCCTGATTTCCCGTTTTGTTTATTTGGCCTTGTTTCAAAAATATTATTTGTAGAAAGAATTAATAAACTAATTCTAGTGGATGCGGTAGGTTATGATCCATAAATCTCGTCAATAGGTAAAACAAGACGTCGTATGTCTGGCTTTATTATATTATTATGGTCCCCCTATTGATACCAATTAAAAGAGAGTACATGATCTGTATTCAACTTGCAACATTAGATTTTTAGCTCATAATTTACCATTGATGGAGGTTAATAGGTGTTGGATTTAGTCATCTTTCATTGTAAAGCATGGTTTATAATCTCGATCTATGCTTTGTTAGGGTAAAATCCTATGCTACTTGATGAAAGTTATTAATGTATCAGCCTGTCTGAGTTAGAGTTATCTAGCAGAATGAATGCAGAGATGATTCACTTGAAGCATTGTTAAGGATGTCTAGGTGGCTCTCTTCATCTATTTGTTCTTAGTTGTTCCCATTGAATCGCTGTTAAGAAATTTGTCAAACTGCTGGCTTAAATGGACACAGGGAAAATAAGATAGAATTTTAGCATTAATTTACAATGAAGGTATCAGGATTAAAATTTATCGTAAATATCTAGATAGTCTCAGGAGCTACCTAGAGGTTTCCTGAAAAGAATATATGCTTCCAGGTTTAAAATGCACTAACTTATTTGACGAAGTAATTATTGAAGAGGATTTTATCATCTATGAAGCTGAATTTAAATCTAGGTTTATGGGTTGTAGTAGCGTTAGACTGTTAAAGTTAGAACGGACTCCACATTAGAGGAAATCCATGTTTTTAGATTTAAGAGGTTTAGGCAACTACACAGATTGTGGTTGGTTTATGGTTCCTTAAGAAACATAATGTATAGTCTAGGTCCTCTGTGGGGATTTGAGGTTTCTTTGGTCTGGCCTTGTTCCCATGGTTCAATCATGTTACTCGATTTTTAGATTGCTTGGGAAGAACCATCTGTGTATGAAGGATGTGAGTGTTTGCAATGCCTTGACAATCACGCAAGGTGAATGCTTATTCCGTGTTTCTAAAGCTAATTGTGTGGGAGACTATTATGTAGGATAATTAGCGACAACTCTAGAAGCATATGCATGTATACTCTCTTAAAAATAAAAAATAAATATCAATATCTTGAAATTTGGAAACTTTGCAACTCACTTGCTAGACTTACTGTGCTCCACTATAGTTGTACATAATATGTTAGTAATTACGGAGTACTATATTTTAAAATGCACCTATTATTTTTCCATTTATACCTCTGAATATTTGGGGCCACTAAAGAAAATTTCTTTGTTCACAGACTCTGTGGAGTTTTCTTATAGCCATTCACGTGCTAATGTAGGATCTAAATTAACGTCAACTGTATCTATCTTTCTGTTTATGCTGCTGTTGATATAGAAAGTAGCCATCGCTTTTAATGCGACGCAATAATTTGTTGTTTACATAATTAAAAGATATCAAAAGTGTCTCTCATTTGGAATCTGTAAGCAGATGATTGTATTGCCTTTTTCCAATTTTTGTGTTTCAGGATGGTGGGATAAACACTGCTTGATAATCAGGTCAATGTAAGGCTGTTGCCATGTAGGTTTATTGAAAAGCTAAGGAGACAAATTGCGCTACTAAGTTTGGCTTATAATTTATAACTTTATGTCATATGTTGTGGTGCTTATATTCTCATTTCAGCTATCACATAATTTTTTTGTTGCTATCACTATTGTCTAGGAATTGCAATGATCAGTTATGAGTGCACAATACTCCGTCTACAATTTATAATGTAAAGATAATGATGTTGACGTTTATTTGTTGCTTCCGCTATTTGACTCTGTTATACTTTGTTAGAATCTGATTTGATATGTTTGTCAGTGTCAATATGTGGCCACTGACACTAGAACAATGTTTCTCTATACTTGGGTCATTTTATACTTCTGAACCTTATTATTGATTATACCTCTTTAGTAACTGTTGGTTAGCCGGTGATATACATTGAAGAGTGCTTTAGCATTAACATTTTCCCCTTGTACATATAGTTTCCAGTTGACACTTTACAAGATAAGTGATGTATAGTTTTGTGAAATTAATCGGAGGGGGTGGCTGGTTCTGGGGGCAAACAATTTAGGAGCAAACAAATCTTTAAATGCCTCGATCAAGCAGGTCATGTTGATAATGGCCCTTGGTCCCCATAATAGTTAGAAGTCTTAATAGAGTTGAGACCACCATGTGGTGTTTAACTGATGTGACCATGATGGCCTAAGTCAATATATTAATCTTTCAAAAAAATTCCTACATGCTTACACAATTGATCACCGCATACTTTTTCAGTTGCAACTAACATTCAGTATCCCAGTAATATAAAACTGCTGAGTTTCTTCATAACATATAGCTTACATGTGCCCGTACAATATGCAATTTTTGAGTATTAAGTATGGCTTCCTACCATACCAAGGAGATGACAGTGTCTTGAAAGTTTACTTCAAGAAATGCTTACGCTTCTGTTAATTTCCATCTTTTTGGTGAATCTTCTTAGATTGTTCAGGATTATATCGAGTTTTCCTTCCCTGTATGGCTGTATCGCTGCCACCCTTGGTTCCCCCCGTCTTTTGTTTTTTTGGTATTTCATTGCTTGATTGTGAAGATCGGTCTGCTCTTTTGTTTTTTTGGTATTTCATTGCTTGATTGTGAAGATTGGTCTGAAGTAAATGCTAGCTTCTCTGAAGCTTAGATGGATTTCATGTTATTAATTTATATTTCACTTTTGGGGATATTTCTCAGACCTGCACCTGAAGCCTGATCAAGCTCCCTTGGACTGGAACACGCGCGTGAAAATTGCTGTTGATACAGCTAAGGGCCTGGAGTATCTGCATTGCAAAGCTAACCCTCCTGTTATCTTTCGGGACCTGAAAGCTGCAAATATATTACTGGACAATGACTTCAATGCGAGACTCTCAGACTTTGGGCTTGCCAAGTTGGGTCCTGTTGGAGACAAGACCCATGTCTCCACCCGTGTGATGGGAACTTATGGGTATTGTGCACCCGAATATGCCATGAGTGGTAAACTGACCGTAAAATCTGATATATTTAGCTTGGGAGTTTTATTGCTGGAACTCATAACTGGACGCAAGTCAATTGACGTCAACAGGCATCGGTCGGAGCAAAATTTAGTTAACTGGGTAAGTTTATTATTATTGTTTGACGGAGCAAATCAAATTGAACAGTTGCAATTGCATGCATGTCAGAACATATTCGTTTATTACACGTAATGAATTTTCTTTGAAGCAATATGAAATGTATTTTGCAGTATCACCTTTTATATACTGCAGAGGTTAGAGTAATTAGGGCATAAACTTTTAATGTCCAATGGCAATAGCCTCTGTTTTACGAGCTCATTAGTTTACCTTTATTCTCTTAGGTTCGCCCTATCTTCAAGGATCGGAGGCGATTTGTGCAGTTGGCTGACCCAGCGTTGAAAGGTCAATTTCCTCCACGGTGTCTCCATCATTGCATTGCAATATCTGCTATGTGTCTCCAGGAGCAGCCTATCTACCGACCCCTCATCAGCGATGTCCTTGTGGCACTTGAGTACGTGGCTACTCAGCCCTATAATCCTGAAGCTTCTGGTTCTGGAAACGGAAGCCCTTCCCAGCCTAGGCCTCCGCCTTCACCTTCTCAAAATGATCTAAGCAGATACTAGAAATATCAAAGCTATGGCATCCAATTCAAGCAGAAGTGTACAAACTACAAAGTGGTGAGAGTGAAGGAAGTTTGTTCAAGCTAGTTATAATATTATATACCTAAACATTGCAGATATGTTTGGGTTTCTATAGGTCTAAGAAAATAAGGTAAATGCTCCTTAGTTTGATGTAGTTCTCTCTCAGATCATCCTGAACTCGTCTTTGGTTTTCTCTCATTTTATTGTGTTAACTTGTTCATTTCGTGCAGGTGGTAGAAAATGGTACAGGGACTATCAGTTTTGTATAGAAGAAATATATATATATATATATATATATATATATATTTATATATTGGCTATTGATGTGGTTTGTTCAAGGATGCAATTGTTCTTGTTGTGGCGTATATCATAGTTTTCCAGATGTTGTTTGTTGAAGTTGAATTGGATGTCGTACGAGCTTCAGAGAGACAAAGGAAGAGTTTTAGCTTAGTGTGGTCATTAAGTTAATCTTGTTAGGGAGTTTAAGAAAGCTGTTGAAAGCTTGTTCCTATTAGCCCTTAGATAAAATGGATCGTTTATTTTGTAGTTTCGGAATATTTGGCCTCCCTTTTTTATTTTATTTTTTCTATTTTAAGGGTTTTTTTGTATGTTTTTTGTTCTGTCCTTTTTTTTTTGGTCGAGGTAGGGCATGTATTCCTTAGTTATTTATTTGCAACAAAAATCTCAGTTTTTCTATAGCCTATTTATTATATACTCCACTACTTTTTATCACCTTTTACTTGATGATTTGATCACTTACAAGTTACAAATTTACAAATGTTCTCGTCTTAATTTGCTTGAATTTGTGTATTTACGGAAAATGAAAAAAGAAAAAACCAATTGTTCAAACAATAATGAAATGTAGTTGAATTTAACCAAAATGAATTGAAATAAAGTAGTAATTACAATGGAGATGAGTTGAATCATTTGAACTGAATGGAGTTGAATTAAGGTGAACTGAATTAAATTGAATAAAGATAAATTAAACTGAAATATCAAAAATTTCAGTCTAAAAGAACAAGGCCTTAGTATTAACTAAAGCAAAAATTTAGTGTGAATCGATATAGTAGACAATTGAGTGTGATTTGAATGATATTATATTTTCTTGTCAAAAGAATGACTTGCTGGAGCATTTAAAACTTATCATCTACAATGAATACTTTGACAATAGATACGTTAGGAAAGTCTACTATTCTTTTATAACTATGTCACCCACAAGTTTATCATTCTATTTGATTATTAGGAGTAAATACAAAAATAAAGGAGAAAAAAGAATATCCAAAAGATTCATTTCACCAAAATCGAAGAGAAGGAATTACCGAATTATCTTTTCAAACGATTCAAATGTACTGATTAATAAGAAAATTAGAGATACGCTTAGCAAGTGATTACAAATTAGTGTACCCTACACATTCAAAGAAAATCTATTGCTGACCATAATAGAGATTTACAAATCTAATTTATTTGATTGATGTTACTATTACGAATTATGTTATAATCAAACATAATGACCAATTTCAAGTACTCTATAATTTTCAAGATTAAAATTAGGTGTCCATTTACTAATTATTTAGTTAATTAGTACTCCCCACTATTACCGTCGTATAAAATTCACATATTCATATGGTTCCTTAATTAGTTCATATCTTCTTTGGATTACTTACAAAATTATAATAATTAAAAAAAAAAAAACTTATAACAATGGAAGTGTATTATCCCAATAACATAGCTGCATTCACTAAATCGAATACATTAAAATATTCTTTATTGAGTTGGATTTCACTTAACATAAAAGTTGATTAGTAGTAGCCACTAGCCAATGGGTAAATTATTTATTTTTCATCTCTCCATTATTGATTTTTACAAGTAAATTGTAATAAAAAGAATCTCGATTCAGCCCAACACTATTTCGTCCAAGAAAAGAGATCTTTTCTTATACGGATATTCAAAATAGCATATACATGCACAAATGTCATGCATGCCACTGATGAGGTGATGAGAGTAGAATTTGTTGACATATATAGGTATTACTTAACCAACTGAATTACTTAACAATACAAATTCTCCAAATTAGGGAAATTTTGTAATTATAAAAGAACGGACAAAAGTATGGGAGTATACAACAGGGTTGATATTGACAGACAAATTCTCATGTTTTTGTCACACATAAAAAATGACTATACTAAACAGGAAATGGAAATATCACTTGCTAATAATAATCATAATACGGTAAAAACTATACAGTATACACTATGTGACTATGTCACTATACATGTTACATGCATTTGAGGGCAAAATATTAGCGTGTTAAGACCAAAAATTTATCAAATAGTCTGATAATAATTAATACTCCGATGTAATAATAACGACCCAAGGTTGACTTGG
This sequence comes from Suaeda aralocaspica, assembly GCA_016808085.1. NCBI lineage: Eukaryota > Viridiplantae > Streptophyta > Magnoliopsida > Caryophyllales > Amaranthaceae > Suaeda > Suaeda aralocaspica. Next base: position 863,395 of record PYUH01000499.1, read on the forward strand.
CATAACCGAATACCGTAGTTTAATGCTCATTATAAAAGCACATAAAAAGGGTAGGGCTCACACGTAAAATAACGTTGCTTTTAGGCAACTAGGTGAGTAAAGTGAAATAACCATCGAGGAAGCAGAAGTACCGGTGCGTACTCTTTCACCGCTAACATACCCCTTTGTCTCGACCCGGTGTCTATACATTTAGCTACTGTGTCTATCAACCCGGCCTAACTTCGCCCTTGAGTGTTGTCACAACACCCTTCCTTCTAACTAAATCTTGCTACTGTTTACGTGATGCGTCGTAAAAAAGTATATCGTAAAAGAAGTCACACATGAGTTAAAACATAATCAAATCCTAAAATTGCAATTGTTTTTTTCGCCAAAATTATTCAAAACTAGCTAGCTACTATAATAAAATTCGATTTTTGAACGTAACTACCCAATTTAAAATTTTGGCTACGAAACTATCTAATAAAAACAATTTGTAGCTTCCACTACCTATTCTCAGTTTGCGATAAGCTTAAACAAAGTATAATAGATGCTTTAGTTGATTGTCTTCCTATGATTAAATTTCCACGTCTTCGCTAAATATCGAGTGTAGTGCAGTGGAAAACTGATAACTATGTTTTGAGATGTATAAGTTAAGTTGTTGGGCTGACAATTGAGTTCGCCTTAAAATTTCACCGGATTGACTTTTCTGAACTTATTACGAGTTATCAACATGTTAGTATCTACAAGATTGCCACTTGATATGTTTAACAATCAATCAATCATATATCAATGTGATAGATTAGGCAAGCCTCCTAGAAATTGATACATTAGGAAGAATATATAGCTTAATTAAATACATAATAGTGGCACTTGGCTATTAACAAATCAACTAATTAAAATGTGCATGGAGTAATCCGTATTAATTTTTAGCAATTTACTAATTAAATAATTGTGTGTTGGAGCATAATTCATTCATTACAGTTGATTAATATTTGGCATATATATGGAAGAAGATGAGCCAACTTTGAGTTATACGATCAAATTTTAGGTGGAGTTGTATGAAAAATGGATGTAGGTTTGCATGCATGACTGATGACTTATCGAGGGTTCCAATAGCTAACGTACATGATGAATAGTGGAGAGGGTCGAACCTCTAAATCGATACGTACATGATGAATATTAGAGAGAGTCGAACCTCTAAATCAATTATGAACTTGAATTAAAGTTATAATTTATCATGTACTTAGGATCCTAAGTTATATAACCTTGTATTCTTTTGTAGATGGTGTTGTATGAATACAAATGATCACAAGTTTATAACTTGAAAGATTCTTAATTACAAAGATCACACAATAATGCTACAGACAATGCTTTGACTTGTTGACTTGGCGTTGAGGATGGGCGTCCAAGCTAGCAGGTGTGATGGGTAGCGTCCAATTGGCAGGTGAGATGGGTGGCGTGGCCTTAGGTGAACTTGGCGATCAAAGGTCCAACGCCTTGTGGCACCTGCACAAAGGAATAAATCCTTGGTAGATTTATCCCCCTCCGATGCTTAAGTAAGTAACGGTTTATAGAACTTAGAGAGAAAGAGAGTTAGAGAGAGAGAGCACAATAAATCCTTGTAATAAATGTGAATTGAATGTCTTTGTTCTGGTTTTTCATGGGTATTTATACTAGTGAGAGTACGTTTTTTTGCCCCTTGTACAGTAGAGAACTATTCTCTTCTTTCCACTGGTAGGGAGGAGAGGAGGATTACCCGGCGTGTAATGGGGATTCCTCTCTCCCACTTGGCTTTCTGCCTAATCATGTGTGTTAAATGGAAGACACATGTCTTTCATCCGTTGCCCCATATTTTGTCACATGGATTAAGGTTAAGCTTTACTGAAACGCTATTCGTCGCCCATAAAATCCTTAAAATTGCTCGTATTTTGCCTCACCTTTCCACTTTTGCCCTTTCTTGTAAAACAGCTTTCTCTCACTAAAAAATCTTCCACCGTCTCTTTCACGACACTCTACTGACACCGAAAATTGTCGCCGAGGGAGCACGAGGTTAGGCGCCACCGTCGAAGGAGGCAATCGGAGATATCGCAACTGCCAGTAAGTTTTTAGTTCGGTTTTTTTTTTAAAAAAATTATAGCAAAAAATTGATACTTGCATCTAACTTGGACGAAGGTGTCAAACACCCTAAGTCTAATTGAGGCGTCGTTGTCATGCAAATGCAAAAAAAAAAAAAAAAATGAAACCTTCGTCTAACACAGATGAAGGTTGCTTGACACCTTCGTTTGTGTTAGACGAAGGTTTCAATATTTTGTTGTTTATTGTTGTAATTTAAAAAAAAAAAAATACAATGTGAAGCCTTCGCCTAACACAGACGAAGGTGTCATGGAATCTTCGTCTGTGTTAGACGAAGGTTTGACAATGTTTTATTTTTTTTCATTTAAAAAAAAGTAATTTAAAGAAAAAAAAAGAAGAAATGCAACTTGCGTCTCTGTTAGGCGCAGGTTTAATTTCACAATTATTTTTTTTTTACCAAATTTGTTAAGGGTTTTAAAAAAAAATACAATGTGAAGCCTTCGCCTAACACAGACGAAGGTATCATGGAATCTTCGTCTGTGTTAGACGAAGGTTTGACAATGTTTTTTTTTTTTGCATTTAAAAAAGTAATTTAAAAAAAAGAAATGCAACCTGCGTCTCTGTTAGGCGCAGGTTTCACAATTTTTCTTTTTTTTAACAAATTTGTTAAGGGTTTTAAATAAAAATAAAAATTACCTTGAAACCTTCGTCTGTCACAAATTATTTTTTTTTCACCAAATTTCTAAGTTTTTTAATTAAAAAAAAATCCAAATTGAAACATTCGTCTGTTTCAGACGAAGGTGTCAATAATTTATTTTTTTTTTAACAAATTTTCGAAGAGTTTTAATTAAAAAAAAATATATGAGACCTTCCGAAGGTGTGGTGAGAGTATCGCCAAACATTCGTCTGAATCAGACGAATGTTTCACTATACTTTAGAAAAAGAGGAATATTTTTGTGAGATGTTGAGAATGGTGGTGGTTTAGAGAGAGAAAGGAAAGGGTGAGTATTAGAGGAAGAGAGATGTAAATATGACGAAGGGTAAAATGGGAACTTTGCGCATAAATACGGGCGATAGGTAGGATTTTATGGGCAATGAATAACATTTCCCTAAGCTTTAATCTGGACCGTTGGATGAGTATATAACAGATGGCAATCTATATATAACGATCTTAAGATGATAATACACTTTTATGAAGGGTTACCAACCCTTAATATTAAACATCATTTTCCCTTTCTAAAATTGCATTATATTGTACATATATATATGTGAGGGATTCCCCACATCTAACAGTGAGATGTTTAAGGGATGATATCACATGGTAAATCTGTAAATATATGCAAAATACATAACATATACATTAACAATATAACCCTTACTTTTGCATATATTATAGAAATGTCATGTGATATCGTTCCTTAAACATCTCACTGTTAGATGTCAGAAAATTTTCAACACATGTACATCTTAATAATGAAAATTATTAGATCTTCGTATTCCTTGAAAACCTTTAGCTCACAATCGGTAGATATTAGGAGTATAAAAAAACAATTCCTTTTTGTAGCAAGCAATTAAATAATAGATATAATACTGTACATTATTATTATACATGCGCAAGATTATTTGAGAATTGAGAGTATTTTATGAAGATTGAAGACCATTTAAATAATGGTAGACTTAAATTGCCAGCTGTGGGAAAGTGAATAACGCCATTTAATTTGGTTGCAATGTTCAAGTCAAATTGTCAAGTGTCAACCATTTCTTTAAGTAAACTCTTTCATTATTTATTTATAGTACTGTAAGACTAGTACTGTATGATAGGGTAATGGAAATAAATATGTAAGTTAAGGGCCTATTTACTTTAATTTAAAATTAGTTCATTTTAGTTCAGCTCCGTTCAGTTTAGTTCAGTTTAGCTCTTTTTTTAATTTGCTATTCATTAATTCTTCATAAAAAACTTTCAGTTCAGTTCAGCGGTTTTCAGTTGAAATAAATAGGCCCTAATTAAGTGATACGGAGTATATGCAGTTCCCTTCTGTATGTGTGAGATTCTGGAGCACATTGAAGCTTGATACATGAATGATGGATTAATGGTGCAGTGCCCTTTGAAACTAATTTTAATTTAGCGGAATCAACTTTGCTGGGAAAAAAAATTGGTTGACAAGTAGTCGATACATGATCCATTATAGATAAATGAATAATAAAGGGAAATTCCTAATTTCTTACTGTGAGAAACCAGGTTGTATTATAATTATATCATATATATTATAATAGAATTACATTATGTCACTGTCCAATTAGGGACAATTGAACATGCAATGACAAATTGGGAATCCTTGATCATGAGCTAGTTTCAACATGAATTTATGTTATGTTGGAGTTAGCTAATTAGCCACTAAGAAGATGTATATATGAAGTATGTAAGTATCATTTTGATGATTTGTACCTCTCAATTATAGTAACTAGAAAGGTTATATTTAGTAAGGATTCAAAAGTGGCACATAGTGCATCAAATATATGATTAGATGCATAATTAAAGATATATGTGACAAAATTTATTGGCGAAGAATGCTTCACAAAGAGACAACTAACCCTAACTCACCTGGCTAGTACAATTAGGATATCACTTATTGAATAGTTGATATTATTTATTAGATAAATACTACACCGTGTCAATTAAGCTATTCGTATTAAAAACTTAAACTGTCTTTTTAAGTCAATATCATATAATACCTTTTATAATTTTAAATGGTAACGAATAAGATTAAAAATTAACAAAATACTTGTAAATCATAGGCCAATAACAAGCTAACTAACAATCATAACTATCGTGAGAGTGAAGGATAACTTTGTTGGTTAAAACTTCTCTCTCTATTTTAAAAAAATAATAATGAGATCAATTATCATTACCCGCCGTTATGACTCTTTAACACAAAAAAACAATTAAAATTAAAGTACAACCATAATCATCATGGATATTATCATGAAAACCTCCATATAAACAGTCAAAATTAGGACCATAATCTAGCTAGTTGCAATATGGATAAAGATCGAGATATTAGAAAAATTGTTTATGAGAGTGGGAATATCTAAGTTGGTTAGTGTTTTCCTTCCAATACCAAGAGATATTGAGATCGATTACAATCTCTCACCACTCAGGCACCCACCCTTATAGCTCCATAACACCAAAAAAATTAAAATAAAAAATTAAAAAAAAAACCATAAAAATACTAAAATACTACAATGTTAATAACAAGTGTGCTTTGGGCAAATTTCCAAATATTTCCTGAAATGTTATTAATGTGAGAATCATAACATCATAATATGTAATTCGATGTAATTAAGCAAGCTCTTAATTGAAATTAAGTAAAGCAGGCTCCATACTCATTTTAAAAAAAAAATGAGCAAATCAATAATAAGAATTTCATTGAAACCAATTATATTAAATTATGCTCCTATAAGTCGAAAAGAACACCACCCTTATCCTAAGTATTCAACCAGAAATGCCAGATAAAACGGACACAAATGCAAGGAAAATGGGTATTTTGCTATCCTTTGACCAAAATTACAAGAAGCCAAGACTAATAAAATAATAAAATCAAAAATTGGACCCACTAAAGAAGTTAAATGTGTATGTTGTATGTATGATATGTTCTATATCTCTTCTACTTGACAATAGTCAGTCAAATTGAAATCATACAATACAAATATAAGACCACCCAATTTCTTCATTTTGAGGTTGAGGATTGAAGAAGAACTATCTTAGAAATTCTTCTTTCTTTTTCTTTATTTAATTAATTGTTTAAACTTTTAAAAACTCCAATTTCTTTCCCTTTTCATACGTCTAAAATTTCCTCATTTTCATTTCATTATAAAGAATTTAAACACCCACTTTCTCTCTTTTCCTTTTTCCCTTTCTTTCTTAATTAACCTTAATTATCTCTGTTAATCAACTAATTAAGCTAATAATTAAGCTTTTTTTAGAGAGAGAAAGAAGAGTGAGATTGGGTGAAGATGGGGAATTGCTGGGGTTATCTTTCTCCAGCTGAAAAATCCACTACTGCTCCTACTACTGGAAATATTAGTTCAAGTAATTAATTCTATAAAGTTTGAATTTTTTTTAATACCCTTTATTTTAATTAATTGTTTTTTGCTATTTAATTATGATTTTACTCTGTTTTTAGTCTTGTAATATGATAAATTGGATTGAATTTTGCATTTTGTTTATTTATTTCCGTTTTTAATTTGTGGGGTTTTAGTTCATTATGATGTTTTTAGCTAATATTAGCTAAAAAGTTTAAATCTTTAATATTGTTTTTTATTATTTGATATTTAATTATAATGTTTACTCTGTTTTGAGTTTTGGAAAGAGTCAAAATTGGATTTTGTTTCATATTAGTTGTTTTTAATTTGTGGGCTTTTCCTTTTAAGTTGATAGTAAATTAATAGTATATTTAGACTGTAATTTTATCTCTTGTAATTGCATGCATCAAATTTGATTAAATTCATTAACCCCTTCAATTTAATTTTGAAGATTTTCATTTGTATTATTTTTTGTTTATTGTTTTTTCATAATTTCATATGGGTATATAATATATGATTATAATTTGGTTAATTATGTTTAAGTTAAGGTAATTTTGGGTGCAAAGCCTTGTCCTTTGACTCCAATTTGATAGAACATTATATTATACTAATTAAATATTGTTAATACAAAAATTTAGGTACATATAATACAAGTAATAGTCAAAGTACTTCAATAACAAGCAGCAGTAATGTTTCAAGCAAAAGCCAATTTTCAGTATCAAGCAATGAGGATGCATGTCCAAATGGTCAAATTTTGTCCACCCCAAATCTTAGAGAATTCACTTTTCAAGAACTTAAAACTGCCACAAAAAATTTCAAGGCTGATACTTTGTTGGGTGAGGGAGGTTTCGGTAAAGTTTACAAAGGTTGGCTTGAAACCAAGCACCCTTCCAAGAACGGTAGCGGCACCGTTGTTGCGATTAAGAAGTTGAATTCCGAGAGCGTACAGGGATTTGAGGAGTGGCAGGTAATGTTTGTTGTCGATATGATTAATTAAGTGCTTGTTTGGTTGACAACGAAAACTATGGAAAGTTTAAGTTCATTGTGAGTTGGAAACATATTGTTTTGTTTTGTTAAAGTATTGGTTTACTTAAACACCATTAGATAAGTGGAACTTCCATGATTAATTAGTGACTTTTGATACTTCCTAGGAAACAATATATCATGGGTATTCTAGCTTTTAATTTTGGACCATGATGGAGTAGTATTTTAATTTTGGACCAAATGAACACTTAGTCTTAATTTTCGGATTCCTAGCTTCTATGATTGATTATGTTGTTGCTTGGGTTACGATTTTGTCTGTACATTTTTATGATTGATTATCCAAGTTCAATTGGTAATGCCTAATGTCTAAGAAGTCAGAATTAGAGGGAAACAAAGTGGATGGACTTGTGTATATGTGGGTGATGGAAGACCGAGGATAATTACTTTGGGGCGTCATCACTATTCAATGTTGTTTATGAATGCTATATACTGATCTAAAAGGTAGTTAATTAATGTAAGTTATAATTTCAAATTTAAAGAAATTATTTCTTATTTTCGCTATTGTTGTTGGATTAGCTTTAGGACGGTGGGATCAGAACTAATTGCTAATTGTGGTGTGTATACTAGGGGTTCCTTTTCTTATTACAGAAATTATCCCATGGACATGATTATTGATGGTGGGAGTAAATGGGGGTTTAAGAAATTCCTTTGTTATTATTTTGGTTTGAAGTGTTCTAGAGTGGACATGTGGACGGTTCAAAATTAACGTGGATCGAATGATAGGAGCATAGTTTGTTACTTAAAAAATTATAATCATTATATTGGACTAATAAGTTGGTTCGAATTGAAGAGTAGCAATAATCTATTAGAACCTTAAAAAGTCATTCTTCTCAATCAAATTCAGTGGTCCATCTCACCCACAAAAAACTATTTTAATGGTCAGAGTTGGATTATTATATGTTCACATTTGGTGGTTGAGATTAAATTTTGTCCAATTAATTAGTTCATTAGCATTAGTTAAGTACTATATTCCACTCCAAAAGTTATATTTTGTAAAGATTACTTCTGGTGTGATGGACAAAGATATATTTATATTATCAAACATAGAGCTTTGTCGTGATGTAATCCACAAAATAAATGGCGATTCCAATTAGTCTTAATGCGAAAAGCCGAAAAGTTATTGGTTGTAAGCCTTTCATTTAGAAATAATATCACCTCAAAATTTAAATTATTTTGACTGATAAATGTTGTCAAATAATCTAAAATATTGAAGCACTTGTTTTTTTTTTTACTTAATATTTCCAGGATGCCCTTGTCTGAGGGTTAGGAGCGATGTGGACATTAATCCTTGACGGAGTCATTAGTCATAAAGTGATCATATTTGCCCTATTCTTGCATTTGACACGGTAAATATCGAGTAAAAGCTCTAGAAGATGTTTGTGTCTTCTGTCGTTCGTCTCTCGAACCAGATTTCTTTTTCCTGTTAGCTTTGTCATTGATGAGTACATCATTTTGACTAATCAACTAGGTAACAAAGGCTAATTTGTTGACTTGCGCTTATGAAAGGAAAAATGTTGACTTGCTTGTATTCTGTGGCAATCATCTTATGCAACTATAGTAATTAGATATATAAATCAATGAGAATCACAATTTTGTTATAATACAATAGATGATTAGAAAGCGATACTTAAAGTCAAATACAGTGTTCTTTAAATGGAATTTTTCATTTCCATTTTACAGCTAGGCTTGAAGTTGATTGATGGTCTTGTATTGAATTTTAAATTATACACTTTGAAAATAAAAGCACTAATTTTTTCTAGCATTATAGTAGTATTTGTACGTATTACTGTGATTGAGTACAAATTTTATCAGGACTGTGCTTCTGTTTTGTGTTTTTCGCGAATTATTAAAAGAACTAGGCCTTTTGTAGTCTGTATAAACCTTGCACATTCTAGCTAGAACGAATACTATACCGTAGATGAAAAGCTTCTGCACTTTGTTTTATCATGTTTTTGAAACATTTCGGATAAATGACGACCTATAGTTTCATGCACTTTGCATCATTTTAAAAATGCAGTCAGAAGTGAATTTCCTAGGAAGACTTTCTCACCCTAATTTAGTGAAATTACTTGGGTACTGCTGGGAAGACAAAGAACTGCTGCTTGTATATGAATTCATGCAAAAGGGAAGCATGGAAAACCATCTTTTCGGAAGTAAGTATTCTCTAAGATGATGCGCTTTTCTTAGTAGATTTGGACTAGGGTGAATATTAATTAGGCTACACTTTAGTTAGAAGTATAGAAATGGAAATCAGGTTCATATTAATCACATGGTTTTGCCACATACAGGAGGTTCTGCTGTTCAGCCACTCCCATGGGACTTAAGGCTTAAAATTATTATCGGAGCTGCCCGAGGCATTGCTTTCTTACACTCTTCTGATGATCGTGTTATATATCGTGATATTAAAGCTTCCAACATACTTCTTGATAGTGTAAGTTTTATCATACCATTTCATTTTTGGCAATGAGACGCCTGCTTTTCATGAAATAAGAGTATATTGATTGATTTCGGAAATCTTGCTTCCAGTCTTATAATGCGAAAATATCAGATTTCGGCTTAGCTAAATTGGGTCCTTCTGCGAGTCAGTCCCATGTTACAACACGGGTTATGGGCACCCATGGTTATGCCGCTCCCGAATACATTGCCACAGGTACCTGAATTAGACTAGCAGATGTTATTTATAAACTGAACCATTTAGTTTTAACAATTTCCATTTTATTTTGTAACAGGTCACTTATACGTGAAAAGTGATGTGTATGGCTTTGGTGTTGTATTAGTGGAGCTTCTTACTGGACTAAGGGCACTTGATTCAAGGCGTCCTAACGGCAAGCAGAAATTGGTGGAATGGATCAAACCTTATTTGTCCGACAAGAGGAAGTTGAAGACAGTAATGGACTCTAGTTTTGGGGGGAAGTACCCATTAAAAGCCGCTACAGCAACTGCTGAACTAGCTCTAAAATGCCTTGCAGAAGAACCTAAAGCTCGACCCTCGATGCAAGAAGTTCTGGAAACACTCGAAAAAATTCAGGCCATGGATCAAGAAAGAGCAAAGGTGCCTAGGAAAAATGCAGGTGGTAATGCAGCAGTTCGTCCTCATGGACATCCTCGGCAAAATAGGTTTCGAACCCGGGAGTAGATAATGTCTGCAGTTCTGCACATGAACAACAATTAACTCTTTTTGGCTGTACTCTGTGCCTAAACCTGTTCTTTGAGCAATTCTTTCTCACCCTTTTATGTTGGAAATTAAAGAAGGTAGTTGTAATTTCATGGCGTGACATTATATATTGATACAAGTTTGTAATTATACATGCTATTAGCTATAGTATATGAATTTGTGAATTGTACTACACAGTACTTAACCATTAGGAAGGAGATCGGGTGCTAGGCCGTGCTACAAGCCTACAATTGCCACTTTAGAAAATCAAGTTATTGTTTCAATTTGTTGATCACTATCGGCCGAAACATGTACTTAGAGAAGCAAATGATACTACATTAATTACTACAATACTACTGATTGTATTACATTCCATTACATAATTTGGGTCGACTTGTTCTAGTCATGTTAAACAAATGATGATGATCCAACTTTGACTTGGCTAGAATCATATTAGGTCCGCTGGGCTGGTAAATATCTATAAAATGTAAACCTCAGTTTGATAATTTGTTTCAATTCTAACTAATTAAGCACAATTTATGTGTATATGTAATGATGCTTGGGTTTATGTGCCTACTAGTTGACCGAACTCGATCATTGGCCACAGTACTTGATTGTGTCACAATTCTATAAGATCAACCTAAACATAAGTTCAAGTCACGAGTCCAGTTACACTTAACTAGTTAAGCGAATTGAACTAATTTTGTCATATAAGTATAAAATTATATCTATGATATTTAGCCGTGCTCATAAAAAAAACACTCCAACAACCATATCAATAGCAAAAAAAAAAAAAAAAAAATTCAAAATATCAAAAATTAAATAAAAACCCTCATACACCTTTTATAGTTTTTAGTCAAAACCAAAGTTATTGCAGGTGAAACAAAAAGTGGGGCAACTGAAAAAGACCCCCCAAAAGAAATAAAAAAATTCAAACAATCGAAGAAAAATAAACACTGAAAATGACAAATCTCTCGCTTACTTCCTTCAATTGAAGTAATTCCAAAACTTAATTTCGCATTAATTAGCTCTTAATTTCTACTTTAATTACGCTAATTATGCTATAATTCGATTTCTTCATCTTCTTCTTCCCGCGGATCCAAATTTCTGTTCACAATCTCAATTTCTTCAGCAATGGTTATTCGCCGACGAAGATTCTTCGCTTCTACTGTCGCAATTTTAATTTGCATTTTACTGGTAATTTTTTCTCGAATTTTCGCCTTTTTTTTCGATTTTTTTTTGTGTTTTTTCGTTTGTTTATTGATTGTTTAGTTAAGATTATGATTGATTTTGGTGTTTTTGATGATTGTTTGTTTAATTAGATTGTAGTTTTAGGTGTTTTTGATTATTGTGAAATGTAAAATCTGAGGTAATTGTTTTAGTTACGTTGAAATGTTTGATTAATTTTGGTAATTAAGTTTTAATCATGGATTATTGAATGAAAAACTTAGGTTAGGCATTCATGTTTTAATTAGAGAAGAAGAAATTGTTACTGATTAGAGTGTTTTCATGATAGAATTTGCAGTTTTGGATTGTAGAATATGGATCTTGTTGATTGTGAGCAATAATAAGTTGCTATTACTCGGTAATTAGATTTCGGAATTTTGTTAATGAGTTGAGTAGTGAGAGTGCAATGCACTTAGTGGCGGCGCGCTGGAAATAGTGGAAATAGCTTGATGCTGTTGTGAATTTAGGTTTGCCACTGAATAGGATGTGTGGGAAGCTATTTGGATGTTCGTGGAGGGAAAGCAAATAGGTTTGCGAATCACTTCGTGCTATGATATATGTGTCAATGCGCATTAGGAAGGCCTTTTAACTTAAATTAGCAAAACCATATTGGCGTACTTTAGCTTAGGTGAGGATATTAGAAGGCCTTTTAATGTTGTATTAATAGGGGTATGATGTGCAGAAGCTCAAAGGGTCCTCAAATCCGAAGTGTGTATGAACTAGTGATGCACGGCTATTAATAGGAATACCTATCAAAATGTAGATAATATTCAATACTTTTGTTCCTTTTGGAATGAAGGGAGTATGATCTTGCCACATCAGGGTTTCTTGTACTTAAATCAACAAGTTAAAACCAGGTTATTTGTTCAGTGCACTGAGGGTGAAGGCTAGCCGCCTAGCCCCACTTCATGAGGCTATAAGGGTAGAGGTCAATGCCTCTTGACATGACTTAGGCATATGGACATGCCTTTTACACTTAAAATGAAGCTTGGTAAGTAATTTATACTTGTATTATCTTACAGCCTCCAATTAAAGTCGAGCATAGGGGTCTATAAATTTTTTGAAGATGTATGTAGCCTTACCCATAACTAGCCCGTCACCTTTTCCATCTATACTTGGCATGTTGATCTATTGCATCAATGGATGAATAAGCTGTTATAGTAATCTTAACCTTAAAGGCATTCCCTTGCAAACCTTAAGGGAAGACACGTTGAGGTGCTGGCCTCATTGCTTCTATCAGCTGTGGCACAATTGTGAGTGTACAAAGAGACATCCCCTCTTTACTTTTCTTTTAATCATTTGTTTTATTCTTGTCTCTTTCTCAGTTCCTCTACATCTCCGCTGCTCTTTGAGAAGTTATCCTTCTATCTGATATGGATTTATTAAAGCTGAGAATTTGAGAACATAATCTGTTTCTATGATGCTGATGCTCTTTCACCTTGTGTTTTGCATGCACCTTGATTCTAGAAACCCTTTGTGGCCTAGAGGTTTATAGTGCCTTACGTTTAAGTTCTGTAATGTGTGAGACATTACCATGGTGCTTTAACCTTCTTTATTTATTTAGCCTTTTTTGTATGTGTTTTCTTATATCTTATGTTCATTTATTCAGGTTCTGGTGAACAGTATCCTCATCAAAGCTCAGTCAAGGTAAGTTGATTACGCTGTTGTCAGAATTAGTTGATTCCGTACTTTTAAAGAGGCATGCCTAGGCATTTAGGTGAAACACATTAGAAGTCAAGCTATTTTTCTAAGGCTGGATGAGTTACTTTCGGGCTTTTGTTGGATATCAAACTAGGGAGAAAAGGGAGAGGAACGAAAGGGAGGGAGACAGAGGAGCTTCAATTTACCTCCAAATCTCTCAAAAATGAGAGGGATTTTTTCAATTCCCTGACATCTCATAAAAACATGGGAAACTTTCCCCCTTATTTTCTCTTCCCTTCTTTTTCTTCTATCCAAACAAAGGGTCAAAGATGGCACATCACCCTTCTTTTTCAGAAGTGCTAATTGATGTGTCTTGATCAGTTGGTCGTGTGCAAGCTTTAAGACCACTGTTGCTTTAGTGTTCCTTTCCACTTTACATTAATGTAAATTTTATCTATGCCCTGGTATCTCATACTCTGTTGAAAATTGGAACCATGTCTTTTCAGCCAAAGAGATCGCAGAGGACACCCAATTCTATATGATTGTGAACGATGTAACAAACTAGAGGTTTGATTTTCGTCATTTTCTACTCCAATTTTTTTATCTTCTTTATATATAATCTCAATCATGTTTTTTGCTAAGTCCTGTCGGCTTCTCATTTAACTACATGGCACATGCGATTAAAATCTGCTTTGTGGGTGAGCATAATGCATCGTTATGAATAATGTCTTATGAGGTTTAGTTTCCTGTTTTTTATAGTTTGAATGTACGGATGATGTTTAATCTTTAGGTATTTATAGTCCGCTACGTTTTTCAAACTTGATGATGAATGCTGTCCCCCTGGAACTACAATTTTATTGAAAAATCCCCATCTACTTCTGGGCTCCTGTTGAATTGTTCTTTTGGGCCTTTCAATTTAGGACCTTGAATAGTGGCTAAAAAGATAATTATGTTATACGAAGTACAAAACTACAAAATGGCATTTCGTTCACTGGCTGAATACCATGGCTGTTAAACCTCTCCTTCTCCCTTGGTTTTACACATTTATTGCCGACTGGTAATTAGATGAAGGTGATTGTGTAAACTAATATCCACATAACTTGTGTTGCAATGTGACTGTGTAGTTGACATAAAATTGTGAATCTGATCGTCAAAGTGTCAACTTGGGAACATGACATGCCATAAATGCATGTATAATTTAGAGTCTGAACTGACTTCCAATGGTAGCTGTGCAGGAACAGGTGACTTCATTGGTTGCAACCCCTGACAAATCTGGAAACCTAGATGTCAAGGTATCTACTGGAATTTGTCTTTGCAAGTCAAACACAATCAGGAAAAACTTTTTAATATATATATATTCTTAATGTGTTGCAGGATATTGACATTATGGTAACTTACAGTGACGCTTCTGGAGCAGTTCGGGTTGGTTCTGTGAATGCAAAAGATCTATCTTCTTCCTGGGTTTGGCAAACTCCCGTTAGTCACTCTGTTGACCGTGTGAAAATTTCTGAGGTACTTTTGCTGAATAGAGGGAATTGAAAGTAGTGAAAGCCACATGACACAATTTGTCCGACTTGTTCCTTTAACCTAATAATTTTTTATCAACAATTATGTCATGGGATACAAAGGTTCCTGTATGGCTGTATTGTACTCTTTTAATTGTTTAACCAAGTATATGTATTCCTTGGCTATGAAAATTGTCTTCTATCACTAGTGTAGAGATCAGAGCCATAGCTTTGCCACAATTGCAAGTGTAAACTGATTGACAAAGTTTGCAATTATTTTCTTTATTCCCAGAAAGAAAAGAACTCATCTCAGCTTAATACAACACAAAAAGAAATTACTGAGCATCGCA
This sequence comes from Suaeda aralocaspica, assembly GCA_016808085.1. NCBI lineage: Eukaryota > Viridiplantae > Streptophyta > Magnoliopsida > Caryophyllales > Amaranthaceae > Suaeda > Suaeda aralocaspica. The sequence continues at coordinate 878,451 of PYUH01000499.1, forward strand.
TCAGCAAAAATCAGACTGCAGAGAGCACTCTCTGGCAGACAAAAATTTTTCCAGAAGACCCTATCAAGCGGAATCGTCAGGTACTATTGTTTGCTTGTGAGCTACAGTTTTGTGATTACTTTTGCTCAAATCCTTGGCAATTTATCATTATTGCTATCAGATATTACGGCATAGAAGGAGGGAGCTCCGCGCTGCAGAACTAACGAAGCAAGACAAAGAAATGGACTTGGAGATGGAGAAGGCAGCCATTGAACGTGCCGAAGAAATGAATACTACTTTCATAGGGAAGTATAGCATTTGGAGACGAGATTATGACAACTCAAACTCAGATTCTACCTTAAAGCTCATGCGTGATCAGATCATAATGGCAAAAGCATATGCTGCCATTGCTAAAGCTAAGAATGAGAGCAGTCTCTATGATTCGCTCATGAAGTGCACCAAAGATAGCCTGAGTGTCATTGGAGAAGCAAATTCTGATGTTGATCTTCAGCCAAGGTAATGTTTTGCTTGTGACATGCCATGCATTTCACCTGGTCAAGTCACTTTGTCATCATTTTTCAAGTTGCAGCTGTTTCTTGTGTAGTGCTTTGGATCAAGCGAAGACAATGGGGGAGATTCTCGCATCAGCTAAAGAGAAATTGCATGATTGTACTGTTTTGGCTAGGAAATTAAGAGCCATGATTCAGCAAACTGAAGATAAGGTAAACTCGCTGAAGAAGGATAGTGCCTTCTTGATTCAGCTAGCTGCAAAGACGATCCCAAAACCTTTGCATTGCTTTTCTCAGCTTCTTACAGCTAATTATTTTCTTCCTGGCCGCGCAAACAAAGGTGTTTACATGAAAGAAAAGCTTGAAGATCCATCTCTTTACCATTATGCCATATTTTCAGATAATGCACTTGCAACTGCGGTGGTAGTAAATTCTACCATAGTGCATGCAAATGAGCCGGAAAAGCATGTTTTCCACATTGTGACAGACAAGCTGAATGTTGCAGCCATGAAAATGTGGTTTCTTGACAATCCTCCTACCGGTGCTGCCGTAGAAGTCATGAACATTGATGATTTTAGGTGGTTAAATTCTTCTTACTGCCCTGTTCTTCGGCAACTTGAATCTGCTCGAATGAAGGAGTTTTACTTTAAGGTCAACAATCCATCATCTCTCACAACTGGTGCAGACCAGCTGAAGTACAGGAATCCTAAATATTTGTCAATGTTGAACCATCTTCGCTTCTATCTTCCTGAAGTGTATCCCAAGCTGAATAAGATCTTGTTTTTGGACGATGACATTGTTGTTCAAAAGGACTTGACTCCACTTTGGTCTATTGATATGAAAGGGATGGTGAACGGTGCTGTAGAGACATGTAAAGAGAGCTTTCATAGATTTGACAAGTATCTTAACTTTTCAAATCCCTTGATCTCTGAAAATTTTGATCCCAATGCTTGTGGCTGGGCCTTTGGCATGAATCTGTTTGACCTGAAGCAGTGGAGGAACCAAAACATCACTGGAATCTATCATTATTGGCAAGAACACGTAAGGCGCATTCTGACTTTTTCTATGTGTCCCTGAACTTAAAACTTTCTTTTCTCTCATGTTACAATTCGCACTAAATGAGCCCTTTTTTTATAGCTAGTTCCAGTTCTCGACTTCTTGTAACTGTTACCGATTTTATCAGTTGTGCTTTCCAGTCTCTTGTTTTTTTTTTTGGATCAATGTCTTATTAGGGAATTAACGGTTCTAATATTTTAGTTCAAACTTCGTTTTTTATTCAGTGAAAGGATCTGCTTAATAGCTTTTAGCCACTGTTGTGTAAAATTGCCTACTGCAATTCTGATGTAAGGGCTATTAATTTTGCAGAATGAAGACAGAACTCTGTGGAAACTGGGCACTTTGCCACCTGGACTGATCACTTTCTACAATCTGACTTATCCACTAGACCGAAGCTGGCATGTACTTGGACTCGGCTATGACCCTGCACTCAATCTGACAGCAATAGGGAATGCCGCAGTTGTCCATTATAATGGAAACTACAAACCATGGTTGGATCTTGCCATTTCTAAATACAAGTCATATTGGTCTACATACGTGATGTATGATAGCCCTTACCTTCAACACTGCAAGATTACAGAATAACCCCAACATGTTACATGTAGCAGCAGAACATATAGGAGATTAGGAGAATACCACAGGATTTCACCTTGTCTATTTGTCATCTCTTTCTCATTCCCATTTTTTTTTCTTCTCTTCATATATTCTTTGATTAAATAGACCCCAGTGTTGACCATCACTTTGTAACATTCCTTTTGTAAAAACAATTTACTAATAGAATTTACATTTTCCTTAGTTGTATAGATTCATTCCACAAAGAAAAGAAAGGCTAATGGAAATTTTTACTCTGCACTTTCTGGCTTTATCCAGAATTTTACTCTGTTCGAGTTTTAAGTGTTGGACAAGAGAGCTGGTTTCCATCTTTTTATTTCCTTCTCTTTTTCTTACTGTGGATGTGATGCACTGATGCTATTTTCATTTGTTATGTTTTGCGATTGCAGTTACCGATTGCATCATTGAGTCTGAGGCTGAATGTATGGAGTTTTAGGATCGAAGAGTGTTTATAAAAAAGCATTGGTAGGAACCAGTTTTTTTGTTACTTGGGAAAAAGGTGTGCCACTAATAGCTTGGTGTGTGTTGGTGATTATTCTCTCATTGAGTAGTTGCACATATTCATCCTTGTATTTTGTTATTTTTGATAATAAAAGAAAAGGCGATTAGCTTTTCAAAGAGGGCCAACCAATAGCATTCTTAGGGCCTGTTTACTTCAGCTTAAATCTGTTCAGTTCAGTTCAGTTCAATTCATCTCTTCCCTTATTTTACTATTCAATAATCCTTCACAAAAAACTTTCAGTTCGACTCGGTTCGGTTCGGTTCCGATCGGTTCAGTTCGGCTATTTTCAATTGACGTAAAGAAGCCCTTACTATAGATCATCATTTTAAATAGAAAGATAGTTAATGCCAAGAAAATAGCACACGATACATTTTTATTGTTGTATACACATCAATAAAGCACTTTGTGATGTACGCCTTGATGGATGATGGAGTTATTTGTTCTTATACTCTCTGTTTTTAGCAATCATCTTTCTATTTCAAGCAATCATTACAACACCATGTTACTAGTTGAGTCCTATACAAAATTATTAGTTAGGGCAAAATCAAACCACAAGCATTAATAGTTACAATAACTCAAAAAGGTGATCATGAAGAGCTTAGCGTGCTAGGTATGAGCATGACCTAATTTTTGTTGGTTTTGAATTGAAAAAGTTGTTGGAAATTCTATGAAAATAAATGAGAGAATATGAAAGGTTTTATCAAAAACCGTACTATCCCACATCGGAGAGAAATGAGGAGTTTTTCGGGTTTATATATGTAATAATATTATAATATCCTAAAAGCTTTAGTGCTAGGTGGGTTGTTGAGCTTAGGACTTCATGCACGCTGGGTCGGGCCGGGCACGAGCCTTGGTCTTGGGAATGCGGTGTGCGTGTGTGGGTTGGGCTTTGGGTCTTCTATCTTTTTACTGAAAATTCGTTTATTGTTTTTGTAATATTATTTTATTACAACATTTACTCTTTTTGATTGTTGGGCTTTCGGGAGTCATTCTCCAACAGTCATATATTTATGGATTGAGCCGTTGGTTATTAACTCGTATTTAATGCCATTAAGTTCAACCCGTTGGATTCCTTTCGGTATTCAATATATTTATTTTAGCCCGTTGGACTCTCTTCCCTTTTCTCTTATATATATCCCAACTCACAAGTTCAGAAACACAACAAACACATCCCTTCTTATGTCTTCTTCAAAAATACTTCAAAACTTTTCTATTCTGATTTTGGGCAATAACTTGAGTTCCAGCCGTATTTTTTATTTATTTACTTTTTAAAGGTTTTATGTATTCTGAAAAGTTCATATTTCTCAAGTTTAGAAACAACAAATAATGGCTACAGTTCATATTTTAATCTTGCGCATTCATTAAAAGTTCAACTTATTTACACTATTACCGTTGATTTTGTTTCTTATGTTTGTCAACTTGAAAAACTTAGTTCCCCTTGGCTTGAAAAAGCCACTTCAATTTTGTGAGTCTTGGATAAACATTTTCAACCCAGGCTTCACTCGACGGACTGATTTCTTTGCGTTTGGCCTTAGACTATGTTCAATTTAACCTATTTAAACACTCTAGTGTTTATTTATAAAAAAAATGAGATTAGTTAAAAATTTCAGATTAGATCTGGAAATATATGAAACATAAAATAACGAGGGGTGTCCAGGAGAAATCACAATGGCATAATTGTAAATAAAAAGCTATTTTTGGTGAGGGGTGTCAGTTAAAAAGTTCACTCTCCACAAACCATCTACTAACGTCCAAATACGTTNTCCAGGAGAAAACTGTGATTTGCGTTTGAGCAAATCACAATGGCATAATTGTAAATAAAAAGCTATTTTTGGTGAGGGGTGTCAGTTAAAAAGTTCACTCTCCACAAACCATCTACTAACGTCCAAATACGTTAACTAACAAAGTTTATTGTTTTTTACTATTTTACCCCTGTGATTTGTCAAATAACCAAATCACAGTGATTCCTTGGTATTTCCTCTAAAATAACTACAACAAATTTACATAAGATCCGATCTAAAAAATTTAGATATTTTAAGATGAGAAAAATTTAGACAAACCGAACATAGCCTTACTCCACCCTCCGGGTAACTAACAAATCAATGCCACCGGGAATAATAACTGATGTCCGTATCATTTGACAGTTTGATACGTTTCTTCTACTTCACCAATTCTAGTAACAAATTCTACGACTTTTTTTGTTTTATTTTCTCTTTGACTCTGATTTCTCCAATACCACAACAATAATCCAATCTTTCTTCATTTTCAACTGAAAACAACCTTTTTCTTCTTCCACCTTCTCTCTTCTTCCTTCAATTACTCCATTTTCAAACTAATTTGTTATGCGAAGAACTAACAATGGCGTCATCTTTTTCAATTTTACTCCCTCTTCTTGTAATTCAGGTTAGTATACTCTTAAACCCATTAAAAAAAAGTATCAATTTTTACTCTTTCAATATGAATTTAAGTCTTTTGTAATTGAATTGAATTCTGGGGTTTTGTTAAAATCATGTAATTGAAGTTGATCATGTGTGCTTTGCAGGTGTTTTTTCTGGGGTTTTCTCTTTGCTTAGTAAATGGGGAATTTGGGTCTTCTTCTTTTGATGATCCTTTACTTGGGTAACTTCGCTTTTTCCTAATTTTTGATTATTTTTGATTAATTGATGAATTATTTTGTCAAAATCAATTACTGGTGAATTGGTGATGATTTTAGGAGTAAATAAGGTTATTGGATATCCAAAATATATAGTTTTTTGATTCAATTGAAGTCGCCAAGTTATTAAAGACTCGATTTTTATCAGTAATAAAGGTATTTAAGGTTCATAGAGTCACTAATTTAGTGTATTTCATCTTATATGTTTGCCATCATGTGAAAGGTAACTATTAAGTTTTGCCAAAAAATGGATTTTCTTGAAAATGAAATTGTTTGGTGAGAAAATGGGATTTAGGAACATGTAATAGTTTATCATTTCATGAATGTTGTGGAAAGATTGTTTTGTAGTTTCATTTCACATTTTTTTTTTCGCGTTGTAGGGTTTTTTGCTAATTCTTAATTGAGTGGACTTTATTGTTAGAACATGCTTGGAGTGTCAGGGATAGAGTAGGGGGTTACAAGAGAGCAGTATAAGGTTACTGTCTGAATGTTAATGCTGAACTCGACTACTAGACTTTCTAGGTATTCAGAAATGCCCGAGTAATCCGGAGGTAAATACTCTAGAGGTATCCACCTTGTGTAGCATTTCAATAACTGTGACATATAATAGGATGGATGGAAATTTTGCTCATATTTACTTAATAAATTCTTGTCACCAATTCACTTGTCAAACTTTTTTAGTTCTTCTAGGTTGTTGCTGATTTTCGTTTAATTGGTAACCTAACTTCCTTCATTTCATTTCATAGGAAAAAGCATTCTGCAGAATATTGTGCTATGTATGATATTTGCGGAGAGCTTAGTGATGGGAAAGTCGTAAATTGCCCTTATGGTTCTCCTTCAGTCAAGGCATGCTTTCAAACTTTTTCCTCGCAGAAGATTTTGAGATAATCTTTTCTGAAAACTTTTCTGACAGTTATCTTGTCATCTTTTGCAGCCCAACGATCTATTTTCTGCTAAAATTCAGAGTTTGTGTCCTACCATAACTGGCAACGTTTGTTGTACAGAACGTCAGTTTGACACATTGCGATCTCAAGTTCAACAGGTTACCACTGCATTCTAGCAGCTTGCACTCTTGCAGCTGTGTGTGTATGAAGTAGGTGATTGAACCTTAGGGGAGACAAATTGTGACACTTGAATTTTGTTAATGATAAAATTTTGGATATTTCGTTGCAGGCAATTCCTTTACTGGTGGGTTGCCCAGCTTGCTTGAGGAACTTCCTGAATATTTTCTGCGAGCTATCGTGCTCGCCAAATCAGAGTCTATTCATAAATGTTACCTCCACTGCTGAGGTCAGTTATCAGTGAGTTAATTATTGTTGTGTGTAGATAATTTTCCCTTTCCTTTAGGATGATCCGTAGCTCAAGTGATTACTTACCTACAGTTTGAGCATTATGCTTTATAAAAGGCTTGTGTTGCTTTCCCCAGTCCTTCCTCCTCGCCCACCGATTAATTACTTTTTTCAATATAATTAGGGATGCCTTTTTTCTATGCAGTTTGCAACACTCGCTCTTATGAATTCTTCTTTGCATACTATACCATACGATACCATTGTCTAATCATCTTTGAACAAAATTCAGGGGCATGTGTGTCAATTGCCCCTTGCCATACAATTAAAAATCAATTTTTTCAATTGACATTTACACAGTCACACATTGTTGCAAAGATATGGTTACTCGTTATAGACTATCTATCTGAAAGGCAACCAACTTACCTACTTCTTCGTAGAAAACTAGAAATTAATAAATGCAAGGAATTCAATTGAATATCTGATTTAAGTCATGGAAATTTCCTAATGTTTTACTGTCTCTTCTGCGCCTGATCTTGGTTTTGTACCAAGTATTAACACTCATTTCACATCTAGCTTAAAAGTTTCCTTTTTATTTTAAACATATCAGGAGAGGGGTTTGGGGGTGACCTGGTGGTTATGCTGTATGAGCAATTAACATAACAGGGAACTTGGTGATAATGCAGTGCTGTTCAGCTAGCTAGGGTTCTTGCACTTCAGCATTTTAGCCCTATTACACTTTGTGTATTAATCTGGAACTGTGATCCTTTAGGTCTCATTATAGACTAATTTAGTAAACTATCTATGCACCTTAGAAGTGTCTCACTTGCTGCCTTGAAGGCAAAGAAGAACGTTACTGCCTTTATGAATTTGGTCCTACTGTTTTCCAGGTCCATGGCAACTTGACTGTGGATGGCATTAAGTTTTATGTGTCTCAAGATTTTGGTGAAGGATTATATAACTCCTGCAAGGATGTCAAATTTGGAAGTATGAACACAAGAGCCATAGATTTTGTTGGGGCTGGTGCAAAAAATTATAAAGGTAGGGTTGATTTACTTTTTCTAGCAACTTTGATCCAAATTTTTTCATGTGCACACTTGCTTGTCCTCTTTTTTTATGTGGGCCAAAAACACATGATAATCACGAATATGGCTTTTAGCAAGATCTCATTTTGACAAAAAAAATAAAAAAAATAGAGTTTTATCTTAGATAAGGGCTCATGCCCCGGTAGGTTAATGGTTCTTTTGGTGGATTTTATTTACTAAACATGAAGCATGTTTAAAGGTTTCTCTTGATTTTCTTTTGTTGTTTGTTTTATTCATCAACTAGAATTGTTTCAACTTGTCTGAAGAGAGTTGGCTATTCCATTAGCAGAAGCTTGGATTTTTTTTTTCTTAAAGATCGAATTTTCCATTTGCCAATCCTTATAAGTGGTGATGGACTAAGAATTATGTGGTGGTGTTTGTGATTAATCATTTTCCATGGATAACATTGACTAAGAAGGTGCTGCTAATGTTATCTGTTAATATTAGATGAAATTGGGTACCATCTTGTGATTACAGATCATGGAGAGGTTCAAATTTTGTCTAAAGAGTGAGAGAAGTCCTTTGGAATTGATTTGCGACTTGTTCTCCTGAGAAATATATATGCTAGGAAAGTTCCTGTTTCCATGGAAGATGGTTTGGTAGTTTGAATATCTCTCTATTCTCTAATGCAGGAGATATGTGTTGGTTTAGTTGAACTTCAGTCTCAATAAATAGCCCCAGGAGAAACTTTACTTCTGTTAATTACTTATTGCTGTAATATGTATAAGTGGAGTGCTGAAAAAGGGAAGAAAGCAACCGTGTCTTTGCTTCCTTTTTGAAGAATTATTTCACTGCCTGCTTTTGATAGAACCATAGCAGTATCAATTGTATGAAATTCGAAGCTTAGAGATTGACTAGTTACCTTATGAAGTTGCCAGTTTGCTACATTTTTCTGCCTGGCACCTTCTAAAATAACAACTGATCTTGAGTTATGTACAATTAGTCTATGGCCTTTAATAAGAGTAGGTTTTTGGAATAGGATAACATTATTTTCTATAGTTAAAATTGTTTAAACCTAAACAAACTTTAATATCCTCAGTCATTTAACCTTATGGGGTTTCGGGAAAGTAAGTTGACACCAGTGATAGTTTAGCTGTTTTCTCCCTTCTTATTTTTGAATATAAATTCTTCCCAAACTGTTTTATTTTCAGAATGGTTTGCATTCATTGGTCGGAAAGCAGGATTGGGTATGCCTGGATCTCCCTATACCATTGATTTTCAGATTAGTGCTCCTGAATCATCTGGAATGCAACTTATGAATGTATCTACCTACTCTTGCAATGATACTTCTCTGGGATGCTCATGTGGTGATTGTCCATCGTCACCTGGGTGCTCAAGCCCGGAACCGCCTCATTCACAGACAAAGGATTCCTGCTCAATTAAGCTGGGCTCTCTTGAGGTCTGTAATAATATAAAAACATAGATCCTAGCTTTAGCGTACTTTTTAGTTGTTTATTTGACCAAACCTTCATATGTTGTGAGTTTGTAACACCTGTTCAGTTATTGTTTATATTGTTTATTCTTCCCTCTGATGCTTATGGATTTGGCTTTTGATACAGATGAAATGCATTGATTTATCAATGGGCATTTTATATATTTTATTGCTCTCTGCTTTTCTTGGATGGGGGTTCTTCTACCGGACTACAGAAATGAGTGCTGCTGCATCGAATACACAGCCATTCCTGACTAAAGTTGATTCTGTTGATGAGGTGAATGTTGATACCTTTGATGCGAAGGTTGATTCCAAATGTGTGCAGCTGTTTATGGGCATAATCAATAAGATTTAGATGCTCAAAATAGTTCCTGCATAAGTTGTTGGTTCTGTGACACGAGGATTTTGTTGCTTTTTCCTATTTCCTGTATTGTTACTTGACCCATATTTGTTAAGGCAGTATTTTGCTTGTGTTTTATCCTTACAGTTGTTTCATATATAGCCCATTATATGGATTCCTGTAAATTATCTTTTTAGAACTCTGCATTCATGCTAAATGTTATTTGCATTTTGGTAATCTCTGCTTAAAAGTATGCTGATAATTTTTTTACTTTTATGTGTGTTAACTTGTGAAGTTGTGAATATATATTAACTCTTATGCTTTGTTCATTGTCTTCATAACAGGATGCTATTACAGCTTCACAATCTCAGTTCAATATTCAAGGGTTAATGACTGATATTTTCAGGTAACCATTGACTAAGTCTCTCTACATGGTTTTCAAACTTCAATTTTGTTGCCAACTGATGTATTATGGAAAATCTGATGAATTTCTATATAAATGTCGGCAGGAAGTATGGACTTTGGGTTGCTAGAAATCCAACTATTGTGCTTTTCTCTTCAGTTGCTGTTGTTCTTATACTTTGCTTGGGTTTATTACGTTTTGAGGTTGAGACTCGACCTGAGAAGGTGGGTTTATTGATTTATGTGATTCAGTTCTCTGAAAAGGTCATTTTTATTTGTGCTACTTGATGCTGATTTTAATCTTTTGGTAATCTGTATCATTAATTCATATGCCGTAAATATTGTACTAAATTCTGAGGTTCCTTGGAGCTATTTTGTTACTTAGCATATTTAATATGACGTTTAGAGGCTACTATTGTTCTGGTGCTCAAATGACTCAAATATATCTCGTGTGTACTTTTTTGGATATTGCAGCCTTGCAGGAGCATATTGAAAAGTAACAAGGATATAAAGAATTAGCTGAATGAAATTTAATTTTGAAAAATATATAGGAAGGAAAAAAGATTAATAAAAAGTAACTGGGTGGATACGGAAACAAATAGGTAGTAAAACATGCGATGTAGCCTTTTACAGAGACTTGGCTGTTTAACTTGCATTTGTGTTTTTTTCTTTTTCTTATTCTTCTATTACCTTCTTTCGTGTGGGTATTCTCCGCCCTCCCACTACTTCCATCCCTGTTTTACTTATTTTCAATATTGCTGTTTTTTATTTACTTATTTATGAAATACTAAAATTTGGCTGCTTGATTCTCCTTTTAATGCTGATTAAACATCGTCCCTTGACCAAATGTTTGATTCAGTCATTGGTTGTAAAGAAACTGAATGCATATCAATGATGTTTCTTTTGTTCTAGTTGTGGGTAGGGCCGGGAAGTAAAGCAGCAGAAGAGAAGCACTTCTTCGATACACACTTAGCCCCATTCTATAGAATTGAACAGGTATCAGATTTTATGCCAGTCTTAAATATCACTGATGAGTTTATTTTCACCCTGTCTTGTATCTCTATGATCTATTTAGTTTTAATACTCTTATATCCAGAATATAAATAGTTGTATCGAAGCAACTTTAATTTAATGTGCCAGTTAAATTCATGGGTACTTTTGGTTGGAAAGACTTGAAAAGAATTTCTATAATACAAGGGAGAAAGGGAGTGTAAGATTACCACACTACCTTTACTAATTCTTTTTCACTTTTTGAACTGGGAAGGGGTAATTTTGACGATTGAGTTCTATAAAGAATAATTAAAACTACTAGAAAAATGCATGCAAGCATGTTCAATCAGCTTAAAGTTTATTTCTCACTAATAAATCACTTTTCAACGTGCAATTTACATAGGCAATTATTTGAGAATGTTTTATTTATTAGTGTTGAAATTCATGGACTAGTAAATATTTTTTTTATAAATATATTGGAATCTCCACATTTTGTTTTCGGCTTATGGAGGGCAACCTGGGCTCCATCTTTTTACCACGTGTTGTAGGTGACACAAGACGCCCTACAATAAGCCTCTCAAACTTCATTATATTCCCTTTTCAGAATCCCGGTCCTGTTGTAGGTGACACAAAATAAGAATGCCATGCACGTCTTTTTACCACGTGTTGTAGGTGACACAAGATGCCCTTCTTGGCCCTCCTTTGCAATAGGAATGCCATGCACAAATAAGAATCCCGGCCCTGTCTTCTTTTTGCCCTATTTTTTTAACACGTGTTTTGGGTGACCACAAGACCCCAGGTCGGTTTCGGTCTCAAAAGGTTGTTATCATCCCTCCTTCGGAGACATTACGGAAGAAGGAAAAACAACTTTTTTTGGGAACCCTAAAAAAACTTGTTATCATCCATCTTATGGCTTTTCACCCCAACTCACGTGGGATAGGTTCATATATTGACCATACGGGCACCCTATAAATTTCTAGCAATTTTTTTTCGGGACTCTAGAACCCTAAAAAGTCGTGAATAATAGCCTTTGTTTTGGGCTGACCAGAAGCAGATCTGGGTGCCGTCTTGTTTCTGCCGTGTTTTTTTACCAAGGGTTCAAGATGACCACAAGACTTTTCACGATCGATTTCGGCTTCTTATATTATTATATATTGTTATCATTCCTTTTTCGGAGACATTTCGAAATAAGGAAGAACTACTTTTTCTGAGACCCTCTAAATACTTGTTATCATCCCTCTTATGGTCTTTTCACCCCAATTCACGTGGTCTGAGTTCATATTGTGATCACATGGGCACCATGTAAAATTTTTGGCATCTTTTTTCCCCGTGACCTCGGAATCTTGGAAACTGTGAATAATATAGCCTTCGTTTCAGGGTTCCGGAGGGGCCGTCTGAGGCTCCTATATATATATATTTTTTTTTTGCCCTAATTTTTTAACACGTGCTTTGCAAATCCAAGCGACTCTCCACAATCAGTTTCGCCCTCTAAAAACTTTTTATCATCACTCTTGTGGCCTTTTCAAAAGGAAGGAAAAGCAGCTTTTTCGGGACTCTTTAAAATCTTGTTATCTTCCTCCTTATGGCGTTTCCACCTAGGTAATGTTCATATTTTGACCATACGGGCACACTATAAAATTTTCGGCAACTTTTTTGAAGGACCTTAGAACCTCAAAAAACTATAAAAATTTCACCTTTTTTTTACCACGTGGTATGGGCCACCTTAGGACTCCTCATGATCGGTTCTGACCTTTAAAAACATTTTATCATCCCTCTTTCGAGGATTTTTTGGAAGATAAGACGGAGCCCCTTCGAGGACATACTTATGGGCTTTTGACCATATGGGCACCCTGTAAAATTTTTGGCAAATTTTTTGTGGGAACTCAAACCCCCAACACGGTGAATGATAGCCTTCATTTTTGGCTTTTGTTTTATTTTTTTTTTAATTTTTTTTAATTTTTTTTTATCATCCCTCTTTTTGAGACATTTCAGAACAAGGAAAAACAACTTCTTTCGGGTACCCTGTAAAATTTTTCGTAATTATTTTTTCTGGACCCTGGAACCCCCAAATCGTGACTTATAGCCTATGTTTTTGGCTTCCACAAGGCTGTCCCGGGCGCCGTCTTGTTTGTGACTTGTTTTTTTACTACATATTTTAGGTGACCACATGACTCCCCACTATTGGTTTCGGCCTCTAACAACTTGTTATCGTCCCTCTTTTGGAGACATTTTGGAAGAAGGAAAAACAACCTTTTCCGGGACCCTTTAGAAACTTGTTATCATTCCTTTTATGGTTTTTGAACCCAAATCGTGTGGTTTGGGTTCATATTTTGACCATATGGGCATTCTTTAAAATTTTTGGCAACTTTCTTTCCGAGACTCAAGAACCCCCAAAGACTATGAATAATAGCTTTCGTTTCAGGTGTCCAAAGGAGTCGTTCTAGGCCTACATCTTCTTTACCTTTTTTTTTTTAGCCACGTCTTGTGGACAATCGCAACTCCCCACGATAGTTTTCGGCCTCTAAAAATTTGTAACCATCGCTCTTTTGAGGATTTTTCAGAAGATAAGACAGAGCCTAGGAATAACAGCCTTTTGCTCTCCCGGGATGTTATGGCATTTTTACTCCAAATCACCTTGTCTTGGTTCAAATTTTGACTATACGTGGATCGTGTAAAATTTTTGGCAATATTTTTTAGGAGCCCCCAAACCCTCAAAACCATGAATAACCTTTGTTTTAGGCTTTCGGAGTATTGTCCTTGGCGCCGTCTTGTTTCTGCGAGTTTTTGGTGACCAAAGGAGTAAAGGACTCCCCATGGTCAGATTCGGCTTCTAAAAACTTGTTATCATCCTATTTTGGAGACTTTTTTCAGGACCCTCTAAAAATTTATTATCATCCCTCTTATGGTCTTTTCACCCCAAATCACCTTATATGGTTTGGATTTTGACCACATGGGCACACTCTAAAATTTTAGGGAAGTTTTTGTCAGTGACCTTAAAAAAGACTGAAAAATGTTGAATGATTTAGAGTATATGTATGATACATCCAAGTTTGATCTTTGATAATTTACATGGAAAAGGTGAGTTAAATTGTCAAAGAAAAGTATAGCATGCAAGAGTTGTATTTCACGAATAAAGAGCAAAAAGCCCCCGCTGATGCGGGCGCATAAGATTTTTGTGCGCCCGCATCAGACCTCCAGAAGCCCTCAAAAGACAGAATTTTAATAAAATGCGGGCGCATAGAATGTTTATGCGGGCGCATAGAGGCTTCAGAAATGGTTTTTTGGCTTTATCCGTTGCTTCAATGGTGGTTATTTTGCTTGTATCTCTTCATGCTTATAACATATATGTTATATATGTGTTGAATGGTGAAAAAGAAGTTAAGAACTTCAAAATTTCTCATAATCAAAGATTGAAGAGCTAGTTTCTTCAAAAAGTTCATCATCATTTTCACATTATCAAACTTTTAGTTACATACTTGTTATTCATTGTTCTTTGTTGATTAGAGCATCACCAAAGAAGATTTTCTTCGTTGTATCTCAAAAACTTATTTCATGAAACCCATGCTCTTGTGATAGGGGTGAAATATAGTTTTTAGGAAAGTGAGTACACGCCTCGAAGGTTCTCAATTTGTTGTCATTTTGTGTTTTCAAGAGCAATTTCCCTAACAAAAAATAGGTTTTTTTTAGATGGCTCACAGAGGGCTGTCTTGGGTGTCGTCTTGTTGCTATCCCTTTTTTATTATATTTTTTTGGGTAACCACATGACTCCCCACGATCGATTTTGACCTCTTAAAACTTGTTATCATCCTTCTTTCGTAGAGATTTTGGAAGAAGGAAAAACAAATTTTTGTTGGACCCTATAAAAACTTGTTATCATCCCACTTGTGGCCTTTTCACCCTAAATTACCTTTTGCGGGTTCAATTTTTTACCATACGGGCACCATGTAAAATATTTAGTAACTCTTTCTGAGACTCCGGAACCTTCGAAGACCGTGTATAATCCTTCGTTTCAGGCCTTCGAAGGGGTCGTTCTGATCTCCTTCTTCTTTTCGCCCTTTTTCTACCACGTACTCTAAACGCAGGACTCACCGCGAACGGTTTCAGCTAAAATTTTGTTATCATCCCTCTTATGGCCTTTTCGAAAGAAGGAAAAATAACTTTTTGTGTAACCCTCTAAAAACTTGACATCATCCCTCTTATGGCATTTTCAGTTTTCACCCCAAATCATCTCGTTTAGGTTCATATTTTGACCACATGAGCACCCTATAAATTTTTTGACATTGGAACTCAGAAATCTCAAAAAAAACTGTGAATAATAGCCTTTGTTGTAGGTCTTCGAGGGGCCGTCCCGGACACTATCTTAATTTACTTTTTTTTACCACGTGCTATGGGCCACCTCAGGACTCCCCACGATCGTTTCGGCCTTTCAAAAGATCGTCGTCATCCCGCTTTCATAGGATTTTTTCAGAATATAAGACGAAACTCGAGAACAACTTTTTCGCTCTCTCGGGACGTTCTTAAAGCATTTTCACCCAAAATCACCTGGTCCAGGTTCATATTTTGAACATATGGGCACTATAAAATTTTGGCAATCTTTGTTTTTGGCTTTTAGAGGGCCAAGTGCCGTCTTATTTATGCCTTGTTTTTTTACCACGTGTTCTCGTTGACCACATGGTCAATTTCGGCCTATAAAGCCTTTTTATCATCCCTCTTTCTAAGTCATCTCGGAAAAAGGAAAAACAACTTTTTCTTGGACCTTCTAAGAACTTGTTATCATCGGCTTTGGAGGGTTGTATCGGTCTTTGTCTTGTTTACGTCCCGTCTTTTTACCATGTATTATAGGTGACCCAAGCACGTTCCATGCTTGATTTTGACATCTAAAACCTTTTCATTTTCTCTCTTTAGAGGATTACTAAAAAAGAGAACATAATTGTTTTTTGTTCTTTAGTAGCACCTTTCAATATCCTACAAGGTTCTCGAGGGCCCCCTTTTGAGCAAAGGAGCATTAGTTAAAATTTTTGGCAACTTTATTTTCAAGACCCTGTAACCCTTGAAAATTGTGAGTTTTATAGCTTTCATTTTTGGCTCTTACCCCGTCTTTTTACCACATGTTATAGGTGACCCCATGATGTCCCACACTCGATTTAGGTTTCTAAAACCTCGTTACCTTCCCTCTTCAGAGGATTACAAAATAGTGGTTTTTTGCTCTCTCGTGAACATATTATGATTTTCCGAACGTGTACAAGTTACCCGAGGGACCTCTTTTTACCATAGGAACACCATATAAACTTTTCGACATTTTTTTCCCTTGGACCCTAGAAGCCCATAAAACAATGAATTAGTCTTCGGTTTTGGTATCCAGAGGGCTATCTCGGGCTCCATCTTGTTTTTGCCCCGTCTTTTATCACGTGTGATTGCAGCCTCTAAAACCTTGTTGTCTTCTTCATTTATAGGTTTACTGGAAAAGGTTACTTAATTGTTTTTTCTCTTTTTTTTTTGGATCGTATTCTCCATGTATTATAGGCCCCTCTTTTAAGCGTAGGAGATTAGGAGCACCATATAGAATTATGAGCAACTTTTATTTTGGGACCTGGAACCCCCAAAACTATGGATTTTTACCTTTGTTTTCGACTTTCAGATTGCTATCCTGCTCTTCGTCTCTTATTTCGCCCGTCTATTTACTACATGTTGTAGGTGTTGTACATGACCCTAGACGTCCGACGCTCGATTTTAGCCTCTAACACCTTTTTATCTTCTTTTTTTAGAGGATTTTCGAAAATCATAATTGTTTTTTTTTCCACTCTTATGGGACCAAAATATAACCTTTCAAACCCCTAGAATTTTCTCGGGGCCCTCATTTCACAATAGGAAGTCCGTATAAAATTATTGACGATTTTTGTTGGGACCCCTGGAACCCCAAAAACTATGAATTATTTCGTTTTAGGCTTCCGGAGGGCTATCCGGGGCTCAATCTTGTTTTCGCCTGACCTTTTTACCACGTGTTGTAGGTAGCACTGGGACAATCTACGCTACATTTTGGCCTTTAAAACCTTGTTGTTTTTTTCTCTTCAGAAGAAAAGGGAGCAGAATTTTTTTATGTTCTCCGGATTTATTATGACCTATGACCTTGCAAGTTGTTTGAGGGCCCTATCGGAGCACTGTATAAAATATTTGGCAACTTCTTTTCCGGGACCTCGTAACCCTCAAAAATTGTGAATTATAGCCTTCATTTTTGACATCCAGAGGGCTTTCCCGGGCTATGTCTTATTTAGTGCCGTCTTTTTAACTTGTGTTTATGGTAACCCAGGATGCTCTATGCTCGATTTCAGTCTCTAAAACCTTGTGAGATACTGTGTCTGGTATCAGCAATAACGTCTCTGCTCATGTTATCATAGGCTATCTTACTTTAGTTGTTCTGTAATGCAATTGAAGAGTACTGTTTTTCATATTTGCAAACTTTATACAAGTGGTTCATGATTTCCAGATTATATTGGCAACCAAGCCAGATCCAGAGAAAGGGAAAGCTCCCAGTATAGTAACAGACGATAATATACAGTTGCTTTTTGACATACAGCAGAAGGTATTAGTGACTTTGAGTTGCAGTCCTCATGTCACTTTTAAATTGTCTACTAGTGTTATTTCACTCTTAACAGGAATGATAAATGCGGAAAACTGTGTCTGCAGGTTGATGAACTTCGAGTGAATTATTCAGGTTCAATGGTATCTTTGTCTGATATATGTTTAAAGCCTCTGGGAGAGGATTGTGCAATTCAGAGTATCCTTCAGGTTAAAAACATTGCAGTCTATCATACTATTACAATATTAACTTGGGAATGTATACTGAAATCACCTATGAATTTACTTATTAATTTTTGGCCTGATATAATGGATGTTAATTTTCCTTGGCTTTGTTTAATATACAACTTTATATCATGTAACTTTATCTTTATTTTTTCTTTATTTATTTTTTTTCTTTTCTGTTTGATAGTATTTTCAGATGGATCCTTACAGTTATGATGAATATGGAGGAATTCAGCATGCTTTGTATTGCTTTCAGGTATTCGCTTCATTTTTCACAATTTCACCTATTTGCATGTATCTTGTGTCATGTTGGTTCAGGCTCATTACTGGTTTAGACTTTCACATTTTGTTAGTCAAATAATTGAACAATCTGTGGCTTTTGTCTGTAGAGTGAAGACTAAATGAAATCATGGATTAAAATCACTGCTTCTATTTTCAACATCTGAATGCCTGTTAACCAATTTTTCAATCATATATCCTGTTGCAGCATTTCACATCAACTGACACATGCTTGAGTGCTTTTAAAGCGCCCCTTGACCCAAGCACTGCCCTGGGAGGATTTTTAGGGAATAATTTTTCTGAGGTAATGTGTTTATTACTTTATTAGCTTAAACATTTAATTAAAATGCTGCAGAGCTGATAGCCTGATTGGTTGATATTCAAATGACAGGCTTCTGCATTTGTGGTGACTTACCCTGTCACTAATAGGGCTGATGAGTCAAGTGATGCAAATGCAAAGGCTGTGGAATGGGAAAGAGCTTTTATTAAGTTGGCCAAGGTATGCACTTTAGCTCTTGTTTGAGTAGTACTCTGTAGAATTCTCTCCCGTTTCAGACTTTTCACATCCCTGATTGTCTTCTTCTTTAAAATGATCATCGTTTGGTAAAATCATTAGTAGAAGATGAGATAATGATGGAAAATTCTTCAGTAGCATACTTTTGTGAAAATAAATTCGGGCTTTAAAAATATTGCATCCCAAAAAGAAGGTAAGACTTTCACATCAGACTGTGGAATTTCTGTTTTGTGACTGGTTTGGCTGTAGGAAAACGAAAGCGTCTTTTTGGTGACAAATGCTGGCTTGTTAAGTTGCTTATTTGTTTGTAAGTAATGGTTCCATCACAAGTGCAGTGTCGTGTTTTCTTTTTTTATTTGGATCAGTTTGCTGTTTATTTTTCTTTGTTTGATCGCCTTTCTCATTGTCAAGTATAAATATTTCATTTACCGGTCAGAGTTCTCCTGCCTGGGGTTGCATGCGTTGACTGATGATCTGTTTATAGGAGGAATTGTTACCCATGGTGCAGCCTAACAATCTCACTCTATCTTTTACTTCTGAAAGCTCGATTGAAGATGAACTAAAACGAGAAAGCAATGCTGATGTTATAACAATTCTAGTAAGTACTTAAGTAATCTATTGCCTATCTATGAACCTTTAGTGTAAGAGCTTATATCAGTTAGCAGGTCATATTGTGATTCTTTTAGCATGGCGAATTCATTTTGAGTTCTTATTTTAATTTACCAGATAAGCTATCTTGTGATGTTCGCTTACATATCACTTACACTTGGAGACACGCCACGTCTGTCCTCCTTTTACATTTCATCCAAGGTATTGATGCAGCAAAATTTTTCTCAATTTTTATTTATCACATATCTGTAGTGTGCCCTTTACGTTCTTGCTAACTTGTGTAAATATTGTATTTTTATTTTTATGCAACTATATTACATGAAGAATGGAATCCTCTGTCTGAATTAGTCTTTAGCATTTTAGCATAAGATGATAATAGTAATAATAATTATTATTATTATTATCAGCTATCCACTGTGTAACAGTTTTTGACTGTCAATTTGTAGTAATTGGATTTCCTGTGCACCATGTACTTGGCCAATTTATGAAAATCTGCATGTTTTTGGTCCGAATAATTTGTTGAGTGTTGGATTGTCAAGCATCCTACTGGGATATCTGAAGCCGAGTGCTGAATATGCTCTATATATATGTGCTAAATATATTCTGTAAGGTTAAGGTGGACATATTGACTGATTGAAAGTTTGTTCTTCTGTTATTATGACAGGTTTTACTTGGTCTTTCTGGAGTTTTTGTTGTCATACTATCTGTCCTTGGCTCAGTTGCTTTCTTCAGCGCCTTTGGAGTGAAGTCAACATTGATAATAATGGAAGTCATCCCTTTTCTCGTTTTGGCTGTAAGTTGATTGGTCTTTTATTATGGTGCAGTATAAATGTATTTGGTTTGGATTTACAAGTCACCAATACTTTCACACATGTTGCCTAGTGTTTGTTCTTGTCTGTAGATGTATGTTTAACAATGTCAAAATATGTGTTATGGTCTGTTTTTATGCTGAGGTTGAATGCCATTTAAATCAAGATAACGATAAATATACATTTTAAACCAGGATTGCAGTTGTTTCTTTGGTGAGCCTATATGAGCATTGATGTTGCAATCAGTTGTAAGAGATCGCCATAGCTAGAATTTGTTTTCATTTTGGGCTGAATTAATGGGTGTTGCATAGAAAATTGCGGTATTATCTGTTGTGCTGTGGAACAAGAGAAGCTTCTATCGTGTCCATGAATTGTATTGCCACCTTTGATTTAATGATGTTTTTCAAAATTATTTTCTTCATGCTTTTTATCCTTAAGAACAGGGTTTTTATCAAGTAGTCTGAACACTGAAGTTTTTTAAACATCCTTGCCTTATTTATTATCTAATGTATGAACCAGATGAAAAGGGTCATCATGGCCCACAAGCTAGAGTTTCATGTGTCAATACATTGTGAAAGCCTGCTCCTGATATTATATGCAGCATTCTTGATCTATATTGGATTATAGTCCTGAGCTTATTCTGCTTCCATATATTTTTTTGTCCAGTTCATCTTTCCATCCCCATCTATGTTAATGTTCTTACTTTGATGCCACATCTTCATCTCATTATGATGCCTGAGGTGTAATGATAACACAACCTGCTTCAATAACGCTTATTGGCTCCTGTCACTGATGTACATTAAATGTTGTTTATTACATGATAAAATTTTCGTCTTTTATATACGCTCATTTCTCCCATATTACCTTCCTACCCTCACCCAATTATTCCTTGACCCTTTTTTTTTTTTTATAATTTGTATAACTGTTTCTCTGTGCATAGCATATGAGTGTATGCATTTATTCTCTCAATCTGTTGTTGGCAGGTCGGAGTTGATAATATGTGCATACTGGTACATGCTGTAAAAAGGCAGTTAACTGAAATTCCTATAGAAGAACGAATAAGCAATGCTCTTGTTGAAGTTGGTCCGTCGATAACACTTGCTAGTTTGTCTGAGGTATTGGCATTTGCTGTGGGGTCCTTCATTACTATGCCAGCATGCCGTGTTTTTTCGATGTTTGCAGGTTTGTTTGGTTCTGTAAATACTTTAATCAGTTTAATAAATCATCTATTTCATTGATATAAATGTGTCTATCTCTGCAGCCTTGGCTGTCCTTCTGGACTTCCTTCTTCAACTTAGTGCCTTCGTTGCCCTGATAGTTCTAGACTTCAAGAGAGCAGAAGACTCCAGAATTGACTGTTTCCCGTGCATTAAAATTTCTTCTGCTTCTGTGGAATTAGACAGAGGTCTATTAAACTCATTACAATTCCGTTTCCGTTTCTAATCTCAATCTTGGTGTAAGGGAAATTCGTTCTGCAATTTGCATCTGTCATATTTCTTATTCCGAATTTTTTTGTATAATTTATGACAGCAGGGATTGATCGAAGTACTCCAGGATTCCTTACTCGGTATATGAAGGTATGCTCAAAAGTTCTTAGGAAATCCGCGCCTCATCATTGAAACTTATTAACTGCAACCGAAGTTGCTTAACAACCATACTACCTTCGCCACGATTTAGTTGCAACAAATACTATTTTATACCTCTCAAAATATTGTTTTTGTTGCAACTAAATCGTGGAGGAGGTAGTATGATTGATGTATACACAACTTACAACCCCCCCCCCCCCCCCCCCCCAGGGATGAGGATTGAATAATAAGCATGCTTTTCTTTTTTAGTACAAAAGTCAGAAGTAAAATTCATGCTGGATATCTTAATGATTTTGATTCTCAAATCTCATTCTGCAGGAAATTCATGCACCTATCCTTTCACTTCGCGCAGTTAAAGTAGTTGTTCTTGCTCTGTTTGCTGGTTTTTGTTTAGCTGCAATTGTAAGTTGTCCCAGTCACCCATTTCCTTCTAAACTAATTAAATCTGTAAATTAACCTGTCTCCAATTTTGCTAGACATTTAATTTTTTATACCTTTTTTATGCCCTTTTATGTAGGCCTTGTGCCCTAGGATTGAGCCGGGCTTAGAGCAACAGATTGCTCTACCACGTGACTCATATCTTCAGGTCTTCATCAGCTTATCATATTTCTTGATATTCCATCATTACTTATCTGATTTACCACTTGCCCTAATCTAACAATCTCTTGTGGTTATAGGGCTATTTTAATGATATTTCAGAGTATTTAAGAGTGGGACCTCCCCTGTATTTTGTTGTAAAAGACTACAACTACAGGTATCTTTCTGTTATGATATTGGTGATCTCTCAATATGCATATACTTGTTTACGTCTGAGTATACCTGTATTTCAGCAGTCTGACAATTGTTAACCCTTCCTTTACAAGCCACAGCCACATGAACATCTTTGGCTGAAAGATTGAAGTATTCTTTTTTATAAAATAAAAAACATTAAAATAAAAGGATTTCATCTCATTGCTTTCTGTATTTCAGTTGTCATTTAATTTTGACCAAGATATCTGTTTCAAAATGCATGCAGCTCAAAATCAAGGCAAACCAATCAGCTGTGTTCAATTAGCAAATGTGACTCAAATTCTCTTTTGAATGAGGTAAAATGTCAACTTTTGCTCATTTGTTGGAAGCTGCAAGAATAGCTGCCTTTTTTTTTTCCAAGAGATGCTGAACTGTTATTATTGATTCTGTTATTGTTGTTATTGTTATTATTAATATATTATTTCTTGCAACATAAACGATGGTGCTCTAGATTATAATATGCTTTCCCTTAATTATCTGTTGTATGTTGCTCTTTTATTTAATTTATGACCTGACTAAATGGGTGCAGATATCGAGAGCATCATTGACACCAGAATCTAGCTACATTGCTAAGCCAGCAGCCTCATGGCTTGATGATTTTCTTGTGTGGTTATCTCCTGAAGCCTTTGGCTGTTGTCGAAAGTTTGTAAATGGTAGTTATTGCCCCCCAGATGATCAGGTTGGTGTTTCTTTAAGAACCTTTTGCAGTCCCCTCCGCCCTATCCAGTCGCCACAAAAATGTTTGCATTTGAAAGAAAATGACATTGAGTGGATGCAACTCTCAGCCAATGGAAGAATAAAGCAGCAAGTGCATTCTTCCTTAGACAAAAACGATATTCTGGAAATGAGACTTGCTCTACTCAACTCAACATGATACTCCGTACAACTAACCTCACAAATACCAGAACTGGCATCCCATTTAGATTTTCATATGATAGGTGTTGTTAACATCTCTTAGTTATATAGGTTAATTTTCTCTTTTACTCATGGATAATTAGAGTTGACTGTGATCACTTGATGTGTTATAACAATTCTGTGTTGATTTGTTTGCTGTTAATAATGACATTTATATCCATTAAGCTTTTTTGATTAAGTATTACTTTACGAAAAATTGTTGCTATAATTGTTGTCAGTTTCAGCTGTCTCTTTCGCTGTTACTCGTAAGTAAGCTGTTAATGTTTGTTGATTATGCTTTCCAGCCTCCTTGCTGTTCACCTGAAGAGGGACCATGTGGTTTTGGGGGAGTCTGCAAAGATTGTACAACAGTAATGATGCTTTTCTTTCTCTTTGACTGTATTACCAATTTGTTTAACTTAGATTATTGTACCAAATTTACTACTATCCCGTCGACATGATAAATTTTCTTGCAGTGCTTTCGCCACTCAGACCTAGATAATGATCGCCCTTCAACGGCACAATTTAGGGAAAAGCTCCCTTGGTTCCTTGATGCATTGCCTTCTGCTGATTGTGCTAAAGGGGGTCATGGAGCCTATACCACTAGTTTGGATTTGACTGGTCTGGTTCTTTCCCTATCCCTTCATACCTTGTTATCTGTGATCCTTGATATTTCCTTAGAAAATTTTAGGCTATGCTTGGAATTAGGGTGATAAAATTCAAACCAAAATAAAAGAATAATATGGAGATGATGCTAGAGAGAATTATGCAATAGTAAAGATATAAGCTGGTGGAGGTATGCGGAAGAGAGGGTAATCGACAGATTGTTATTCTCATAATGGGGGATGTTAGTCATTCATCTGCGTCATTATGTGGCAACAATTTCTCTCCATCCCTATCGTCACACCATCACTATCTCATTTTCCTTGAAATCTTACCGTCACTACCTCTTTTTCCATTTTTTTTTTCTTTATAACAACAGCAAATCCTTAGTCCCAAAATAATTTTCGGTCAGCTATTAAGAGGAATCACAAAAGTCATCTGCAAAAATTATCTTTCTAACGTTAAGTTCTCTTCAAGCCCAACAACCTCATAATTCCACCGACCACCCTCAAGGCCTCATCTAAGTATGCTTAGGTCTTCCTCTACCTATTTTTTGTCCATCCTATTGCCACTATTCTAGCCTCTTTACTAGTGCTTTATTTGGTCTTTGTCTTAGATGTTCAAACCACCTTAGATGGTTTTCCCTCAGCTTAAGCTTAATAGCAGCAACCTTTACCTTCTTCCTAATAACTTCATTCCTTAAATTATCCTTTCTTGTATTGCCACACATCTAACATAGCTTACACTCCTCTGCCATGCTCACCCTATGAAAAAATGTTTCAAAGTCCAATATTTGGTCCCATAAATCAGTGCTGGTCAGCTGTGCGGTAGCATTTTCCCTTCAATTTATAGGGCAAGCCCAATCACATAGAAATTCAGAAGCTTCCTTCCACTTCAACTAACCTAATTTGGTCTTGTGTGCTACTTCCACTTCAACTAACCTAATTCACTATCCTTCTGAATAGCCTCTTATTATTTTTATCAATACCTTTCATTTTTTCAGGTTTGACTTGTATTACCCCCATTAATCCATGACCCTCATTTCTAGCACGGGTATTTTTGAATAAAAGAAATTGTAGAAAATGTTTTAAACTCAATGTTGGTATTCTTAAAACCTTATCAGGTTACGAAAGCGGTATTATTAGAGCATCTGAGTTTCGTACATATCACACACCAGTCAACAGACAGGTATGCTTAACCTATTAATGACCTGGTTAATGGAGCATCAGTAATGGTCTAGATTTTTCTTGAAGTCATTTTGTTGTTTGTTGTTTGGCACTGACAGAGCGACTATGTCAATGCATTACGCGCTGCTCGCCAGTTCAGCTCAAAAATGTCTGATTCCCTGAAGGTATAAATTCAGCATGGTATTTACTATTAGCCAGCTTTATTTATTTATTTTCTATGCATTGATCTAGATGATCAACCTATTGATGTAATAGTAGTTTGATTTCATGATTACCATGGTTGAGCAATTGTCAGGAAAATTTTTTCATCTTCATGTTTCTGATGGTACTTTTGAATGTATTTGGTGATGTTGCAGATGGATATTTTCCCATATTCGGTATTCTACATATTTTTTGAGCAATATTTGGACATATGGAGCACTGCTCTGATCAACCTAGCAATTGCCCTTGGTTAGTATATCTGCAGTGTTTCATTAAAGCTTCTGGGCAGTTGGCAGCTAGTGGATAGAAGCTTGAGTTTAAATGTTATGCATTCCTTTTCCTCCTTTGTTTCACTTTAAAATGCATTTTGGAAATGTGAATGCATTGTTACACCCTACATATTGATTATTCAAAATATGGTTGTCTGTGGTTTTGAGGAAAACATAAACATCTGACTAATAATTATTCTAATGCTTTGGATTTCTTAATCTTATTGAAGGGAATGATTTTTTGTTTATTTGGTTCTCACATGCAGTTTATTTACATATGGCCTTAACATAATACATTAATTTTTTTAACTACTCACCTGTGTGTCAATTGTTGTCACAGGTGCTGTTTTTGTTGTGTGCCTATTCATAACATCCAGGTTAGTGATCTAAACCCCCAGTACGTCTTGACCCTTGGTTCCCATTGATGCAAGTTTTATGTTATCTTTCTGACACACTCATTGCCTTTTCTTTTCAACTTCAGTTTGTGGAGTTCAGCCATCATTTTGCTCGTTCTAGCCATGATTGTGGTGGATCTCATGGTATATTATCTTCCCTAGAATTTCAGGACCCAAATTTCCCAGTTGTTCTGTTGCGTGCAAGTACGAGCTTTTTTTTTTTTGCAACACAAACAGCCTCTTTAACTTGGAATGTTAGAACTTAGTGGCTTACTTTTGGATTGGGCTTGTTTCTGACACAATCTAAGCCAACTTAGTGAAATTAGCTGCTTTGCATTTCAAATGGATAAACTTGGTTCTTTGTTTATTGGATGGAACTACGATGAATGCTTGAGAGTCTCAAATAGATACTATCCTAGTGTTTTACCTTTTTTCTTTTGTGCAGCTGAAATACAGTTTACTCAACTCAAATCTGTTCTATGATTGTCAATGCAGGGTGTTATGGCTATTCTGGGTATCCAGCTGAATGCTGTTTCTGTTGTCAACCTAATTATGTCAATCGGAATTGCTGTTGAGTTTTGCGTTCATATAACACATGCCTTTTCGGTAATTATCCCAGAATTATACTTCATAGTTATCTCTGTATTTCTGTCTAAATTGACCTCAACTACAAATGTATTTGGAAAGACTCATGTATCTCAATCTTTTTAAGTGATGACTCTAGTTGCTGATCTTCTGATGCCTGCTTATTTTCAGATGAGTCATGGCGATAGAAACCAACGAGCAAAAGAGGCACTTGGTACTATGGGGGCTTCTGTTTTCAGGTAAGCCACTCTGGCATTTTCTCTGAAAAGCTTTCATGGCCTTTTCTGAGTAATTTTTTACACTTCTTTGACATTCCAATGCTCGGGAGAATCAGATTTTCCTCATTCTGGTCAAATTCAACATATTTTTTGGCCAATATTTAATATTTTAAGCTGTACTTGTGCATCAAACTAACTAGGAACTACCTACTTTTGCAGTGGAATCACACTGACAAAACTGGTTGGAGTTATTGTCCTGTGTTTTGCAAGATCAGAGATTTTTGTGGTGTGCTACCTATCTATGATATTTCCCTTAAATTCAATTACGATAGTGACAAGTTACAATAATGATTGAACCACTTGTATATTTTTGCAGGTTTATTACTTCCAAATGTACTTGGCGTTGGTTATCATTGGTTTCCTGCATGGACTCATCTTTTTGCCTGTAAGTCACTCTACCTTAGATAAAAGTGCCTTTAAGCAGTTGAAGTAGTTGATAACCCTGTTTATTTCTTTCTGTCAACATTTTATCATGTAGTTTAATATCTATTGTGCAGGTATTGCTAAGTTTAATCGGGCCACTGCCGAGGAGTGTGCCTTTGGAGAGGGCACTACAACCCGAGCCAAATTCTTTGTCCTAACTGCACTAACTGAATCTCTTTCTGAACATTTCATTTGCACTCTGTATTTATCATCAAAGCCCCTTGACTAGCTGTTGCCTATATATTCCTAACCAATCTTTTCACCATGGCTGCTTCAGAATCCTGGGATGCTTTTGCCCCTTCGCAAATGGCAGTTCTCTTGGCACTGATAATGCCCAAGTTGCTTCCCGCTGATGTTTTAATGGCTTCTTCATTTGTGGTGTTATCAGCATCAAGTTTGATAGCAAGGTTGTACTATCATCTCTGATTACCTAATATGCTTATCGTAGCACAACAGAAATTAAAAGATACATAAAGCATTAGATAGCAAAGCTGTATTTTATGGTGCAGCTTATAGGCTTAAAAGGTCGATTCAAAATATATGTACAACAGAAATCTCAACATTGATTACAGGACGTTAGTGCGTTACATTTAGATCGTAGCACAAAAGAAACGTGAAGGATTCATGGTGTATGGGTGATCCTATATTCCCATGTCAATTACACAATTATCATGAATGGTATTGGTGAAATTCTTAGGCAAATTACAAAATGTATGTATTGTTGTGAACTGGTATATAATGGAAGCATTTACTCACCTCTTTTACATGTCATGGTCTAAACTTTTGTATTGGAACCAATTTACAGGCCAGAGAATAAAGATGATTGGTGTAAGAGCTGATAACTTCATCATTCATTAACTACATCATATATCTTATCAGTGTACATACATCTGTGTAACTGGTCAGTAATAGAGCAACTTACTATCGACTGAGGCATGGACTTATCTCCGGCTACAAACCTCAGAGCCTTGCCACCAACATGAACCAAGCTATAACCAGCCATTATTTTCACTCCTCTTTCCTTCACTAGTTGCCTCATCTTAGCTGCGTCATTCCATAACCCTGTACTGGCATGTAAACTTGATGCTAACAAGTAACCAGACGAACCGAAGGGCTCTAACTCAAGTACATGTGAAATTGCCCCTTCACCTATCTCAGAGTTTTTGTACCTTGTACAGGCACTTAATACTGCTCCCCAAACACTTGCCTTGCCCTTTGAATTTTCTGGCATAAGTCTGATGATTTCCATAGCATTATCCAACTTTCCTGATCTACTCAACATGTCAACCATACAAGCATAATGCTCCAAATATGGTTGAACCCTAAAATCTTGAATCATTTCTTTAAAGAAACTGAGACCAGACTGAAGTAGGCCACCATGACTACAAGCGGCTAAGACTGAAAGTGCTGTTACTGCATTTGGTTGAAAACCATGTTGCTTCATGTCAGTTACTAGACCTAGTGCATCTTGAGCTCGGCCATTCATGCCATATGCAGATATCATCGTACTCCATGATATTACATTTTTCTGGGATATTTGATCAAATGCTTTTCTTGCTTCTTCTATAGCTCCACATTTAGAGTACATGTCAACAATTGCTGTACCAACAGATACAAATGCAGCAAAGCTACTTCTGACCGCAATGCCATGTGCCCATTTCGAAGTCTTGAGTTCAGCAGAAACTATACAAGCTTCTATTAAGTTCAAGATCACAACTGTATTATTACTCTCTCCAGCCTCGTTCATCTGTCGAAATACAGTTATTGCTTCATCGGGCATGCCACAATGGGCGAATCCCCCAATCATGGTAGCCCATAAAACTGTATCCCTCTTATCCGTTCTGCTAAACAGTTTCTTTGCTAGCTCAATGAGATTGCACTTGGCATAAGCGTCGATTAAGGAGCTTAAAACCAATGTATTTGATTCATAGCCATATCTTATAACCCTGGAATGGACTAACTTGCACTGAAATGGATCACAAAAATGCTTACATAATTGAAGAAGATTCACAAGAGTCACTTCATCTGTGTTAGTATTTGCTTGCGCCATGGAACTTGCTAAATCTATAGCTTCTTGATACATTCCATTACAAACCAACCCAGACAAAATCGAATTCCACGAAACAGTATTTTTGACACACATCTCATCAAAAACTCGCAAAGCGGAGATTGGATCACCACACCTAGAATACATGTCGATCAAAGAGTTTGCTACAAACACATCAACACCGTGCCCTCTACAAACAACAGACGCATGTAGGGATCCTCCTATGCTAGTGTCTTCAATCATTGCACACGCCTTGAGTATACTAACCATGGTTAACCCATCCGGCTCAACATCCATATCGTTGAACATACGAAGACCCAACAACGGCTCCTCATTTCGAACACAACTCCCAATCATCATACTCCAAGAAACAACATCTCGGTCACACATTTCACCGAACATCTGGTGTGCATTTTCAATACTAACATCAGCATACATACCCAACAGAGAATTTTGCAGTGAAACAACACCAAGAAACCCACTTTTCAATACATAACCATGAAACTTCCTCCCACCATTGAAATCACCAAGCACGCGATACGCTCGAGCCACAAGAACCAATGTCGAAACATTTGGTTCGAAACCGGAGCCCTTTCCCTGCTCAAAAAACATAAGACCATCTTCTACAACCCCATGATGAAGGAACCCATGAATTATAATATTCCATGAAACAGAGTCTCTGATACTCATTCCTCGAAAAGCCGAAAAGGCTGAAACAGGGGCTCCCCATTTCATGTAGAAATCCAAGGTTGAGTTCCCAACAGAAGTGAAGTTGTCATATCCTTGCTTTATTAAATAAGCGTGCATTGATTCGCCGTATTTGAAGGAATTTTGTGAACTTGCTTTCATAATTGAAGGAATGAGTGAATAATCTAGTGTTTGTAATCCATTTCTTCTCATACTTAAATAGCAAGAAAGTGCTTCTTGCCATTGTTTATTTGATACATATTCTTTGATTTTCAAACTCCATTCATGTGATCTCATGTTAGATGATGCAGTTTTGGCCGCATTGCGAAACATTACAAAAGAATGATAACATTAATATCACATTTCACAGAGAAAGGAATAGAGAGAAGAGGATGGAAGGGAAAACAATTTATTTGTTAACTTAATTTTAAATCTCGAATTTGGCGGGGAAGTCGGAATTGAGGAATTAAAAGAATAGCGTGGTGAGTCTCCTAACAAACGATTTAACAACTGTACATCTTGCTAAGTTACTAGCATTATATTTTATTGAAAAAGATTTTAACTTTAAATGTAAAATCATAACCTTTAACACGACAAATTTAACTAGTCATGTTAAAAGTTACGATTTTATGGCAAAAATTATACTCTATTTTTAGTCAAATACAAGGTTAAATGTGACAAAACGACAATCGAAACTCCATGTTTTGTTGTTGAAAATTTACAAGGCATTTGTAACGATATTTTAGTAGTCAAGGCTTTTGTTTAAGTATTTACTTCGATTAAGATTCGAGAAAGTAACTAAAATGACATTAGAAATTGAAAATATTTGAGTCAATAAATTACTACTTACAAACCACATTAGATACAAACATTTAAATCATACAAGTCATACTCTAAGAGGATAACTTAATACATATATCTTATATAAAATACAAGATAGAACAGTGAAAGTGTAAAACCATAAACGCTAATAGTTATACCAAATAAATATAATTAAAGTTGAATAAATTAATACTTCTACCTCAATCTCTCCGTAAGTCCAATATATTTTATTGTTTAATGTATTATAAACTTTGAGTTATTTCCTCATTTTCCCGCCATACTATTACACCCCCAAAAACCAAAAACAAACGGTCTAATTCCCCAATTCGTATGAACAAACATGAATAACCAACAAAAAACGCTTAACAAAGCACTTCTCAAGAACTCCCAAAATCCTTCATTAGCATGGAAAATCTTCAAAAGAATCCTCTTAAACCCTTCTTCTTCATCATCTTCTTCTTCTTTCTCTCTCCAAAATTCAATACCCATTATTGCAAACATCCTAATTCGCGCCAAAATGTACCCCGAAATCGAAACCCTCCATCATCACCTTCTTCTCCTCCACAAAGATTCAAACCCCACTTCACCCTTTTCCCTTATTCGTATTCTATCGAAACACGGCCTTTTCGATAAGGCGGTTTCGCTTTTTCAATCCACAAGAAAGCAATTTCCTGATCACCCACCTTCAATTCATGTGTATAATTTGCTTCTTGAATCATCTATTCATGAGAATAAGCTGCATTGGGTTCCTTTGTTGTATAAAGACATGATATTTTCTGGGGTTTCTCCAGAAGTTTATACTTTTAATCTTTTGATCATGGGTTTGTGTGATTCTGGTCATTTGGAGGATGCACGGAAGGTGCTCGATAAAATGCCTGAAAGAGGGTGTGAGCCGAATGAGTTTAGTTTTGGGATTTTGATTCGCGGTTATTGTAGAAAAGGATTTGCTAATGAAGGGTTGGTGATTTTGGATGAAATGAGGAAATTCGGGTTGGTTCCGAATAATGTTGTGTATAATACATTGATTTCGAGCTTTTGTAAGGAAGGTAAGGATGTTGAGGCTGAGAAGTTGGTGGAAATGATGAGGCAGGATGGTCTTGTTCCGAATGTTGTGACTTTTAATTCTAGGATTGCTGCTTTGTGTAGGGTAGGGAAGATGCTTGAAGCCTCTAGGATTTTTCGGGATATGCAGATAGATGATGCACTTGGCTTACCTAGGCCTAATGTCGTTACATTTAACCTAATGCTTGAGGGGTTTTGTAGGAAGGGAATGCTCGAGGAAGCTGAAACTTTGGTTGATACTATGAAGAAGAGTGATCTTTTGATGACATTGGAAAGTTATAATCTATGGTTGATGGGTTTGGCGAAGAAGGGCAAGCTTTTAGAAACACAATTAGTTCTCAAGGAGATGGTAGCGAAAGGATTAGAGCCTAACATTTACTCATTTAACATTGTGGTTGATGGTTTGTGCAAGAATAATATGCTATCTGATGCGAAATTGATGATCAAGTGGATGAAAGATAGCGGTATACAGCCGGACACTGTAACTTATAGCTCTTTGCTTCATGGGTATTGCAGCAGAGGGCTAGTCTCTGAAGCAAATAATATTCTAAACGAAATGATGACAACTGGATGTTTTCCAAACATATATTCCTGCAATATTTTGCTCCATAGTTTGTGGAAGGAGGGAAAAGCATCAGAAGCAGAAAGTTTGTTGCAAAAGATGAATGAAAAAGGCTACGACCTGGATACCACAACATGTAACATAGTGATTCGTGGTCTTTGCAAAAGTGGAAAGTTGGATAAAGCTATTGAAATTGTTGATGGGATGTGGAATCACGGACAGGCTGCTCTTGGTAATCTCGGCAACCTTTATGTTGGCCTACTAGATGATAGTAGTGATGAGAAGAAATGCTGCCCTTATATGATTACATATTCGATCATAATAAAAGAGCTTTGTGAAGCTGGAAGGATTGAAGATGCTAAAAAGAAGTTGGTTGAGATGATAGGGAAAAATCTATATCCTGATTCAATCATATACAATACTTTTATTCATAGCTACTGTAAAATTGGGAAGATACCTTCTGCATTTAAGGTTCTCAAGGACATGGAGAAGAGGGGGTTGGAAAAGAATCTTCAAACTTATAATTCTCTTATTATGGGCTTCAAGTTCAAGAATCAAATCTTTGAAATGTATGGATTACTGAATGAGATGGGAGAACGAGGGATCAGGCCAAGTGTATGCACCTATAACACTATAATTGGTTCTCTCTGTGACGCTGGTCAAACCAATGACGCAATGTCTCTTTTAAAGGAGATGTTACAGAGAGGTGTAGCGCCTAATATTCACTCCTTTAAAGTGTTAATTAAGGCTTTCTGTACAGAAGGTGAATTTCGAGCTGCACAAGAGGTTTTTGAAATTGCCCTAAGTGAATGCGGACATAAGGAAGCACTCTGCAGTGCTATGTTCGATGAGTTACTTCAAGGAGGACAATTGATTGAAGCTTGTGAATTGTTTAAAGTTGCTCTAGACCTGTGCCTTTATATAGGAAACTTCAAGTACAATGAACTGATTAGCCAACTTTGCAAGGATGAACAGTTGGAAAATGCTACCAATATTCTTAACAAATTGATTTTTAAAGAATACAATTTTGATCCTGCGTCATTCATGCCAGTGATTGATGCCTTGCGTAAATTGGGGAAGAAACATGAAGCAGATGAACTTGCAGATAGGATGTTAAGCATGTCATCAGAGAGAGGTATTACAAATAAAGTTTTTCAGAATATTCATGCAAAGGTCAAGAAGACAGGTGATGAAAAATGGAGGAATATAGTGCACAGGTATGAATTTTACGTGTCTCTGTTAGTAATTTTGCATTCTCGTGTAGTGGCTCCGTTCATGAAATTTGAATCATCTATTGATATTTCCAGATTGTCACTATTTGTTGTGGAAACGTATTTGAAATAATTGACTTTGATGCTCCCTACATTAAATACTGAGTAACTGAGGCTGTCGTCAACTCAATTTGAGCAGCAAATAATCCAAATTCTCTTTTATCCGTGATTATTCACATAATTTAAATTGATTATCACTGGTCTCTCTTACTTAACCCCTGCAAGTAATGTAAGCAATCATGTCCATGTGGAACTTTGGGAAGGATTCCAATTATTACTGTTACTGGCCTCGGAATTGTGTGGTTTTGAGGGATATGCTCGAGAAGCACCATTTTCAGTTGTTTCTTTTGTTACCCAACTTCTGGACAAGGCTAATGAAAGGATCTGCCATTTCTTTTCTTCTAACTCCATATTACAGCACTTTATAAGATGCATTCTTGTAATTAATTATATCTTGAACATTGTCATATGATTGGATCGGTGATTGCATTGCATGTACTCTTTGTTTGTGACAGAGAGGATGGCAGTGGAATAGCACTAAAAGCTCTTAAACGGGTACAGAAAGGATGGGGTCAAGGAAGCATATTAAATCTGCCTTCCTCAAAAACAGAAGCAAGTGATTATTGGGATGATGTGGGCTAATTCTTGTTCGTAAATGGCCTTATGAATGGTAAAGGTGCACGATCCCTTGTAATGGGAGCTGTTTGTGTTGGCCATAATAAAGCATTTCTGCATTCGTGACAGTTTTCTTCCCCTTGATAACGAACACTTATCCTGGAAGTACGTGACTTTTTTGCAGCTAACCTTACTCAGTTCTCTTTGTCTGCTTTTGAGTTTAATCTTACATGTATCTCTTTCGTGTTCATCAGGCTTCCCTTTTTGAGCTGGCTGTATCATAATATTCTTGGCTCATAATTAGAGCTCTACCCTCAGATACATAGTGCTTTTGCTCTAGTTGAAGCAATTGTAAATAGAGGAGGGGATTGGGAACGAATGTTCTTCCCCGTTATTGTTGGTACAAATGAAGAATTTTCCATGCCAATCACAGATTTAGAGGTGACCTATTTTCTTTCCCTCCTGTTGTCAGATGATTTAGGTACAAAAGATTTATGCTACTCCGTATCTTTCTACTAGACTATTTGTACATAAAATCACAACTCAATAAAAGGCTAAGATACCTGATTTCTGTCATCCTTTGTTGTTGTCCTGAATGAAGTAGTTGCATTGATACATATCTCCAGGAAATTTCGCGACATATTAGTATATAAACAATAAAAACTTACTTTTTCCCCTCTGAGCGTTCTGTTGTACTTATAGGTACATAGGACCGCTGGTAAGAGGATGGAGGAACTCCCAGGGCTCTAAGCTGTACCTTCGTGCTAAAATGAAGCAGGAACTTCTCTTACCTTTGCAAGCTAATTTAAACAAGCGGTACTCACTGCAAGTTTCCTATGAACTTATAATGCTTATTTAGTTTTTTTCTTTTTTTTTCATTTTTAGCTATTTATTTATTATCATTACCAGTATTATTATTTTTTTTTTTTTCTATTTACACAATGTGAATATCTATAAATGAACCCAAAAAAAAAAATCTAATGAACCATTATCTATTTTTTTAGATCATTAGTGCACATGAGTTCATCTTCTTGTGTCAAATTGTCTATATTTTATGTGTCGAAAATTTGACTGAGATTTTATCTCAAAATCACGAAAGGTAAAGTAAGGCTCTTAGTAATGCATGCATGACGCTGCACAAACTCATATTTAATTGACATTGACGACTTGCTAATGATCCTTTGAGTTTAAACTTGTAGAAAATGACTCAATATGAAGGGAGAATGCTTGGAATCCACTTAACTAACTGTGTATATGTAGCGAGTCGCGCGTTTAACTATTGAGTAAACCAAGGTTTTCTTATGCTGGATTGAATAATAAGAAAGCATACACAAACTTTGAATGATAATATAGAAACTAGAAAGTATACACAATAATGGAACCCTAAAAAAATTTCTTGTTAATCCCGCATTAACAGTACAATTTACTAAAGTTTATGATCCTCTCACAGCTTCATTTGTTTTCTACATAATTTACATTTTTTGACCGGATAATCCACAAAGAAACATATATAACAACGTCGGAGCTTGTTGGATCTGTTATATATATTGTGTATTAATAAAAAAAAAAAAAAAAAAAAAAAGATAGGCTGATGCAAGCAATCTACCACTTAACAGAATTGAACAAAAATAGGGATGTGCTAATACAAATATGGGTTCCTATAAAAAAAGGAATACAGAGTTTCCTTACAACAGTGGAGCAACCGTATTTTATTCCACCTACTAACAAGCGGTTGCACAGTTATAGGATGTCTCTGAGAAGTATATACTTAGCAGACGAAGATAACTAAACAGGCATATGGTTTGCCTGGGCGAGTCTTCCTTGGAAAGCACCTGACTGGACACCTGATGTTCAGTTTTCAGGCAAGAAGAAAATCCACGCATCAATCATGCTCGAGAGTTTGAGTTCGTGGCTCTATTGCTCTTCCTGTTTTCGAAAAAGGCAGTGGTCAAAAAATTCCTTGGGTGTTGTAGAAATTATTATGACTACTGATAAAGTTGATTATCGTCCTGAAGTGAGAACGTTTGCAAAGCTTGAGGTCACTTACATGCTAATCTCCTTTTATCATATCCCAATACTAATCGCAGTAGCAGTACTTTCTCACTTGGGCTTCATTTTTTTACAGACTGTTCATCTCAGGAGTTCAGAAATCCATGACAATCTTCAGAAACAGGTAAATTGATCACCAGTATCATTGCAACCATATCATTTTTTCTTGTATTTCTGATATCAATATCTCAGAAAAATAATTTGTTTTTGCAGGCAGGAAAAGGAATGTGTGAGGCAGTACAAAGTGAGATATTGACAGGGTTGAGAATGGTATGCGAGACTTTTGATTTGCCTCTAGCTCAAACATGGGCTCCATGTTCACAACAAGAAAAAGGCGAATGTTGGCATTCAGACAACAAAGCCCTTTGGCTTTCAATGATTGATTCGTTTGTTTGTGGTATCAACGAGTTTTAGATTTCATAGGGCCTGCTCTATCCAACACCTCTGGAAGCCAAGGGGTATAGTTGGCAAAGCATTTGAGACAACCAAACCATGCTATGCTATTGATGTGACTGAATTTAGTAAGGTTGAATATCTCTGTCTCATCATGCTAAGATGAATAACTGCGTGGTGCAGAGTAGCGATAAGGCTCGTGGTAGTAGCATCTTTCATGGCCACAATGATTATGTTATAGAGTTGTTTACCATCGAATATCCAGGAAAAGGGGTTAGCTTTTCATACTAGGATATGGGCATCGGTTTCACTGGTGATACAGCAACACTGCAGGAATTTGCAGTTTATCACAGACAAGGATTTTGAGGAGAAGAGAATGTTTCCAGGAAGTATATAACAGATAATATTGAGGCAAATAAAGAAACTTCCTGGTTTCACAGTTGATGGAACCTCAGAGAAAGGGCAAAGAGGTAGTTTCACTGGAATTTGAGATGAGGAGCCAAGTAGTAAAGGGTTTAAGGTGATGAATTGGAGTGATACCAGCGAGCCAAGTTTACAACTGGTCAGGGATTCTCCGATGGTGAAATATCAATCAAGATTCTGCCACCAAAGAGGCATAAGTGGTTATCATCTGGTGGCAGATTTCCTTTAGGTTCTAGACAAGCTGGTGAAGAGAAGAAGGAGACCAAGACTCAAAAAACAATAAGTTTGGATATACTTAGGCAATTTTGCCGGCAGCCTAAAAGATGCTGCTCGAAGATTGGGTAATAATTTTTTTACAATGCTAATTGTTCAAAATTCATGAAATGCTACCTGTTATAAAAATAATTGTAGCACTTGAGGACTTGAGATCATAATCAACTTATTGTCAATCACTCAATATGTTAATATTCTGTAATGTTAACAAGTCGGTCTTACTGTTAATCAGTGCAGAGTTTATCCCAAGTTTTATTTATTACTATTATATTTTTTTATTTTTTATAAACTGTATGACCAAACATTGATTAAAGACATGATTCAATAACTCCAATCTTGCACTATTTCTTGTGTATAATTAGTTTTAAACTTTTACGTGATCATACCATTCATACGTACAAGTTGCACGCAACAAACAGTAATGCCTTTCTCTCACCTAGATTCAAAATGTATTGTTGCAGAAAGCCTAATATTGAATAGCAGGAGGTTTGTTTGATTGGTCGAATTCGGAAGGCAGTTATAGTTGAATAATGTTCTGTATGTAAGCCTTTTTGCTTCTTTACCTATTTTGCAGTTTGCCCAACAACGCTGAAAAGGATATGTAGGCAGCATGGAATAGCTAGATGGCCTTCTAGAAAGATCAAGAAGGTGGATCATTCATTAAGGAAACTGCAACTGGTGATAGAATCGGTGCAAGGTGCTGAAGGCTCCATCCAACTATCATCTTTTACAACAAAATTTCGAACTTAATAGTCCAACCACAGAACCCAAACCCAAAAATCAGTATCCTCTTCAATAAACTTGAACAATCAGCCGGAACAACAGCAAAGTACTGCCCCTGAAGGCACCGTTTCCCTTCAGGAGGAGCAACAACAACTTCCTCAACTTCTTCGAGACCAAACCTCAACTTCTAGCTATTGCTTCTCTGTGGAGCCAAAATGTCATCTCCTGTAAATGCAGCAGTCGTGGGCTCAGGAACAAGTAAGGATCCTTTGACAACAGAAGATCCTTCAGGGTCCCTCAAGAGAACGCGAAGTGAAGCAGAATTATTACAGGTCCACAGTAAAAAGACGAATCTAATCAGACGGTGCTAGAAAGGTCTCAAACAATAAAACTCTTGCGGAGCATCCTTCTTTTGAGCCTTACCTCCTTTGCCAATAGCTAAAAGTGGCCATTAAGGGAAGCTGGGGTGTTTAAAGCCAAGGCTACTTTCGGAGATGAAAAGGTCCGGTTTACCGTCTTACCAAGCATGGGATTCTTAGAGTTGCAAAAAGAGATTATCAAAAGATAACTTTGAAGACTTTAGTAGGTGGGTATCAGTATTTGGATGATGACAAAGAATGGGTCCTTTTAACTTGTGATGCTGACTGAGGAGTGTATTGATATACATAAATCATCTCGAAGCCACACCATCAAGCTCTGTGTCTCCCCTCTTCAAGCTTGGCTGGTTCTTTTGGCAGCAGCGGTTTATCCTAACTCGTTCAGAAATGTGCCTTCTTTTTTAAGGCTTTCGAACGAACTTTGATAGTCGCCCATGTATGTAGTCCAACTCTGTTCCTATTTTCACCATTACTTAATTAAGATAGCTTTGTTTTTCCAATGACGGAACCTTATATTTGTTGATTTTTTTTTACCAGTAGTCAGTGACCATCTGATTATGAAAATTTTATTTGTATTTCATACAGTTGACGTTTTGTTGTGAATCAACTATGTAATTAATATTGACACTTTGGCAATGTAAACTGAAAACAACAAATATGATAAAGAAATATAAGTTTATAATTTATTTGTCTGTTATATGCAAACCTTCTTCCTAAGTTGATTTGTCTTGTTTAACAACAACAGCATCAGATTGCTGGTTCACTCAGGACAAGTTATTTGGGGGTTGAGACTGAAGCAAGGAAGCAAAAATCATGTCCGCGATATCAAGTCATTTCCAAACCTTTATGAACCTTAGCATCATAATAGAAATGAGGTAATCATATGATTCCTTAATTAAAATTTTACAAAAAAAAAAAAAAGATTCATCTAGCTCGATCTGTAATGCAAATTGCAGTTAGTGCAGGAACATTTTATTCATTTCACAAGTTTGGGATGGGAGTTTGTCAAATACAAGATTTTGGGGGTGATACAAGAGGAAGAAGAGGAATACGTATCAGTGCGTACAAGAGGTTGCAGACAATTGCGCGCATTGTGATGTTACTGGTATGAGCCTTCAGCTACAGCTTCTCACTTGAAGAAGGCATGTGTTTATGCTATGTAACAAGTAATCTTTGTACAATTTAGTTGAAGTTTTGTAAACTTCATTTTATGCTCTCAATACCTTTGGGGTTTTAGATTTTTTGTTTCTTTTCGGGTTTGATTTCAATATAAAATACATACCTTTGAAATTCTGTTGAACAGCATTGTTTTCTAAATCATAATAAAGTTTTTTAATTAGTCAAAACAAATTTCAGATGTGATTAAACTTTGTATCATTACCCACTGCAAATTAAATAGTATCAAATAAATAGCCAAAATATATATTTTAGGTCAAATAATTCATACAATCATACATGCTTGCGACAATATGGAGGCAACCATGCATGGATTTGTTACTGCTAATGATCTACTGTATTATGTTTAATATCACAAAGTTATCATTTATTATTTATTTGGTATGATAATCATTATTACCATATATGTAATCTTAGATTGATGCTGGGTATAATAATGATAATAATAATCATATAATATAATGGGTTTATTTATATTTTTTCATCATAAAAAAATTTTCTATAATTTTACATTTGTGTTTTTAATGTAATATTAGTATGTCAACGTTAAAAACGTGTTTCACATCAACATGTTTGAATTCTGTAAAACGTTTATGGTGGTTAAAAGCATGACTACAACTTATAAAAACACATTTGTATATACATGCAACTATGCAGTAGCTGTTATTACTGATTCTCTAATTAATGTTATTACAGCAGCACTTAAATTAGTGTTTTTATTAAACCAATATTCTAGTTTACATAGATTTAAGTACATTGTAATTGTACATTACAAGGTATTACTATACTTTGTGTTGTTGGTACTATTGAGTTGGAATTGCATGCATGGTGCTTTTCCTTTTAATACCTCTTTCATTCATCAATGTTGTTACATTTCATATTATGTAGACTTAAAAACAAATGTATATGAGTACATATATCACATTATGTGTTTATTTACTCCGGAAAAAAAATTGAACAAGTTTTTTTTT
>PYUH01000499.1:925391-970401 GCA_016808085.1 Suaeda aralocaspica
GGAATTGGGGACGAAAATGCAAAAAGAAGGGGTTATCCCTGGGATAGGACAACCAGATAAAAACGTGGGGCTACGAAGGTAGAAAAGGGAAAAACAAGGAAAGGAAAAACAAAAAAAAGAAAAAAAAAAAAAAAAAAAAAAAAAAAAAAAAAACAAAAAAAAAAAACCTTAGTTATGACTTATGATGTTTAATTTATATTAATCTTATGACCCAAAACACCACAGTAGCCTATATATGTAGAACAAATGGAAGAACTCCCAAGAAGGATCTCTATCTTCTGTCTTGAGTAACTCAATTCCCTTGAGCTTTTGAATCATCTTCAACTCAAAGCTCCTCTCTAAACTGCAATTTCACAAAATGAAAATCATTAAATAAAAAATTTTTACCTTTTTTTTTTTTTTTGCTTATATATAATTTTGTTGGAATCTACTATGAACTGCACAAAATATAAAAAGTAGAACCAAAAAAATGGGAAAATAATGTATGAAAAAGCTAGAATTTATTTGTGACAATATGTTTGACTTTGCATTTCAAAAATGCTAAATATACAACTACAAGAGAGGAAAAATATCAACATCAAATAATGTCACAAAAGAATCATAAAGAACCAATCTTTATTAATCCGTCATATAAAATTAATCAAATTAAAACCCTTTATTAGCTTATATTCATCAAATTTGTTGCAATGATGTCAATTATTCAAATATTAAACTAAAAAGATATTACTATTTTTATTGATATTTTGATCAATATTTTCCTTTGAAACATGAAATTGCAAGAACATTATCAAAAACTAAAAAAAACCCATTTCTCAGAACAAAAAACCCATCAAAAAATATCTGGATTTTCAACTTCTCAAAACTATAATCATATTACTGTAAATCAAAAAAAAAGTAGAATGATGAAAGAGAAAGAAAGAAAAGACATTTAGAGAGAGAGAGAGAAAAAAAAAAAAAAGGCACTAACTTTGTGGAGAATCCTAGGAGATTTCAAAGTGTGCATCTCCAAAAAATGTGAAGTAATTAGTAGTAGTAAGAAGTTTTAGATGAGATAGATATACTTGCTTAAAAGATGATTATGATGATGGATGATGATGATCATGATGATGTTGATGATGGTGAAATGGGTGCAAGCTTAGAGAAGCTACTGCTAGCTGCTACCTTCCCCTTTGTCCATAGCACAATACATCAGCAGAAGCTTTTTAATGTTTGTAATGTAATGCAATGTAATGGTACCACTATATATTTGTATGTATGATTTTTATGATAGCTTTCATTAAAAAAATTAAAAATTTATATGTCTTCAGTGTTTTTTTAATTGGAACGAAAAAAAATAAAAATTTATATGTTCTCTGTATTTTTTTAATTTCAAAAAATTGGCCTATACGAACTACTTGGTTAAATATGTTTGTAAGAGTGAAAAAGATAGAGAAAGATAAAATAATATGATGGATAAAGAGATACTAGGAGTAGAATGAAAAGACATCCTAATAGAGCGGAAATGTTAAATATGAGCCTGAGCTACACCCGTCAGCAAGAGAAAGTCCACCTTATAAAGCCTTAGAGGTTCCCTCTTAAAACCACATAGCAGTTAAGGAAGTACTCCGTAACTCTTCAATCTTATAAGATGGTAACCTCGATCTCTCACTTTATCAATGTGGAACGCTTACACGTGGACATAAACAGAAAGTCATATTATAGCTATATACATAGTATAAATTTCTAAAACCGATAATTGTTGCAATTAAAAAAATACAAATACGGTAGTAAAATATTTGGTGTTGGTTTAACGTGGAAACTTTTTATCTTGGAGGGGTCTCCTAGTTCTTGGGTCTATTATGAATTTATTGAGAATCTATACACTTGTGGGACCCATGCTTACCTCATGGTTTTTTTAACTAATTTTAATAGAGTTTTGTTTTGTTTTTTTGTGCTCATTCTATATTTATTTTCTGTTTTCTTGTTTTTTCCATTATTTTTTTCCATTCTTCTCAATGCCTAATCTTGTTTGGACTCGCCTAATGTGCTGTAAAGCCTAACTAAACTATATTGAAGCTGAAGAAAGAATTGTGGATGATGCTAGGTGGTTGGTGGAGTTACTTGATCAAACTTTCTTTAGAAATCGGAGCTAAAGTTACTTTGATTGAATCCGTCTTGATATATAATTTGAT
This sequence comes from Suaeda aralocaspica, assembly GCA_016808085.1. Taxonomy (NCBI): domain Eukaryota; kingdom Viridiplantae; phylum Streptophyta; class Magnoliopsida; order Caryophyllales; family Amaranthaceae; genus Suaeda; species Suaeda aralocaspica. The sequence goes on from PYUH01000499.1 coordinate 927,563, forward strand.
TATAATAACCCTTAAATCGATAGATAGGGAAAAATTGCACAATTTAGAGTGTTAGACTTGTTATATCTCGTCTACTAGTAAATGTAAAAATCTCATAACATCGAACTAGGAATTATTTGCCAATAAAACAAGACTTTGCAAAAACAAATTTAGAACCCAATTCAAGTATTTCATGCACATCAATATCACAATATCACCCACTTGAGAAATTTATTGATTTATGAATTTGTAAATATTTGTTGTTGGATCATAAATTCTCCTACTTAGTACCCAAAATATATATACATACATACCTTAAATTTGTTGAAAACCGTGAAAACCACAAAAAAGGGGTACATATAAGATTTAAAGCGATACATATTAAGATTAAAGTGGTATAGGTACATTTACAACAATTTTTTTATTATTTATGAAAATGTCATCAATGAAGTATGTGTACCTTTTATACCTCTATTGTACCTTTTTTGTGGTTTTCACGGTGAAAACAATTTTTGCATAATCCTCTTTCTATATATGATAAAGTGAGTGAAGAAAACTGAGTCCCAAAGTTAGCCTAATGATTGCTTGGTTACATTTCTATACAAACATTGACATTTTTACCTTTTTTTTTGTTGTTGTTGCTGTGGTTGACATGGTTCTTTATTCACTTAGCTTGAGTTGCCTTATAAGTGAATTAAGACCATATGGATTTCACCCGCTAAAAATCCACTTGCAAATATGTATACTGTACTCATCACTTTCTTAGGATACTCACCTTTTTTTGGTTTAAAAAGGATGATCTTTTATTCCCAAAAATATCAGTAGTCTAGAAGCAAATAATTTTGGTTTATCACATTGACTTCCAAAGATTGAACAAAGTATTTGAAGTGACAATTTTGAAATTTTGATGAAAGAAACTTTCCAAAACATTACATTCTCGTATCTTTTGTGTTAATGATGAACTTACATCTCCTTAATTAGCTTTACGAGTATATAAAAATATTTTTACTTCGTGTATTGTACAATTTTGCATATCAATGACTCAATGAGATGAATATGAATTTAATTTGCTTTGTCTTAAATGCATTTTGTGCATAATAGATAGATCAACAAGTTCGATAATTCTTCTAACCAAATCAATATATATATTTAAAACTTTATATCGAAAATGAACTAGCTTATCTCATTTATCCATTTACACATTGGTCGTCTTACTAGAAACTTATTATTATTATTATTATTATAACTTTTACCAGATATAGTATATACATCCTTTCAAGAATATTTCAGGATTAAAAGCCTTTACTTTACCATCATATTATGTGTAATGAATTCACATGCGAATTTTTACTTTACCTTCATAGTTGGTCTTTCTATAGTATTTTAACGACTAGTTTGTACTATGAATAAGTTGCTTTTCTTTTTTTTAATAGATGCATTTGGCTGTAATTTGATTGGTACCAAATTCCGAAGGAAAGAGAAAGGGAGAGACAGAAAGGGTGTCAGCTGAATGTGTGTTTGGGAAGTACAATTTCGGAAGTGTGCACACATGTGATGTGATTAGGTCACCCTCACAAACAACATTAATCAATCATTCTAAGGTAGTCTCACATTTCATAGACAATCAACCAAAAACCTTAAACTCCTTTACCAGATTGTGTTGCCCCAATGGTCCTATTTTTTGAGAGTTTTTTTAGTTAAACAAGGTTGATAAAAGGGAAAGAACTTAAAAGAGAAAAAAAAAATTATCCATAGAATTAGTACTATTATAATTACAAAAAAAAACACTTCTAGGCTTTATTTGTTTGAACTAAATCGATTAGAACAGAGCTAAGATAAAAAGCAAATTAAAATAGTACTCGAAAATGGAATCTGATCGAAAAGTTTAAAATGAAGTAAACGGGCCTTATAATTCTTTGGAAAATTTGTAAAAACTACTTAACCAACTTCAATATTATTTTTAGATAAAAAATAGTCCTAAGATATTAAAAGTTTGTAAAACACTATCAAATGGCATTTTAGGCCAAGTCTTAGTTCAAATAAATAGATTAAGGGTTCATTTATTTCAGCTTCAGTTCAGTTCATTTCTTAATTTCCTTCTCTCATAAACAATTTATTTCGGCTATTTTCAGTTCAATTTAATTCAATTTTAATCAGTTCAGTTTAATTCAATTCAACTTCAATCAGTTTAATACAGTTTAGTACAATTGTTTTCAGTAAATATGAACAGGCCCTAATAATTTGTTAGATATAGAAAGAAAGTGATTTGAGGGTATAATGTACTAATTAACCACTAGCTAACCATTAGGTGAGTCTTATTATAAATAAACACATAAAAATATCGATCACTTGGTATGTAAAAAATTAGGGTTGTTTTTTTTTTTTTTTAAGTTATATGTGGTTCAATTCAAAAGTCTTAGGGTCGGTTGTGTTGATCTTATTTTCAATAAAATTAAGTTTATATAAATTCAAATTATTTCAGTTAAGTTTATAAAAGTTCAGCACTACTAAATTTACACTACCGATAAGTTTTGACAAGTAAAATTGAGGTGAACAAAAGAGATCCTTAATTATTCTTTTGGGTATTTTTTGACAAAATTTCCCTAATTCTTTTAATTAATAACTTCATTTTATTTTATGCTTAATTGGTCAAATTATGAAATTTGTCCATATATATGTTATTAATTATATGTAAGGAAACACATTTTTATATGTGAACGTTTAACTAATCTCATTATGATGAATTTTCTTCTTTTCCTTAAGCTAGTTTGTTTATGCATAAGAGAAATATCTTACTCCATTGTTTAATTAAGTTGTATTAAAATTTGAGATCATTTGCCTCAAAGCAACATAGTTATCGTCCATTGAGCTAATTACTTGAAATTTGTCAACAAAATTTTTACCACGTCTTCAGCCATTGTCATGAAAAATATAAATTGCTTGATTTCAGATCATAATGAAAGTATGAAAGTGCTTAGATACCATATATTCCATTCAATTTGCATTTTTGTAATAAACTAAACATACATTTTTCAACTTCTGACAGAAAAATTGCCATTTAATAACAGAAAATAATAGATATATCACTCATTTGTATGAATTAAAATAAAATCACTTACATAAATGGGGAGTGCCAAGTTTATCAAGTGATATATTTAGTTAAATATATCCATCTCGGATTGCACGTTAAAAATTGTGAGGCCGGTATAATTTTTATCATGTAGTGTATATAAATATATAATAAGGATTTCCCCTTGAATATAAGCTTTGATAAAAAAAAATTTAACCATATCAAGTAACAAACTTGAATTTTCCCATTATAAATAGAACATATATGCGTAGCTCAACATGTTTTAATCAAAGAAATATATATCAGCTTTTAAATTTTAAATTCCAGTGCTTATAATGGTTTGACATATTGATGCTAATATTTAACTTTGTTAAAACGTTTTATAATATATTAATATATATTGTAGTATCAAACTTGCTTTGCATAAAAAAAAGGTGCTCTAATTAAAAATTTACCCCATACTAGAAATCAATAACCCCTTGATATTTGATAGAAAGATTAGATGATACAAAGCTAAGCATAAAAGGATCATGCATGTGTATTTACAAATCGAATTGTTTTGCTTTTTATTGGGTGTCATTGGTATACAATAAATTGATTTCAAAAAATAAATATTAGTCTCATTTTAAAAGTTAGAATCAATCCGTATAATCATCCCGGTATATAAAATATACAAATAAATGTAATAAAGTTTAAGTATATATGCTTATCTTTAGAAAAAAGATAAGATCTAGACATGTTCGTACCATATTAACAACCAACATAGTCACTGTCAGCATATATTATTACTTTAAAAGCCAACAAATCTGAAATAAACACGTCGTCAGTAAGTAAGTATTCTACTACGACACCTCTTAATCACTATCCTAAAAAAAAAAATCCATGTCTTTATAGAAAGGGGGCACAAATTCAAATTGCAAATCCACCTTTAGTAAATTACCCCACATTAACATTGTCCTTAGAAACAATCAGAGGGTTACTCTAAGGTACAAATAGCCGCATCTCAACATTGTTGACGTATGCAACTGACTTTTCACCAAACAAAATCATTCTCATCTGTTTCTCTTTCATTTGCCCTAATTCATTAATTAATTAAGAGTACTACTGTTAATTACTTAATTAGTGAGTATGTACTGTGCTAAGCAACTTAAATTAATGGTACTAATACAAAGCAAGGAATCATGAGAGGAGATGACATGTGATTCCACTCTCATACAAAAGGAGTGGAAATTTCAACGAATCATATTGCTGGATAATTGTGGGTCCTACCCATATGTTGCTGCTTGTAGGGAAACACTAAAACAATATAGTTGGCCCAAAAAAAAGTTAATCATGGAAAAATTAGTACAGTACATAAATTAAACATAATTAAGGAGAATATTCAAATATAGTGTGGTGGGTCCAAAGCTTACATCATCTTTTATCAATTTTGTATGTTGGATTTTTGTAAAACAAGTACTGAGTATATCGCACTTGGAGAGCAGTTTATATTAAGTGCTTATTTGGCTTTAAGCAGTTGACAACTTGACATCCAACGGTTTTCTTTCACCTGTTTTTACCTCTTTTTTCACTTGTTGACAAAACACATATCAGTCTTTGAAAAACTGATATTGACACTCCTTTTATGCTGATATCGGCCTCTTATCCTCTTAGGCATAAGCTTTTAGTCACTCATGCACTCTTTACACATACTAGTAGGCACAGAAAAATTAGTCGAGCACAACTTTAGTCTTTAAGTATGCAATTATATGAGCACTTCGCCATTTTAATTTCATCATGCATGCAACATCTACTTTTACAAAATTTGTTTATTTGTAAATTTTTAACCAACTATACCAAGAAATTAAAGTGCTTTGAATCTTGGTACAAGCAAAGTTTGTTCGAACCAGTGCTTGATAACTAAAAATTTTCATTACATGAAACTCGTGTATGTACAAAGTAGATTTTACATATATAAATGTGAAATTTCTATGGAATCACATTCATATAAATTTTAATACTCAATTCTTACAACACTACTTTCTCATATAGCCATGTCCATTTTAAGATCTTTTAAAAAAGTTTCCTACTTCATTTTCACTCTTTTTCTCCCTTTATTTTTTTGTCATCACATTATTATCTTCTTTTTCAATGCCTTTTTATTTCCCTACAAAATTTAGTTTAAGTTTGTTCGAGTTTTCCGATATTTAATGTTTGTTTGTTGATGTATTCTTCTACTTGTGAAATTGTTTTAGTTGAGTGGTAGAAACAAATAAAGTATCGACATTTTGAAACTTATTATCAAATTATAATTACGGAGTATTATGGTTCGGAATTACTCTGTAATTAGATATAGATAAGCCTTATGGAAACTAATGAGGCTTCACTGAAGTATATTTGCTATTCTATATGATGGAAGCCTTACTTAATTATACCTTTTTTCTCTAAAATAAGATATATAATTTTTAAAAGAAATATAGAACATAGCCAAAATTATACGGAGTAGTACTAGCTACTAGCTAACTTAGTTATGAAATATCCATAGTAGGATAGGGAGGTAGGCGATTAACTAATTTTTGTCTTATTATTGATAATGACTAATGCTTTAAAAGCTTAAAGTAATGGATATGACTCCATGAAAATGAAATCAACTTTAAAAATTAGCCAAAATATGAGACCACCACAAAAAAAAAAATAATAATAATAATAACAATAACAATAAAAATAAAAATAAAAATAAAATAATAATAATAATAATAATAATAAACTTGCTATACATTGGGTTACCATAGACTTAAATATATATTCTACGTATATGTAAATAATGTAATATATGTCTAATTGTATACTATTCTATACATATGTTTTTTGTCTCCTAGTTATATGTTACTACTGCTATAATATTACGACTTCAAATTAAAAGGCTTGATCAAGCAGAATTTGCTTACGTGCAATCCACCCAATTAAAAGCAATTAAACATTGCAATTAATGGAAGAATATGTCCACACGTACGACATAAATTTAATTAATTGCTCCCAAAACATAAACTTGTATGACTACAAAGATTTTCGAATCTGAATCAAAATCTAGCTGAAATTTTCCTATCCTATTAAATATAATAAATTGCACAAAAGCCATTCTTTAGGTCTCGTCAAGTTAAACCCCCTCAAAAAAATATAAATAAATAAACAATATAATAATAATAACAATAACAATAATAATAATAATAATAATAATAATAATAATAATAATAATAATAATAATAATAATAATATCTGTTAGGGCATCCACAATGGCTCAAACCTTTGAAGGGTTTATACATGGAACCCAATATATACATTTATCTTTAATGGAAAAAAAAAATGAAAAGAGAAGCTTTTACATAATCTAATTTTTATTTTAACTTTTTTTTCCTACTCAATACCTCACCAAAATTCCACCTCACTCATAAAAACCACTAACTAATTTCAAACCCCTCTCAACTTTCAATCCTCACTCCACTAACAACAAGGGTTTGTTTTTCAAACCTCATACAAACCTCCTCTTATTGTGGATGTCCTCAAGCTAATAAGTTAGCCTCTTTAGAGAAATGAGTACATAACTCGAGGATTATTAAGGGTTTGTTCTATTTACCTTATTTTTACTTATTTTTAGCAAAAATAAATCTATGTAATTTCACACTAATAAATTTATATTAACAATGAGTAGTTTTTGTAATTTCGGAAAAGTTCAAATAAGTATAGAGAAATAAAACAAAACCTTAAAAAAAAAAAAAAAGAAAGAAAACAATTGGCTTAATTTGAAGCTAATTTTAATTTCAAATCAAATTGAGCAATTTTTCCCCTTTGAAAAGGTACAACAAGTTGTATCAAGAAACTTGTCGCTTTGTGATGCAATTATTTTGTTATGGAGGTTGGGAGGTATAGTAGCTATAAAACATAGAAACTTCTAGGACATACAATTTTGACGTTAAATTGGACACTCGATCAAAAATTAAAAACTTAGAAAACTCTTCCGAAACGTTTTTAATGTAAAAATTGGAAACATAACATTTTCTATAGAAGGAAATTTCATATGATGTTAAATGAAGTGTTTCGAAAAGTTTGTGACTTAAATGCAATAGTTTCCTAATGTTCCCGAGTTGATTTCCTGATTCGATCATGATCCTCTCATGACAGAGCTTACGTGTAAAAGTTACAATTTTTTTCAAATTCCCCCGAAATTTTTGAAAAAAAAATATGTATTTCTCGCTCTCCCGATACCGTATTATTAGCTTTCTAGCCAATTTCAGTTGTCTAGAGTATTCCCCCTTTTTTTTTAGAGGGTCTAGAAGTATTCCCTGGATTTGAGCATCAATATATGTAAAATTTTAGGCCTATAATTCTTTGGGTTCCCAAAAACCAAAAAGTGTGACTTATAACCTTTATTCTCAACTTTTCGGACGGCATTCTAGATTTCTAGGGCTCCATCTCGTTTTCTCCACAAATTTTACTCACTTGCTTTTCAGAACCTTGGGATAATTAACTCGTGATCATTTTTAGCCTCAAAAAAGTTATTATGTTTACTATTTAACTTGAATTGAATAAGGGTATACTTTTCTTTTTTGTTATCTCGAAACCTTCTTATGACATTTCGAACCCCAATAAGTTTTTTGAGGGCTTTCTTTTGACATTGGGGACACCATGTATTTTTTTTGGCATTTTTTTAGGCCTTCAATTCGGCCCTTCGTATTTGACTTTCTCAAGCTCTGTACGTCTTTTTTTCTCCCTAAATTTCTCTCACGTGTTGTTGAGACACTTTGCAAAAGGTTTCAGGCTGCATGTAAAAATAATCTTTTTAATTTTCTCCCTCTTTAGACAATTTTAAAAAATGGACACACTAGTTTTTTCGCCCTTTCGAGACTTATTTTATAACCTTTTGAACCCTGAAAAACTTTCAGGGGCCTTCTTTTGACTATAGGGGCACATTGTAAGTTCCTTTTCAATTTTTTTCTTCTTGATTCCAAAACCCTTGAAGAGTATTTGTGTATTATAGTATTCGGCGACAAGCTGGGTTTTCCCGGGAGCCGTCTTGTTTTCGTTATGCTTTTTTAACATGTGTAGTAGGTGACACCATAACTCTCCACTCTCAATTTCAACCTTAAAAAACTGATATCTTCCCTCTATAGAGATTTTGAAGTAAGAATACACTTACATAAAGAAATGAGAATGTTTTTTATATATGTTAGAGCTCGACACTTTGCCAAGATTTTATTTAACTTGTCAAAGTGTCAAGCTCTAACATATATAAAAAACATTCTCATTTCTTTGTTTATGAGAATTTGTGTGCAGTTTCTCGTTTCTTAAACATTTTTGTTTCGGAAACTCTATCATTATCAGTGCTACATAGGGTAGTATTGTAGTAGAATACTAAGAGCAAGCAGTGTAAGCCTATATATAGCTGCATTACGTTTAGAGTTAGAGTTCAAATGACTTAATTATATGCATGTGATATTTGATGGATAACGTCTTTAAATGACTTGGGTTCTATTCTTTAGACCTAAATTCAATCAGCTGAACAGAAATAATATAATATAATGTCTTAAGGATTACGATAATGTACTGAACTACAATGGAATTAAGTGAACTTAAATGAAATGGCAATAAATTGGACATGATAGGGCCTTGCAATAATATATCGATGGATTGAGTGACTACTTTTTGATTCAAGGTTTGATCAATTAATGTGATTGTAGAATAAGATAATTCATCATAGTGAGTTTTGGTCATACAATTTTGCAATTAGCATTGAAATTGAGAAAACGATTAATATGGTCAAGTAATATATTTTCTTCAAAAAACTTGTAAGGAAGATAAACTTTCTCATAAAAGGCTGCATGATTCAGCGACAATCGGGGACTACACGCTTCAACATTAGTTATGGTGTCTCATTATCATAGTTTCTTTATAGAAGAGTTTTACTTGATTATTTTAAATTGCATTTTAATTTTCTATAATGCTTATTATAGCTGTAGTATGGCTTTCAATTAATGATATATGTCTTTCCCTTCCAAAAAAATCCACTGTAGTATTAGAAAATAGCCATAAATTCATGTCTCAGCTTTCAATGTAACTTTATTAATTTTGTTTGATTTTATTTTTAAGTCAAAATAAACAAGTGTCAACCCTAAAGGGCCACAATTTTTATGGATCTAAGTCAACAACTCAATAATTGGCAAAAGTCAATTCTTATATATAATGTAAAAATTAAAAAAAAAAAAAAAAAAAAAAACCCTAAAGGCCATAATCCTGTATATGGTCATGGATGACAATCGCCAAAACACAATTTATTGGAGAATTGTTCTATTAAATTGACTAGTTATAAATCCAAAAGTCAGAAGTAGGCTTTATACCTTGTCAACTAAAAACCATTATTTTGATGACTACATCATATATTCATATATACTTGCTCCTCCTAGGCTTCTACTACTATTTACGGAGCAATATTGATTAAGTGATAAGTGAATACTTGTTTTATTTTGGGAAAGTACTTATTCGAAATTCCAAAGGATAGCTTAAATATGTAGTGTACTAGGGTCTATTTGAATGATGTACACTTGTGACTTGAATAAAATAATGTCAAGTATACTTGGTACTTGGTACTTGTTACTTAATTTTTTTGGATAGATAGTTGTGACTTAAATTTACTAGCTATTGCACAATGTGATTAAATAGTTAATTTGTTAGCTTTGATAATTAATGCACATTGTGAATTAAATTTTCTTGTGGCGTTATATATTAGTATTGGCATGTGCACCACCAAGGGCATGTTTACATCAGCTTCAATTCAATTCAGTTCATTTTAGCTATTCTTTTATTTTGCTACTCATTAATCCTTCATAAAAAACTTTCAGTTAAGTTCAGTTCAATTCATTTCAGTTCAACTCCAATCAATTCAGTTCAACTGTTTTCAGTTGATAAACACACCCTAATAATATACCGTATATAAATAAACATTTAAAAAATTACAGCTTTTTATTGTAGACTTCACCTAACCGAAAATTATTTTAATACTCTCCTCTGGAGACTACATACACTTACTATCCTTTACCACAATTATATTCAACTTTATACAAAGTAGTATTTATCTACTTCAATGTAAATATTTGTACTAATTCATATGTAGAATATGAAAGGGTCAAAAATCTTGTTTAAAGTTACAATAGTCATACACATGATTTATACTTGTTTGTATATAGAGGATAATGTACAATATTGAGTAAATCATAATTTGCATATTAAATGAATCAAGTGATTCACTATTACAAACATTTTACTTGCAATTCAAGTGATGGTCTAAAACTTAACATCAAATACTTTACATTTTTTTTTTTTTTGTAATGCGATAAATATATACGGAGTATCAATATAACAATGCAAACGCAAAAGTCATTCATTGAATGATTGAATCATTGCATGATTATTAGGTTTTTATTTTTGTAAAAAAGAATATTCATGTAAAATAATTATTTTAATATAAATTATGCATCCAAATAGCCGGGAAAAGATAATATAGAAAACTTTGCATACCCAAGACTATGGATGACGACTTATTTTGGCTGTCATTTCCATAATTAGTTGATTAAAAGTCAATCAAACTTTTAGCTAGTCATGTCTAGTATGTGATGTGCAACTTAATTAGAAACGTATTTTTAGGTGATTTACAAATTTGAATTACGGTGTAGTTAACTAGCTAGAAGCTATGTACAAGCGTAACACACTACAACTAAATTTACAATTGTAAGTTTAAACCCAAAAATAAACAATATGGAGAATCCTTGCGTGGGAAAGAGTTCACATTGTTTGGTTGGGTTGATCCAATGAGATTATATAGCTTCACATAGTAGGTTTATCACGACTAGACAACTACCAAAATTACACAAGCACGTTGTTGTTTTTTGGCTGGATCAAGTATTAGAAGATCAACTCAATCAAAAGTTTAAGGTGATGGACTGATGGTTGAGGTATAGGAATAATTTATATACTCTATCACACTCTTCACGTAAGAGTCTGTTCAGGGTTGAAATGTGGATGCTAGAGCTAATTAATATTCCACTTGGAAATGAGGGGTGGAATGGTGGATGACATTCGAACCTCTGACATTTAAGTCATGTTGACGTTGATACCATATTAGAGGGTCAACTCAACCAAAAACTTAAGCCGATAGTTGAGGTCCAAGAATAGTTTATATACTCTATCATCAATGTACGTTCATGTCAGCTGAGATTATATTTTGTGATTACACTAGTGTTTCATGCAACGACTATATCAATTATGAATTTAGGAGCTGTTAATTTATGTGCATCGATTGTTTAAAGCTCTAGCAAAAACATTGCATTCAAATGAAAAACACCATAGCGTAAAGGGAGAATAAGCAAACAAATTTGGAAAAAAAAAAAAAAAGATAGAGAAATAAATTAATTGAAATGTTCTACTTAGAAGACCCATGCATGATGCTTGTCATTATTGATCAAGTGGCATGTCGAACTACGATGAACTAAGCTACCTGCCAGCCGTTGCTTACCTAAGCTTAATTGGTTTTATTAATGGTATGAAAACAACTAAGTATTGAGTCAAAGCTCAATTATGTATCTAAATATAATTAATTAATCGAATGTTAGATAAAATATGATGTGGGACCCTTTTTTGGTTTAAACTATGAGCACTAACCAATCATAGATTTAAAAGAATATGAAGATACCAATGGGAGTTTTATATTTATATAAGAGATTCTATACGTTATTTTATACGAGTGTAAAAGATACTAATTACTTGGGTATTTCCCAATTCACTATCTTAAAGCAATTTCAAGGGTGTGAAAAAAACAATAATGACAAAGTGAGCATATATATGGCATGTATATGTACCATTTAGGTAGGTCATAAGGTGATGAATATGATATATGGATGCATAGTTAAAGTAATTTGTGTGTTAATGACAACCTTAATTATGTATGTGTAGTATAATGTGTGTACGTAAATAGAATCATTATATATAGGATGGTTATTACCATGTAATGAGTGGTATTACATTTTCATTGTCAAAATAATCAGTTTCTAAAATGCGAGTTATCTAAATTAATGTAGATTTTGTTAACACAGGTCTAAGAGATTATTTGTTCTTAATAATATTGGCATTTATGAAATTTTTCGATCTAAGAATAGAAGTTAATTATGGGGTAGCTTGAAACTTAAAACAATGAGCAAATTAACTTGACCATTAATATCAAAAGCATGATATACATATACAATTTGATGTTAGTTGAACCTTTAATTAAATCTATAATTAATTTGCTCAAATAGTAGCTGATATTATAACTATATATTCGACATATGAATTCTCCATAAGTGATCATCTATGCACAAGCCAATGCAACACCCATATCCCTTTCTTTATATTAAAAAATTAAACCTGTATAATTGTCGTATTATCTCTATGTCCATAGGTTATTTAACGGAGTATTTATAAATTGTAAAATTTATAATTCAAAATCTATAAAAAAAATTATAATAGGACAAAATACATCAGCTCTTACGATAGATATTATTTGAAAATTTCAAAAAATACATTATGTATTATATATTCTGCACTATATGCAAATTCTTTATTTTAAATTATTTCATTAATATACTTATGTGAAAACATATGAATAGTTCAAGTTACAATTACGACCACTAAATTAAAATTTTAAAACTTATATTTAATATTATGTATATAAGTTTATGTGACAGCGTGACACCCAATCCAATTAGTTTGAAAAATAGGATCAAAAATGGTTTTTAATTTTATCTACCAGTAAAAATATCACACTATTTTTGGACTTTTCCACATTCGTTGATAGATATGAGAATATGAGATACGTAAATCAAAATGATTCAAAGGAAATTTAGAGATTGTATTGTTGAAGATTCAGATTCAAGGAAGTCTACTCCTTACACGTATAATCCTAATATATAACGAATTGAAGTAGTGGACACATGGAAGTTGGGTATTGGCGCAACAATAATGATGACAATTATAATAATTTTTAAGACAACTAGGGTATACAATAATATAATCTATCTATTATTAATAGGTAACCTACTAACCTAGATACAAGTATACAACCTTAGGGTTGTAACTTGTAAATAAAAAATTTAATACGAGTACATTTCGCTACACGGCATTCCGTAAATATTACCACATCTTAATGTTATAGTGCATGACTCCCTGACATAACTTTAATTTGATGGTTTTGATATATTTTCTAGACAAAGTTTTATATATATTCGGTATATAATAATTATTATATAACGGGTTTGAAGTTACACTTTTTTTGTGTTTCAGTTATTATAAAATCAGCTCAAACTTTGTTGAGTTCGAGTTACACTTTTTTGAGTTCTAATTACCTTAATATCAACTCAAGTTACCATGCGCTTTCTTACATTATAATGCTAAAAACCCAATTTTAATGAATAAATATAGCTTATTATGCCATATATAAAATTTATTTGTTCAAGATATTCAATTAAATTTCAATGATTTTAAAGTTACTAAAAATTTAATTCTAGTTACCAAAAAACTAATTCGTAGTCATTACAATAATTTTATTGTACACCAGGTGTATGCAATATTCATTCTATTTTTTTCCAGGAGTGCAAAGATAATTTTGATGTTGCTACCAATGTTAAATCTATGAATATGTAGGAAGATAAAAAAAATTAGTAATTTTTTTTGTAAAAAAGTTTAGAACCCCAAAGATAATGTAAAAATAAAATAAATTAGACATGCCAAATATTCATGGGAAACGTCTCCCAAAGATAGATTATTGGGGACTTTGCAATAATATCCGTTGCTCCAATACTATCGTATTACTTACTCATTGGTTGCGAATGTCCTGTTTTTTTTACCAACTAAATCACATTTTGACTATTCATTTATTTCTATGTCGAGTTTATGAGTAATATATTTAATTTTATCGTACTTTGGTAGTGTTTATATATGTTTTATCCAAAATAAAGAAAACTCATATTTAAAAGGTGCTTAATAATGTTTGAACACTCCATAACACGTTAAATTTGTTATTAGATCGTTACTAATTAAGCATCGACATTCACATTTCACATAAGCATCATTTTATTTAGTTTAGTTTCTTTTGGAGAATGAATCTGAATCTTTTTTTTTTTTTTTTTTTTTTTTAAGAATCTTGGTAAGGTTAAAACTACTACTCTATCCATAATAACCTTACAAATGTCACTTCTTTTCCCAACAATAGGGTAACAAATCCTAGGTTTCCACGTTAAGGGAGTTCAGAGGTAGTAGAAAACATTTTATTAATATCACTAAATTGTGGAATGTGGATTAGTGGGAAAGAAACAAAACATTATAAAATTGTAGATTGGAATCTTTTAGAATCTCATTTTCTTGGGGTATTGAGTAATGAGTATTGACAAATTCAGTAATCAAAATGCAAGAACATGCCGGAATGTAAGCAACTAAGCCACCTCTTTATGTACAAACATCTCATTTTGGGGCAAATGTGAGCAACTTTTTATATTCTTTTTAAGACTTGAAAACTGGATAAAATTTACAATCAAAAAGTAGCTACTAATTGTTGAAAAGGTTAAATTTTTACTTAGATCAATACGCAATGAGGTAAATTAATTAGAGTTTTCAAAAATAATTAGCTTTAATTTGAAATTTTTCAATACAAAAAGGAATAATATAATATGCTACGGAGTACTTTAACTTGTCCCTCCTTCAATGTCTCCCACAAACCTACTATATATAAAGCATACAATGTCTTCGCTAAAAATAGTCTTATTTTCTTATTTGTGGGACCTACATAATAAATCAGTAAAGGCTTAGCTAAAATTTTAGACGATATAATTGACGTGTTAATCAAGGTCTTAAAAGGCTAAAAGTTTTGGGTGAAACATGTCAAATTGACAACTTTGCAAGGGTCTCTTAAAGCTAAGCCAGCCTCGACGACTCCACAAAAATTGAAAAAAAAAAAAAATTTTTAAAATACAAAATAACACACACACACATATATATATTGATTTTTGAAAAGTTAAAAAATTTCAAAAAATCAATATTTTGAAAATTAAACATACTAAAATTAATTACTTTTTCCAAAGAAAAAAAGATATCCAAAAAAATCATAAATTTTTTTATGATTTAATTTATAACTTTTAAAAATAACTTCACAAAATATAAACTCTGGTATTAGGATTAATAAAAAGAAAATTTCCAAAAGGAACTAAGTCAAAATACTCCATTTTATAAAATTGAGGCGTATAAGTTTGTGGTTTATATAAAACATAATATAAGACCTTATGGTGGTCATTTCTCAAATGAATATTGTATAATTTTAGTTTTACTTTTTGCTGTTTTTAAATTTTTAATTATGTAAAATTTAAATAATACACAAAGAGGCAGACTAAAGAAGATATTATCAATATAATGTATTTTTTTTTCTCTAATAACTAATAATCTAAGCAAATGCAAATATAATCTTATTGACCAAAGCTTATCAAGTTCAAACAACAGAAAAATAGATGATCAAGTTATTAAGATTAGAGGCAATTTGTTGGAGACTAGGAATTATCGCCTTTTATTTCTGATACCATAGTATAATTTTTAATCACAAATATAACTAGAAGCTTTCCTGATGAAATAGTATAGCTTAAATTGCTAAATTCAATTGAATATATGAAATGTTTGTACGTAGCTAAGTAACCCAATAAAGACGCACATTAGAAATTCGCTCTAATACAATCAACTACAAGGAGATACTTAGCTTTCCTAAACCAATGGGTTTGGAGGAGCAACTCCGATCCTAATTTATAACATGAATAATAATCACCTATTAATCTATTATATATTTTTCCCATATGAGACAACTTAAAACTCAAAAGTGTATACAGTAGAGTACAATGACCATAAGAAAAAACGAATCTTCTTTTTTTTTTTTTNAATTTTTTTTTTTTTTTTTTTTTTTTTATAAAAATTCTTGTCAGCTCTCATTCTGTTGAAATGATCTGATTTGTTTGTATCCAATGTGAAATTAAGCTATCTCAACCAAATAACGAATTGTACCATTGACTGGAAAAATGCGTCGTCCAAATTGTATGGCCAACACCAAGTTACGTCCCACATGTATGTTACACCACCATCTCAACAACCTTTTTTTTTTTTTTTTTTTTTTATTGAGAGGACCATTATATCACATCTTCTTCATACAACCCACACATAGTAATACAAATGAATAAGTGGTTATATCCTATCCTTCATTTCATTTTCTTCCCCAAAAAAGTAAATCCTCTCCTCCATGGATTCATTGATTGTAAAACGTCTACATAATCAATAATGCCGGAATGCTACATCGTTGCCTTTTGTGACATCTTACATGCCATGAGAGCAAATAAATTATGACGTAATAAATAAATAAATATCGATATTAAGTGTATGTATAAAGGAAAATTCTCATATCAATATCCATGTCAATGTCTCGTTTACTTTTGTGCGAACAAAGAGTTAATAATATCGTCACATCATGTATGATCGTCATCTTTTACTTCCTACATTTTCATTATTCTCAATTCTCACTCGATACTGGTTTGAAGTGCCATGCTATTCTTTACTACCTTCATTTTTATTTTCGTTTCCACTCCATAGAATATTGAATGGTAATGTACGTATAGTAATGAAATTATAACAACTTTAAATTGATTAATAGTTATATTAAAATTTTGGCCTCAAAATACCAAGTCTACAAAGGTCCCAAGGGGAGAGCAAGAACAAGTTAACCAAGACACCAAATGATTCTTCTTAGAGTTCTTACATGCATTACTGAATCAATTTGAAGTATTATTATTTTTACTAACTTTTGATCAACACACTGAATACTACTTAATATATATATATTTTTCTCCCAAATGTAAGAACTTGGACCACTAATTAATATATATGTACACTATCCATTCTTATTATTATTAATCATTAATAATAATGATACTATTGAATGATGTCATCTAATTTAATAATGTGGTATGATTCCTTTTGCATGTGCATACAAGGATATATATAGAGATGAAGTAATTAGATCAGATCATGCGTTAATTTGATTAACAGTACAGTAGACTTTATTTTTAATTATTGCAAAACCCATGCTAATTATCCCTAATTACCTCCTTTTCCGGCCTCAAACAAGTACTTATAAATAATATAAAATTCAAAGAAAAATCGTTATTAATGGAAACACAATCGTCATTAATCTTAAAAGAATTAGGGACTATTTATTTCAGCTGAAAATAGCTGAAATGAACTGAACTGATTGAAGCTGAGCTGAACTGAACTGAATTGAACTGTACTGAAGTGAAAGTTTTTATTATGGATTAATTATTAGCAAAATAAAAGAAGAGCTGAACTGAATTGAATGGAGCTGAACTGAACTAAACTGATCGGAACTGAACTGATTTTAAGCTGAAGTAAACAGGCCCTTACTTCTTCCATTGTAGTTACGTTATTCCAACCTCTCCTAGCAACAGCAACAACAATAAAGTCTTAGTCCCAAAGCGTTATCCAACCTCTCACAAATGAAAAAAATTAAATAAATTATTAATTACAAACTTTCGATTAATTAAATGATATTATACTAAATCGAGATTAAGTGAGTAGATCAGTTATACCTATTGAATCCAGGTGTAATCATCATTAATATTGTAAACTCATGACTATATTATTCGATCGATATCCTTAGTTCAATTCATTGTAAGAGCAACTACTTTATTAAGGACCACTTGCATGTTTTTTTGTACTAGTATTAGACAATGGTCTCCTTCAACCAAGTAGCAATATACTATATATATACTAAGTATAAATGAAAGTACAACTTTGGTTAATTAATGAGCTTGCTTCTTAATCACATATTATTCAATCATCTGGATTTTGGACAGTTGAATATATTCATCAAGTATTTTATGGTTGCAAAATTTAATCAAAAAAAAAAAAAAAAGTAAAAAAGGTGGCAAATATATTACAAAATACTTCTGTAGATAGTGGGATTGAGGTCACATAAAGAGCTACTGTTTTTTTTTTTTTTTTATTTATTATTATTTTTTTTAATGGTAGGTTATTGAAAAGATAGGTTATGATAGCATTTGAGACCTCTAAAATAAAAAAGAAACTAAGAGAAAAAAAATGAGTGAATAATAAAAGAGAAGAAATAGAATATTGATAGTAACAATAGAGTCATATCAAAGTCAAGTGTAGCATAAACTAATACGAAGAATAAGATTCTAACGTTAATTTCATAATAGGTTTCTATGCTTTGGTTGAACGATAGTATTGCATGCCCATAAGTGTACAATGGATTTTCCTTCTTAAACGCCCCGTTTTTAGTAGGTTAGGGTGATTGTGTTTCAACTAGATTTTATTAATAATAAGTACTACATATTATGGTAATTTTCTATGAATAAAAAAGAATTATCGTAATTCCAACAAAAATTAATGGTTTGACGGTAGCTTGTTTGTACTTAGATATAGCAAATCAATTTTGTTATTGTTAAGTGTTGAGTAGTATTCCTTCAAAAAAAAAAAAAAAAAAAAACATGTATGGTTGAGGATAAAATCTATTGGACTTAAATGTTTCGCATGTATGGTTAAGGGTCTGTTTATTTGAGCTTAAAATCCGTTCAGTTCAATTCAGCTCTTCTTTTATTTTGTTACTCATTAATCTTTCATAAAAAACTTTCAGTTTAGTTCAGCTTTAATCAGTTCAGTTCAGCTAAAATAAACAGGCCCTGAGGCTATATATCTATAATATTTTCCTTTAATGAATTCACTATTAAGATTAACGGTGGAACGTATACAAAAGTACACAACTAAAATGGGCTTAGGCCCCAACCAAAATGGGCCACAAACCAGGTTTTCGTGGACCATATACACAACTTTTAAAGCCCAAAAATAGGCACGTTCACAATTTTTTAGCTTTACAGTCTCCATACTTCAGTGAGCCATGGACTACCTTTTTTTTGGGGGGTGATTGAGTCCATAAAATGATAGAATAAAAGTAACTTAAATTTACACACACAAAAATAAAAAAATAAAAAAAATAAACCACCCACAAAGTCCACAACAGAAACAAACTACCACACTATATTATAATCCACTTTGACATGACGTCAAGTATTAACTCGATCAGCTTGTTGCCTTGCAAAGGCCTAATATAGACTCACAGTAGTGTGTACCCATTAACACACACACAATAATGCATCACAAATTCACAACTACAATGTCTCCAGTATACATATTGGACTATATTTATGATAATTCAAACTGTACGTTGTGTCTCTATGGCTGATTCAAACAAAATACTACGATGATGTCCATGAATCATCGGACTGTACCTTGCTAGATTCAACCGATTGTATCAAGAAAAATGTCATAAGGAAGATAAGTGACAACGAAAAATTTCCGAAAATATCATTGTAAGATACTACTAAAATAAAACCTATATATATATATATATATATACATATATATATGATCAATCATGTATGTAGTATGCATAATAATAGATCAAAATTAAACTTATAAGATCATCCATAGGCAAACAATTCAAATCATTAAAACACTGAATAACAGCATTGAAGAGAGAAATTAAAGCTTGAATCAGTATGTAATAATTGTATATTATGAAGAATAATCAAGCATGTTAATTGTACATTAATCAATTAACACATACAAACGTACCTAAAACAATCACCAAATATTCAATCAATCCCACACACATACTAAGAATTAAATGTTGGTGTACAATCAATAATAACTATTTAGTGTTACAACAATCTGATGAATTAAACCTAACATAAAACCTTAATTAAGAATTATTAAGAATGAATCATCATAATTGTAACCCTAACCTTAAATCTAACTCCATATTAGAATTAGAATTAGAATTAACACAAGTAGTAGTAGCAGTAGTAGTAGAAGATGATGCACCATCTTCACGTTGCAGTTTAGCAGGGAGGTTAAGATCAAGATTAGCACCGCATTGGGCTTCATTGGGCCCGACCGACGACATCAAAACCTCACTCTTTTCCCAATGACACCTCATGTGGCCACCCAAGGCCTGCCCTGTGGGGAACACCTTGAAACAAATCCCACATGTATGGCCCGCTCCTAGGCCCAAACCCAATGACAGGCCCAGCCCAAGCCCATCTTCTTGATTTTGCATGATCTCCATGCAGTTATTATTATGGCCTTCCTCCTCAACGTGGGTAAGAGTTGTGGTGTTGTTGGTTATAGCAAAACAACCTTTAACATTTTTGTGGCTAGCACGGTGACCGCCGAGGGCTTGGTGGGACCCGAAGGTCTTCTTACAACTAGAGCACTCGAACCGAGGGGTAGGCCCCATGATGGTGGGGGCAGGAGGGCCAGAGGCAAGTAGAAGAAGACTAGCAGCAACATCATGATCATCCGAAGTAGGAGTAGGAGGCGATGTTGGTGTTAGTGTTAGTGTTGGTTTTGGTGTTTGCGGTGGTAGAAAATCACGGCGAAGATGAGGAGGAGGGACGATGCCACGCCACTGACGCTCAGGGTGACACCGCATGTGGCCAAATAAAGCCTTCCAAGACCAAAAGGTCTTACCACACTCAGTACATGGAGTAGGCTCGGTGGTTAGCCGTTGTTTGGCGGGTGCCGGGGTGGTGTTGATGCGGAGGAGTTTAGAACGGCGTTTCTTGTGAAACGACGTAGAAGGAGTTGTAGTGGTGGTTGGTGTGGTAGGAGGATGGAATAATGGTTCGTTGTCATCGAAGTGGGTGAAGGGTGTTGATCTTAGCGGAACAATAGCCAGTGGTGGTGGTGGTGGTGGTGGTGGTGGTTGTAGTGGTGGTAAGGGTGGTGGTGGAGTAGAAGAGGTGGTGTCGTCCATGAGGGTTAAAGTGGGTGAAGTGTGTCTGAAAAACAATAAAATGGAAATGGAGGAGTTACTTTTTTTTTTTTTTTTTTTACTTTTTAAAGGGAGTTAGATAGATATCAAACTAAACATCAATTACCATATGTTTCAATTAATAACTACTTTTGCGTACTTTATTAATCCTATTTTATTTTATTCTTATCTTAATTAATTAATACGGGTACAATTCAATTACTTATTTTTCCAAAAAAAAAAAAAAAATTAAGCGCATGAGTATATTATAGGATATAAATATTTATAATAAAGGGCCACAAAATAATTTATTTTTTACTTTTCATAATGACTCACTTGATTCACCACGGAAAATCATTTTCTACATAAATCATATTTTACAAGAAGTTTTTTCCCACTTAAAGAATTATGCAAATATTTGGTTGAAACTGTAGGAATTTATAGAAATGATATTCTTGACACTAGAAAATAATCTCTCATGTTTTGTAAAAATTTACTTTCCATGGTGTACGTGATGAGTTATTTCCCAAAATTTTCTACGAATTTTATTTAAATAGGAAATAACCTTCGACTAAACAAATATTAGACGAAGATGAAATGACATACAAATATTTATGGAATTCAAATAAATCTAGTAATATAAATGAATATACATACTCATGTAAATATATTACCGTTAAAACCCATGCCATAAAAGCACTAGCCACTAGTACAAATTTGTTTTACAAATTTTTATTATTACTAAAAAAAAGGTAGGTAGTTACAAACTTACCAATGCTTGATAATGAGTAATGACAATTATTTGAAGCAATACTTTTAACCCCGTTTTAACAACTTCATGATTTCCATTTTCCAATATAGGCAATCTGCATGTCATGATTAACTTAACATCGCTTGAGAGGGTAAAGTTGCAAATACTTATGAATGACTAGACATGAAAACAAATGCTCAATTGACCATTAGAATTGAGCAATCAAGGCATGAGTCATTCTACCGAGCTCGTGTACATTTTCCAAATCTAACACTATGATTTCGAACGACGATTAACATCAAATATCAGTTGTTAGACAGGTACAAACTTACAGGTGCTAATAAGCAACACCTAGAGCAACATAGTCTTGCACCGGGTAACCTCAGATGATGGTAGACACTAGATAGATGGCTAATTCCAGAGTGAATTTATATACAGCCTCGTGTGAACATATCAGCGCTGCAGTGTTTGTGTGTGTTGTTGAACTGGTGTTCAATTAGAAGTCTTCAATGATTTTCCCAGTACATTCAGAGCTTTGACGCGCTGCAACTCTTTACCTGAGGATATTAAAACCAAAAAACAGTATGATGAGTAATACCCTCTGTTTCTGCATTCAACTTTAATGCATCACTCAAATTCTTCAATTTATTCCGTGTATCTGTCTCGGACTGGTATACAACAACAGTAGGCATAAAACTGCTAGAGCAAGGTCAGAAGGTCTCATACAAAAAACACATCCACCATGAATTTTAATGGACATGGAAGCTTTATTATGAACTTGATCAAAGAGTCTGATGCTTCTATAAAGTCCAACAAATTTGTCAAGTAATAGAATTTTATAATCTGCATAGCAAGCTTCTATAATCAGCACTTCAAGTAATTCTATAGTCTGCATTTCAATTGTATAATCTGCAATTCTGCATGGCAAGTAATTCTATAGTCCGACAACAGTTCTGAATACATATGTACGACAAGCTAATAGAATTGTACAATCTGCATGGCAAGTAACTGAAGTAAACATTATCATTGCACAGTTGCACTGAGCCACTACGAGAGGAGGTGCAAGGAAAAATATGGAGTATATCAGTTACCTTGTTCCAACGAAAGCTGGATTGCCCGCTTTTCTAGATCAACAGCATGTCTGCTAAGTTCAACAGCTGAAAAGGAACGAAGCGCTGACCAAAATGAAAAGGAAAAGAAAAAGGTCAAACCAAGATCAACATAAGTATATCTTAGACATACACAAAGGATTCACTCAAGGATAAGATGGTAGCAACACAACTTATTAATAATTTCTACATTTAGTAATGCATACTATGAAATAGACTAATAAATGAGCATACATTGAAGATGATCTTCTAGACTTGATTGGTCTAACTTCTTTAGGTACATCTGCAGCTCAACATATCTCTCCTCCCAATTGTGCTTCTTTGGTCTCGATTCAAATGGCAAAGTGACAGCAGATGGAACAGCCTGAATCTTAGGATCTTCAGAAGTTGTATTTGTATTGGAATTTCCAAGAGAAAGGGGAATAGAAGGTTTGCCAGGTGGAATACTCGTTACAGAACCAGGTGTTGGTGCATATGCAGGCAGCAGTTGCTTCTGGGATTCGTTCAGAGACTTTGGTCGAACCCCGTCTTCCTGATGGCCAAACTGACTTTCAGTTATAACCTCACCGTTATTGCATTTACCAGCTTCAGCTTCAGACTTTCGGCGAACATACACAAGATGACCATTTGCACCACTATTACTGGAAGATTGCTGGGGAGGACTCATTGGAGAATCAGGTGAAGGTCGCTTGCCGCCTGAAACCTTTGAAACTTCTGGGGCAACTACTTCCTTCAAAGCTGAAGGATTACTAGAACCTACTTGCGGTACAATATTATTTTCACTCGGAAGGTCTTTAAGCGGTGTCTTCTTTACGGCCACGGAAAGTGGTTTATCTACAGAAGACAGACTTGCTTCACTCTTGCCTGATGCCAAGTCACCAACTTTGGAATCAATCTCTTGCTGTGCCATTTCACGAAAATCAGCTCATGAAAAGAGGTTTACAAGCAACATCACCAAATAATACAAGCCTGCAGAAAGTAAGTATGTTACTTCATCTTAATAAACAAAACAAACATGAATTATATATCTCATTTTATTGAATCATTTCACATGACACATGCCATGCTTGAAAAATAGAATATACATCATCTTTCAAGAAATTTAATTGACTGATCCTCTCTTTATTACCAACCCTTTTCCCCTATCGCTATAGTTGGAGTAACAAGTCTTGGGTGCTTTTGATTGTTAATCCATGTAATAGCCAAATGCATAAAGGCAATTGAGGGACTGCCATTAAACTGATTAAAGGGACAAAAACAGAATAGCATTAATTCTCCTACAACCACCTTAAACCATCAAGCTAACAAACTAAAGGAAAGTTTGGTTGTACAGAATCACAGAGAGAGGGAATTTGGCCTCTTGATTCCGTTAGTTTTGTAATTCTTGGTTTTTTGTTTTACCTCTTAAAATTTTGGAGTTCCCTATGTATGCCATTCTCTATTTCCCTACTTCCCACTTTAGGACTTGCATTAACCATTCTCGCTCTTGCACTCACCCTGCTGCAATGACGATGAAAAAGATGATTTCAACAATGATTCCACTTTCGAGAAGTGGAGTCTCTCCCAATTATGAGCTTTCAAATGATTTTCTTCCCATGAGAATATCACACAAATTCTCAGCATAACAATGCTCATGATCTCCTCTTATAAAGAACCTACCCATAGCTAACTCACTCACTAGGCTATTCCTCAGACTATGAACTTTTGATTCACTCCCAAAACGACCCTTTCCCCAAATCCCCACTAATATCATTCATAGCGCCTACATATCCATTAATGAGTCATCGACCCATGTTAACCACCACTAGTCATGTGATTCACTTCCTGATTGGGAGCATATAACTCGACAAGACTTTAGGGTAAGAGTTAACTTAATATACAACAGCCCTTACGAATTTTCGTTTTCTCTTCTTAGCATATCCATTGAAACCACCTACAATAACTACAAAAGCAGAAAAGGGACTAGCCAATTTTCCTCGAATCGAATTCCTAAGCAAGAAAATCTGAATATAAACTCATCAGATAAGATAGTAACTTTAGTTTTGTACTAATTCATTCCATTGGCAGATTCAAGACCTCCATTTCAATCACATGAAGATTCTGGGTTTGACCCGTATCAAGATGCAACTTCGAAAAGCCGTGAATCACATATCGAAGACCGAAAACGATACAAATTTCAGCTATTCCACATTAAATCACCCCATAAATCAATTATAGTTCCAAAAAGATTCAATCTTCAACAACATAATAAACTAACCCTAAAATTCTCTTTCAAAAATCTTTTCTCCTAAGCCAATTCAAGAACATTACACTCACAAAACCTTAAATTGAGCTAGGGTTTGAAGCTCAAAACAACATAATCTTAGCAATTTACTTCAACAATTAACTGAACACCCACAAAACAAAACAAAATCTAAATTTATCATATTCAAAGATCATTTCCAAATTTAGTCATAAATATTCATTAATTTGAAGCAATTAGCTAAAAACCCACAAATTATTATCAACATTATAGCCAAATAAGGAATTAAAAACAACTAAAATTCAGCAAAATCCAACAAAAAATTGATCACCCAGAACACTAAAATGAGGATACTTAAGAAAAAACATACATTTATGCTAAGAAATTGAGAGAAAATTCATTGTAACTAAAGCATGATTAAGAAAAGGGGGAGTTCATAAATGGTAATAAATCAGGTAAAATATGAAAACTTAAGCAAAATCCAAAAGAAAATGAACATAGTACATACCTAAGTGTTGAAAGTTTGAAACCCTTTGCTTACATTTAATTTGAGGAGAGAGATAGAGACAGGGAGGAAGAAGGAAAGACAAATAGACAACAGGGATATAAACAAGGACTCGAGAGTTTGAGAGTAGTTAAAGTAAAAAAGAGAAATTTGCTGGTGGGAATTACATCTTTCGAAATCGAGTGAAAAGTTTTAATTAAATGCGAAATATCCATCAGTCTAATACAATGTCTGTGTTAAGAGTTTTTTTTTTTTTTTAAATGTTTTTCGGTTAGGGCTCGACTTGCACTTTGTCATGTTAAAATGACATCGTTGCATTATTTATGTATATGTGTCCTTTTAAATATTTTTTAAAGAGGAATATAACAATTTTTTGAGGGTGAAATCGAGTGTGAGACATCCTTGTGTCACCTATAACTCGTGGTAAAATAATTAGGGAGAAAATAAGACAGAGCTCGAGAACACTCGAAAACAAAATCTATAATTCAAACTTTTCAAGATTCCAAGGTCCCGAAAAAAAATTGCTAGGCAATGTCCCCCTATGGTCAAAAGAGAGCCTCCGATTAGCTTTTGGGATTCAAAGGTTATAAGACGAGTTGAGGAAGAGTGAAAACACTAGTGTGCCACTTTTCGAAAATTGTCTTTAGAGGGATGATAACAAGTTTTTAGAGGCTATAACCAAGTGTGGGGGATCTTAAGGTCATAAACGTCACGTGGGGGAAATAATGGGAGAATAAAATACAGAGCCCAGGGAAACCTTTCGAAAGCCAAAAATGAAGGCTATAAAATTCACACTTTTCGGGGTTCTGAGGTCCCAAAAAAAATTATCAACAATGTTACAATGTGCCCCTATTGTCAAAAGAGAGCCTTCGCATAGCATTTCGGGTTTCGAAAGGTAATAAGACGAGTCGCAAAAGAACGAAAATATTAATGTACCATTTTTCGAAAACTGTCTAAAGAGTAGGGGCGAAAGTTCGGTCCATGGTTTGGATTATTGCCCAATTCAAATCCAAACCATATTTTTTCGGTCTTTGAAATTTTAGTCCAATCCAATCCATATTGAATTTCAGTCCAATCCAATCCACCTATATTCGGTGTTATGGTATTGGATCTAATCCAATCCAAATTTTTAAGATATATTTTCTTTTGTACAACAATTCATGTTCAAGATATTTGTAGTAATCTGCACTAATATGCAATAACTCAATAAGTCAAATACTACAAACACACTTTGAAAAAGTATAATGGAGAATTTTAGGGTTTTTCTAACATTTGATCATTTGGGGCTAACTACTTAACAAGTAATGGGCTTAAAGTCGTTAACGACTTAAGGGTTTATTACTATTCGGTCTAAAGTTCGGTGTACGGTCTACCGAGTGATCCAGTCCAAGTCCAAACCGAAAACTGAAAAATAAAAACGTTATAATCCAAACCGCACCAAATTAGAAAAAAGTTCGATCCAAATTTGTGAAACGGTTTGGTTCGGTTCAGTCTTCGGTTTTAATCCGAATTGCTTTCACCCCCACTAAAGAGGGAAGATATATCAAGTTTTTGAAGGCTAATTAAAATCGAGTGGAAGGCATTTTGAGGTCACCAACATCACATGGGAGAAATAAAAGGGAGAAAACAAAATGGAACCCTGGACAGATCTCTGAAAGCAAAAAAATGAAGGCTATAATTCACAATTTTTGGGTTTTGAGTTCCCGAAAAAAAATTCCAAAATTCTTACGTGGCGCCCCTATAGTTGAAGGAGCACTCCCGAGCAGCCTTTTGGGGTTCGAAATGTCATAAGACAAGTCTTGGGAGAGCAAAAATACTATTGTGCCACTTTTTGAAAATTGTTTAAAGAGGGAATGACAAGATTTTAGAGGCTGAAACCGAGTGTGAGGCATCTTAATGTCACCAACATCACGTGGGCGAAACACAAGGAGAAAACAAGACTAAGCCCAGGACAACCTTTTGAAAGTAAAAAACGAAAGGTTATAATTTACACTTTTTGGGGTTATGAGCTCTCGAAAACAGAGCCCCTGAGTAGCTTTATGGGGTACGAAAAAATACAGATGAGTCACGGGAGAGCAAAGTTGTCTAAAAAGGGAAGATAACAAGATTTTAGAGGCTAAAATCGAGTGTGAGGTATCCTAAGGTCACCAACATCATGTGGGAGAAATTTGTAGAGAAAACAAGACAGAGCCCGGAATAACCCTCAGAAAGCCAAAAACAAAGGTTATAATTCGCACTTTTCTGACGTTTCATAGTTCCAAAAGAATAGTAAAAAATTTTACGTGGTGCCCTTAGGTCAAGAAAGGGATCTTAGACAACTTGTAGGGTTCGAAAGGTCATCCGAAGGTCTCACGATAACGAAAAGGAGAAGTGTGTCGTTTTTCAAAAATCTTCTAAAGAGAAAACATAGCATGTTTTTAGAGGTTAAAAATGATCTTGGGTCATCCCAAGGTTATCAAAAGAAATAAAGTGAGTGAAATTGGGGAAGAAAATGAGACTAAGCTCCCAAATTTCCCTACAAAAGCCTAAAATGAAGGATATAACATATAAGTCATGCTTTTTTAGTATTTTTAAGACCCAAAAATACCGGCCTCAAAATTTACATGTGATCCTCAAATCACGGGAAGACGCGTAGACCGTTGGAATCAACTAGAATAATAATAGCATGGTATCTCGAGTGCAAAAAAATCTTTTTTCAAGGTTATCGGGGAATTTTGGAAAAAATTGAGTACATAACTCAGGTATATTAGGAAACACTTATATAAAAGTCATAGAGTTTCCAAAACGTTTCATTTAACATCACATGTATTTTCTTGTAAGAGAATCGTTTTGATACTAAAATTTAATTTCAGAAACATTGCAGATCCCAACGGGGCTTGTCAGCTTGGTGGTGTTGCCCAAATTCATAAAGGAAAGCCGGAAAGGTGTTGTTCACATCAAGACCATAGGAGGGTGAGCTCCTTTGTCCCTCAAAATGGCACAAATAAACACATTATCACCATTCACCAATAATGCTATCCGTGACTCGGATTGCCAAATGCTTTATCAGTTTGAATGATCTTTTGCTTGGCAAGACTTAATTAGGCGCTTGGTGACTTGTTTTCATGCAAAAGTGAATGGGGATGTTGGTGTTTTTAATGGAGCTCAACACATAGTTGGAATTTGGAAGAACGATGTTACTGTGTGTCTGTTTTGATAACTTATCATCTCTTAATTATTACTGTAAAAGCTATAATTTAGCTTCAAAACAGGAATACGGGAATCGCATGCATCATACTATTAATAAAAACTGAACATTTTGAACATAAACAGTTCTATAATTCAAGGAAAAAACTCCGCATATTTCACTTTTGTATATGGATGATCATAAAAAGAAAAAAAAAAGTACTTCCATATCATAACTTAAGTATCCGCTAAATAAAAAGATAGGATACCAGTTATAAGGCTACTATTAGGTGTGAGGTGTGACAAGATGTAGAATATGCAAGGGGTTCCCCAACAAACACACACATCAGCCATCAAACACAAACAAAACTTCTTGAGTCAGTTGCTCATAAAACAAGACCTTGGAAAACAATCACAATTATCCAAAGGTTGAAGCTGTATCTTCTCAGCAGATAAGAAGTCCCTGGATAAAATCAGCAATTTGATGAACCACATGTATCTGAAAACTTCATCCTGGTTATGTATTTGAAAGGGACAATACACAGACAAGAATCAAATCAAACATTCCACAGATAACAATTAAAAATTGTGTATGTACATAAGGTTCAACGACGGTAGTGGAGAGGATAAAGGGCAGAAGAGTGAAGAGTCTAATGTTGAGTGCGAGATACGAGCCTATACCCAGAAGTCATTACTCTATCACAATTGCGTACTTTCTTTTGCTTATTCACACGCTCATAATATAATCCCGGCATCTAAGCTTGTGTGATTCCATCTTTAGTGAGACATTGATTTGGGAGTGCACCAATCTTAAGGAATCCACAAAAGACAGTCCTCTGCAAAATGAGTCCAAAAAGGAAATCCTTTGCAACATTACTGACCCATATTTCCCAAAAGTCGCTCAACTGCAGCATTGACATTACCACGGGTTGCTTGTAGAGCCCTTATATTCTCTTGTGCATCAAAAAAGCCCATTTCTTGAAGTTGTGTCAACTGAGTTGCATAAAGCTCTTCAGGAGGTACTGCACAGGGGGATTAATCAGCAAGTGAGAAGTCAATATTGGTGATTGAAACTTAGTTTAATAGAGCATAAGAAAAGAGTACTAAACCATTTGAATTCTCAGGTGTGGTTAAACCTCCGGCTCCAAGGCCTCCAAACATGTTCATCAGCATTTCCAGCCCCATATTATTAGCATTTCCTACAGTTTGCATAAGATGTTTATTTGACACTCAGATAGCAGAGAGAAATATCTAAAAAAACGAACATAGAGAACTAAGTAGATCATGACGATGAAGCCCATTTACCTGCAGGTGCAGCACCAGCATTTGGTGATTGATCTCTGCAATTTAGAAACGGTTGGACAAGAAAAAAATAGTTATAAATCAATATTTAATAAAAATGATTCAAGACAAACCACTGAACCACCACCCCCTTTGTCCTTCATACACAGTCACAATATCCACCATATACAACCCATCTAGCTTTGTCCTCACAGGATAAAAATGCAGGTGTGGTTCACATAAATGTCAGAATTTATGGAAAAGTTAAATGAAAGGATGGCAATTAGGATTCCGGCAAACATCACTTCAACACTAATTGTAACACTACTACAACAATAATGCCAATGGCAATGAGAACGCTAAGTATCAACTAGAGAACATATTCCCAAGTAACTTACAATTACATCCATTAGCTCAAAGTTTAGAATATTCATCCTTACCAAATTTTTTAAGATTTAAGGAAACAAGGAGCAGAGAATCGAGGTTGTCTGAGTGAGCATTTATGGTTTAAGGTAACCTGACCGCTGGGATAGTGATAAAGATGGAAAAAGCAGATTACCTAGGGGCTGGCAGCTTTGGCAATGAACAAATAGAGTCTCGGTGATGATGGATTTTGCAACTATTGGTCATCAATGATGACAGAGATCCAAGTTTCGAGTTTTTTGGCTAGTTTGAAAGGTGTATGCTTTGTTGGAAAATGGAGACATTGGGTTTCGGGTTTGATGGACATTAACAGTTGTGGAGGTGCCATCCAAAGAGAGATGAGCTACTGTAATAGTTGGCAAGTTGAGGAAGAATAGACTTTGAAAAAAATAACATTATGATGGTAGACCTTATATAAAGGAACATGAACAAGTGACTACGTATAAATTGTTGTATAAGGAAGGTTACTTTCTTTCTAATTCTTCAAAAGATGAGACCAATTCAAAAGAAGACCACGCGGAAGCGGTACTAATAATAACATAATTTCCTTTTGAAAAAGATAACTTGATATAAGAAGCAATAACAGCGATGGAACTCAATTTCTCTGCAGCTGCTTGTGGAATCCGTAGAACCCATCCAACAACACTAGAAGAATTTCACGAACAAGTATATGCACAAAACAATCAGAACATGACTAACGTTCCAATCCTTAATATCCATAAGTTATCGTATGTTGATATCATAAAAATTGAAATATAGAATATATGCAGACCCTTGAGAATACACAACTTCTATTTCAGCAGCCTAACAAAGAAAAGGCCGACTTACTGGTTTGACTGGGGACGATTCATTGCAGATAGAAGTGACTGCTGCATGGTTAGCATTTGCTGCATAAAAAAAAACATTCATTATCAACCAGTTAACCATCATAAACTTAACANTACTGTGTGTCTGTTTTGATAACTTATCATCTCTTAATTATTACTGTAAAAGCTATAATTTAGCTTCAAAACAGGAATACGGGAATCGCATGCATCATACTATTAATAAAAACTGAACATTTTGAACATAAACAGTTCTATAATTCAAGGAAAAAACTCCGCATATTTCACTTTTGTATATGGATGATCATAAAAAGAAAAAAAAAAGTACTTCCATATCATAACTTAAGTATCCGCTAAATAAAAAGATAGGATACCAGTTATAAGGCTACTATTAGGTGTGAGGTGTGACAAGATGTAGAATATGCAAGGGGTTCCCCAACAAACACACACATCAGCCATCAAACACAAACAAAACTTCTTGAGTCAGTTGCTCATAAAACAAGACCTTGGAAAACAATCACAATTATCCAAAGGTTGAAGCTGTATCTTCTCAGCAGATAAGAAGTCCCTGGATAAAATCAGCAATTTGATGAACCACATGTATCTGAAAACTTCATCCTGGTTATGTATTTGAAAGGGACAATACACAGACAAGAATCAAATCAAACATTCCACAGATAACAATTAAAAATTGTGTATGTACATAAGGTTCAACGACGGTAGTGGAGAGGATAAAGGGCAGAAGAGTGAAGAGTCTAATGTTGAGTGCGAGATACGAGCCTATACCCAGAAGTCATTACTCTATCACAATTGCGTACTTTCTTTTGCTTATTCACACGCTCATAATATAATCCCGGCATCTAAGCTTGTGTGATTCCATCTTTAGTGAGACATTGATTTGGGAGTGCACCAATCTTAAGGAATCCACAAAAGACAGTCCTCTGCAAAATGAGTCCAAAAAGGAAATCCTTTGCAACATTACTGACCCATATTTCCCAAAAGTCGCTCAACTGCAGCATTGACATTACCACGGGTTGCTTGTAGAGCCCTTATATTCTCTTGTGCATCAAAAAAGCCCATTTCTTGAAGTTGTGTCAACTGAGTTGCATAAAGCTCTTCAGGAGGTACTGCACAGGGGGATTAATCAGCAAGTGAGAAGTCAATATTGGTGATTGAAACTTAGTTTAATAGAGCATAAGAAAAGAGTACTAAACCATTTGAATTCTCAGGTGTGGTTAAACCTCCGGCTCCAAGGCCTCCAAACATGTTCATCAGCATTTCCAGCCCCATATTATTAGCATTTCCTACAGTTTGCATAAGATGTTTATTTGACACTCAGATAGCAGAGAGAAATATCTAAAAAAACGAACATAGAGAACTAAGTAGATCATGACGATGAAGCCCATTTACCTGCAGGTGCAGCACCAGCATTTGGTGATTGATCTCTGCAATTTAGAAACGGTTGGACAAGAAAAAAATAGTTATAAATCAATATTTAATAAAAATGATTCAAGACAAACCACTGAACCACCACCCCCTTTGTCCTTCATACACAGTCACAATATCCACCATATACAACCCATCTAGCTTTGTCCTCACAGGATAAAAATGCAGGTGTGGTTCACATAAATGTCAGAATTTATGGAAAAGTTAAATGAAAGGATGGCAATTAGGATTCCGGCAAACATCACTTCAACACTAATTGTAACACTACTACAACAATAATGCCAATGGCAATGAGAACGCTAAGTATCAACTAGAGAACATATTCCCAAGTAACTTACAATTACATCCATTAGCTCAAAGTTTAGAATATTCATCCTTACCAAATTTTTTAAGATTTAAGGAAACAAGGAGCAGAGAATCGAGGTTGTCTGAGTGAGCATTTATGGTTTAAGGTAACCTGACCGCTGGGATAGTGATAAAGATGGAAAAAGCAGATTACCTAGGGGCTGGCAGCTTTGGCAATGAACAAATAGAGTCTCGGTGATGATGGATTTTGCAACTATTGGTCATCAATGATGACAGAGATCCAAGTTTCGAGTTTTTTGGCTAGTTTGAAAGGTGTATGCTTTGTTGGAAAATGGAGACATTGGGTTTCGGGTTTGATGGACATTAACAGTTGTGGAGGTGCCATCCAAAGAGAGATGAGCTACTGTAATAGTTGGCAAGTTGAGGAAGAATAGACTTTGAAAAAAATAACATTATGATGGTAGACCTTATATAAAGGAACATGAACAAGTGACTACGTATAAATTGTTGTATAAGGAAGGTTACTTTCTTTCTAATTCTTCAAAAGATGAGACCAATTCAAAAGAAGACCACGCGGAAGCGGTACTAATAATAACATAATTTCCTTTTGAAAAAGATAACTTGATATAAGAAGCAATAACAGCGATGGAACTCAATTTCTCTGCAGCTGCTTGTGGAATCCGTAGAACCCATCCAACAACACTAGAAGAATTTCACGAACAAGTATATGCACAAAACAATCAGAACATGACTAACGTTCCAATCCTTAATATCCATAAGTTATCGTATGTTGATATCATAAAAATTGAAATATAGAATATATGCAGACCCTTGAGAATACACAACTTCTATTTCAGCAGCCTAACAAAGAAAAGGCCGACTTACTGGTTTGACTGGGGACGATTCATTGCAGATAGAAGTGACTGCTGCATGGTTAGCATTTGCTGCATAAAAAAAAACATTCATTATCAACCAGTTAACCATCATAAACTTAACAAGCATCGAAGTACAGTTATATTTTAAAAAACAAAGAGTGACAGTCTTCAAACATAATTTTTTTTTTTTTTTTGGGGGGGCACTCTGCCCAAGTACAACATGAATGCTCCTTTTTTTACTTCTTCATGTATCAGGCTAACAATGTGTACTGTTGTTGGCAGTGGTGGTTGGTTAGGACTGTGGGGCATGGAGTGGGGGTGGGTAGCTGATATATACCACTAGAGCGGAAAAGCAAGGTATTGAGGGAATTAACAAGAACAAAAATCACATAGATGGGAAATAGTAGCAAAGATATAAAGGCAATAGGAGTATGATCTTTTTAATCCCCGGATTGGTTCAGGTGATACAGGAAGGGGTCGTTTTAATCAAGTTGCAGTTGATGCAGGGTATATAGTTGGATCTGGTGGGCTGCATGTGTTTTGAATGTATTTATAAATGTGAAAGAAAGTAACTAGGGAGTGATTAATTGACAGTGATACAATAAATGCAGCAACATCATCAGCAGTAAAAAGTGGTTATTCACTAGTTCACAGCACAAGGAGCGAAGGTACGAAGGTTGAATGGGAGGTTAAAATCATTTCAGCAGAGTTGCAGATGACATGGTCATCTTGGTGTGGTGGTTGATGGGGCAGAAGGCAATCATCTCTGTCATCATTGATTCAGCAATAAATGGTGGTTGTATGGCTTGTATAACAGCAAGGAATAAAGATACTAAGGGTTATACTAAGGATTATACCATTGGTTTCTGAATTGACAGCAAGTATTTGAGACGAAAATCAAGAAATGAATTTTTGATGATTAAACCAAGGAAAAAGCACAGAGAAAGAGAGAAAAGAGAAGCAAATTCAGACTATACCCCTAGCAGTTTTCAGAGTCACCAAGCAAATAGCTTGAAAAACAATTCTCTTGAACAACTTAATAGAGCTACTACTGCATAACAGCTAAGAAGAATTAGACTAATAAGGCAACTAGGCAAGCAAGTAATTCACTAAAAATTATACCTGCATCATCTCAGGATTGGCCAACTGGCGGAGAACATCAGAATTTTGCATCATTTCTCGAAGTTGAGGATTCGACTCAGTCATTGCACGCAGCTGTGGACTCATATTAAGGATCTACACTCAACAGATGACAGTAAGAGATCTGATTGGATGCGCTGCCCCGATTAAAACCCATACTCAAGTCAATTATTACCTGATTCATATATTGTGGATTGGATAGCATGCTTTGCATCATCTGTGAGATTGCTGGATTTTGCATCATCTGATTCATCATTGATGGGTCTGGAACACCACCACTAAACATGCGATCCAACTCAGGAAGGCTACTTAAGCCACCCAAAGGGTTTGCTGGCCTTGTATCACCAGTCGGGTTTGCCCTGGGGGTACTGTTGGTCTGGGTTCCTGCAAAAGAGATTGATAATAGAAAATCAGTAACGAACTTGTAGCGCAAGAACTAAATTCAGATCACAGGTTTATAATACTATTTTGGAAAATATTTATTAAAAAAAATGAATTAATCAAACATACTACTGCTAAAAACTAAGAAAATTTGTAATCTTTGCTAAATGCAATGGTTTATGATGCCATTTCCTCCTACATTAAATAAACGGTTGGTTTGCAGAAAAAAAATCAAAGACCAATTAAGAGTAATGGACAATTGGCCATCAAAAGCTAATAGCTTAAACCACCGAACATCAACCCAATCCTACCCTAGTACCCTGACCAAACCATAATATGCCAAAAAAGTATTTTATAAATTTATTGGCATTTGCAATGCATCAAAATGCCATTTAATAGTAGTC
Organism: Suaeda aralocaspica; assembly: GCA_016808085.1. Taxonomy (NCBI): domain Eukaryota; kingdom Viridiplantae; phylum Streptophyta; class Magnoliopsida; order Caryophyllales; family Amaranthaceae; genus Suaeda; species Suaeda aralocaspica. The sequence continues at coordinate 963,399 of PYUH01000499.1, forward strand.
ACAATAATATGCAAAAGAAAATTAATTGCTATTACAAGAATTGTTGATGGTGTGTGGATTAAAGAATGAAACAGGTTAGGGATTAATCTATTTGGGGCAGTTTAAGTTGGTGCATTAAAATCCACTACTGTTAAATATATAGCCTCATGGCTCACAGATTCAAATCTTAATCACAAAAATGACTTTGAAGGAGAATTGATACCCAAGGTAAACATGCGTGAGCAATCAAACAGATATACTCACCAAGGACATAAATAATTCACCTTTTCCAGTAATTTTGTTTGTTCTTTACTTGTTTGACATATGACAAATAATCAAATAGACTGAACTACAGAATATTTCTATGCATTAAGATAATTTTTTGAATAATTCTAAAAGGACAGGGCAGATAGCTTTCATTCAGTTAAGCTTCACTGAATACACCCCCATTTTTCCATTTTTGCCGTTCCTTTTTGTCCTTTTCTCTTCCTAGGTTGACAAAGCAGTATAACATAGAAAGAACCAAAACAGAGAAGAAATAGAGCAGAATAAACTCACCACCAGTACTGTTCCAGGGGTTTGGAAGAGGGTTAGTGTTTGGAACTCCAGTCTCAGATCCAGTTGTAGATGGATTTAAAGAACCATCAGTCTGCTGTCCGGCAACAGCACCCTGATTTCCCAAAAGAGAAGCAAATGGGTTTGAAGCCTGATTGTTTCCTCCTTCCCCAGTCATAGTGGTTGCATTCAGAAATGGTTCCTGCACATTCTCATACATACGCCTGAGCATGTTAAAACCTTCAGGAGAGGACTCAATGTTGCTCATAGCTCGGTCAGTGTTCCTCATCATCTCACGCATGAGCTCAGGATTCCGAGCAGTCTCTAGGGTCTGCCTCAGAATACTCGGGTCGTTCAATATATGGGCCAGCTCCGGGTTACGATCAATGATATCACGCATTTGTGGATTGCTCATAATCAGGTTTCTCATAAGATCTGGATTATTCATCAGACTCTGAATGGCAGGCATGTTCATTATTTCTCTCATCATGTTTGGGTTCTGGGTCAATTGCTGCTGCATTTGTTCAAAATCAGGAAGTCCAGCTCCAAGTCCACCAGAAGCACCAGTCCCACCTAAACCACCAAGACCAGGAAATAAAGATGCCCCAAGACCAGCACCTCCTAAGCCCCCACCTTCTGTTGGATTAACAGCGGGTGTAGCAGCCTGTGTAGAAGCAGGGGCAGTGTCAGAAGCAGCAGTAGTTCCAGCTGGAGCAGTCGATGCAGAAGCAGCAAAGCCACGAACCATGTGGATTGTATGATCTGCTTGCAAACCTTCAATGAAAAAGTAAAAAAGTCATTAGCAAGTACAGGAAAAGCCCACATGGCTACTCATTCATAAGAATTAAAGACAAAAAAGATCATGAAGGAAAAAAATGTCAAAGAAACAATATAAATATACAAGCAACAAATTGTATACGTATTAAGTTCATACAGAAACAAAATACCTAATTCAATAACAAGGTTTAGTAATGTGCGTAAACATGATAAGCAACAAGCACAACAAAGATCTTCCAAAGTTTTAAAGCCTTAGTCCATAGACAGTCAAATTACAGCAACATAGAATCACCCCCTGCTCTTTCAAAAACAAATAGCCTAAGCTGATCACGCAATGCACAGCTAAAAGAATCCAAATATCAACAGCAAAAGAAAAGAAATATCCACTTAAAAGAAATAAAATTACATAGAGCATAATACTTCATGACAAGTAAATGCTTTAAAAATTACTACATAATAATTGCAACACTTCCCTTTTGGCACACAGCTTGAAAAAAAGATGTACCATGCATAACGGACATATAACGACAAGAGAAGTGATAAACAAAGGCCTAATATTGCCAACACCAACCATTTAAGTCAACAAAAGATCTTGCAACATCTTGTCAACATAACATCATGAAGATAACGTAGACAAGGTTTATGCTTTTGTAGACAAGATTTTTGTTAACATGAACGGTACCAATATTTAGTGTTAATAAACATTACTCAACATCTACTAAGTGTACCACAACATATATCTTTAATAAACACGCCATCAAAACTTAACTCAATAACTATAGCCGCATACTCATAAACAGACTATGTTAAATGCATGATTCCTGATTAGCAAACGATAAAATGGAGCGCATTAACCGAACAGCCCAGGAGGAACAAAATAATCTCACACTATGTCGAAAAAACACATATTTTCATTGGTTTACTAACCAAGTTGACAGCTCCGCGGCAAACAACATTCACAGAATCACCCAAAAGACAGTTGAGAAATGGTAAAATCAAACTCTCAACATTGATTAACAATATATTTAAGCCAGATGTTTCGCAACGGTGCTTGAAAGTAACAATGCCGCCAGAATGCTGACATAAGTTCCAAGTAAAAAAAAAAAAATCTAACATAATGCGGACATAAATTTCAAGCAAAGATAATCTACTTATATTCATATAGTATTCATATGAACAGAAACACCTTAATTAGAATAAATGCAGCTGAAAATTAATACGATAAACAAATTAATTAGAAATAGCTCTTAATTATAATCAGATCCAACTAAAATCATTGAGAAATTCACCAAAAACGAATCAAATCATCAATTTCACCTCCAAAAAAAACTAATCTAAACCTAATTCGGCCATCAAAACCACAAAAACAGATCTAAAAATCGCGTGATCTCAACAAAACCATCAAAAATCAATTAATTCTTCAAAAAAAACGAAACAAAAATCAAATTAAATTATAAATTAGCGTACCATAGCTTTCTAGGGTTTGATCATCTTTAAGAATTCGACCTTTGTAGATCAACCTCTGCTGTTCAGCAGGAACATCGCAGTTTTGCGCAACAAGCGATTTAAAAGCGCCGACGTTAGAATCAAGCGTCGTTTTGACGGAAAATTTGGAGCCATTAGAGCAACGAATGTTGACGGAAACTTCTTCGGTTACGGGAACAGATGTATCGCTTGAATCTCCTTCAGCTCCCATCGTTAATTTCAGTTTTTTTGCAGAAAGATAAAATTAGCGATTGATTGATTGAAGAAGATGAAGAAACCCTAACCCTAAGTTAGAAAGAGGGGAAATTATTATTATTTTTTTTTTTTGCGAAGAAGAAGGTGTTTGAGGGAAGCGAAGAATTTTGTGTTGTTGTACGAAAATGATTTTTCTTTTTTTGGGGGGTTTTTCTTTTTATTTAATTAATTGATGGAGGTGTGAAAAAATTATTAAAATAATGATGAAATTATAAAGAGGAACAAGAAAGAGTAAAAATAGCCAAATAGGAGAGGGGAGAAAAAAAAAATGGTGTTGTCAGTCGATTAATAAGTTTTATTTTATAAAAATAAGTTCTAATAAACAAAATTAATTTCAAATTTTCTTAATAATTTTTTTTTATGATTTTAATACAAATAATTTAATTTAGCAAAAAGAAGTTTAGATCAATAAAAATAAGATTAAATCAGCAAAAATAAGTTAACGATAACATGATTTACGTTTGGAGTTGGATTTTGAGTTTATGGGGTTCGAGTTAGAAAAAGGGTATCATTCGGTTTGGTTTATGTATGGGTTTAGCATATTCCTAGACCATATTCTTGAATAAGCTAGTCTTCACTAGTTTCTTTTTGTTATGTTTTCACTGTCAGAGGTATTAAAACAATTATACTCCGTACTTAGGATGAACCTTTGAATGTAGTAAATTGATTAATATAGCAATAGATAATATGTTGGCTAACTTATAATTAAAACTTTTAAATGATTAGCATTGTTATTGAACATGCTAACTTATATTAATTAGTTCGATATCATGGGGAAAAAATGATTGAAAGAATACAATATATTGAGAATTAATAAGTTTGACATTCTGAAATAGAACAACCCATTAACCCATATTTACTGCTAATTAAGTAAAGAGACCTTGTTAATCATTTAACTATGCTGATCATTTAACTATTATCTAACATAATGCATTTGTGATGTTATGCTAATGGTTGTTTTGTTCAATAATTAGCATAGTTAAATTTCTAACTTCATGCATTCATGTTACTGTTTATGCATAACAAATATGCATTTAAACTTTGACCACATAATTATTGAATACCAAGATCTATATGAACTGAAGAGTCCGAAAATTAATTTAACTAGATAAACAAAGATGTCAAAATAAAATTTGCCAATCCACAGTTATAATCACAGCGAAATGAGTAGTTTTTAGGTTCTAACTCCTAATGCAATATTCACAAGAAACTATAGGCCTACACACTTCAGGTTTTCATGATGGTAAATCACCAAGGTGGTCTCATTCATTTTAGGGGTCTTATTCTAAACTTTAAAACTAGAATATTAATAAACAAAAGGCCAATCCTAATAAATATGTAAGTTGTAAATTACATTATATCACTAATACTCTTAATTAAATTTTTGACGAACATGATGTTAAGAAAACCTATTGAAACTTGTAGTAGCTCCGGTGATCGATATATGCAAGTAAAGCTAAGAGAATCATCATAATTATTTTCATCTAAATCGACAAATAATTGACCTTTGTCCATGGTTTTATAACAAGATTGACGTAGTACATGAATCATTACATATTTACATGGAGTATAATAATGCACGTCAATTTTCTATGCACAATTGAAAATGTCTTTCTTCAATTGTAAAATGAACATCCTCATAATACACTCAAAATGGCCCATGATTTTGTATTCCTTAGTGTATTACTCCATTAATTTTGCTTCAAAAGAAAATCCATTTCACTCTACTCTTTTTATTCTACATTGGAAAAATACTAACTCATTCGCTTGATTTATATATCCTTATCTTCCTCAATTAAGGATTTGTTAGTCCCATAGAGGGGGACTTGCCGACTTGGAGACCACACACGTGCTCGCGTGCGTTAGGCTTGGATCGGACGAGTGGTGCTGCGCGTGCGCGGCGAGGGGTTTATACACGGGCGTAATTTTTGGTCAAAAATCGTTTAGTAGTTCATATTAGTTATAATATCTTTGTGATATTGTAACCATTGCAAGCCTTGATTTTTGCCTTCATTACCGCCCTTATTAGGCCATAATATTTGATTTACCGTTTTGGCAGCGAATCTTCCCGTTTTACTTTTGACCAGAGCTCTATATATATTTTCCTTCTTCATACAAAAGACAAATAGAAAAATCATCTTACTCTCTCAAATATTAAACACAATTCACGGGCATTGTTTGATCGATTTCTCAATTTGCTCTTTTGTTATACACCATTAGAGTAGACGTCGTGTAACCTTGGGGTCAATTGTCAAGAGGCCGTGTGTACGAGTGCAAAGCAAATTCAACTTTCCTTCAAGCCACGACTTTGTTCTTAGTTCCACATAAGCATCTTTAATCGTTATTAGTCTTTTTTAACAGTATTGATTGTGTCTATGAGCCTAGTAGGGTGTCCAGGATTTTCAGCCATGTAGATATATAAAGAACAAGATTGTTTACTCCGTATAATATAAGCGATAATAGCTGTAGGTTTGCAATAATTAGGACTTAGTGAGCAAACACTTGTTATATCAACTCCGCATATAAGTAAGTATAGGGAATAATTAAGAATGTGAATGTTTATTGAAATATAAATAATGATAGCCAAAGTGTACATCTCATGATATGTATGCATGCATATACCTAGCACTTCCAACCCATATACACGATGAAATAGATGATGAGCTAAAATTACATGCATGTGTAGCTAAATGTTTATTAATTATGTTTTGATATGAAATAAAACAAAATAAGGTAATTTGACATATGAAATGACATCCATAACGTGTTTAACAATCTATCTTTACGGTGAATCATATCCACCTTCATTACCACCTCTGCCATAACCAGATCCATACCCTGATCCATAGCCAGAACCATACCCAGAGCCACCGTCATGGCCTCCTCCACCACCTCCACCGCCGCCACCACCTCCTCCTCCACCACCTCCCATGCCACCACTACCGCTACCATAGCCGGAGCCACTACCATAGCCTGAACCATAACCGGAACCCCCGTGACCACCTCCACCTCCACCTCCTCCTCCTCTACCTCCGCCACCACCTCCTCCACCACTTAAGCCTCCACCATACCCTGACCCGGAGCCATACCCTGATCCAGACCCATATCCAGAGCCTGAACCTCCTCTACCTCCCCCAGATCCACCCCCTCCACCACCACCTCCACCTCTTCCACCCCCACCACCTCCAGCAGCTCCCCCATAGCCTTCCCCATAACCTGATCCATATCCAGAACCCGATCCTCCATTACCACCCCCACCTCCTCCCCCACCACCCCCACCACCTCCACCACCACCACTAAATCCTCTAAAACCTTTAGGTACCCTAGCAGCAATACACAACTCCACAAGAAGTAAAGCTACCAATGTGACCCCAAGAACCTTAGAATACCTCCCCATTATTATTCCTAAAACTCAATCAAGAAGCTACTTATGAATGTGTTTCCCAACTTTAATCTTATATCTATTGTTAGTGGTTTACGTTCATATGTATATGATCACAAATGCTTTTGAAGTATGATACAACATGCGAAGATAGAAGCCCTATATATAGGGTAAGATAAGCCAAGCAAGCCAACACATGCATCTATATGTATCTATCTAGTAGGTTCCAAAGGTGAGGACGTGTGTATGGGCCACTTTTGGTAGCATTAGTATTTGTTGTGTTGTGGTGTGGTGGTAGGTGATTATCATTGGCAACTATAGTGGCTTGCATACTGTCGTCTTTGCACAATTCCTTTTAACAAATCATACGAGTGTTATCATGAAAATATTAACGAACACTATCGTCAAAAAAGCTTCTACTTCTATTCCCACTATTACCTATATTTAAAATCGCAAAAGAAAGATTTGAATTCACATTTTACTCACCTTTACTCGAATTTTTTCAGGCTATGATCGATTATCGTCAAGTAAGTAGACATGCGCGTTGACATGGGCGCAACATGCATGTCT
>PYUH01000499.1:970537-994396 GCA_016808085.1 Suaeda aralocaspica
CCTCGCACTTCCAACCCATATAAACGATGAAATAGATGATGAGCTAAAATTACATGCATGTGTAGCTAAATGTTTATAATTATGTTTTGATATGAAATAAAACAAAATAAGGTAATTTGACATATGAAATGACATCCATAACGTGTTTAACACTCTATCTTTACGGTGAATCATATCCACCTTCATTACCACCTCTGCCATAACCAGATCCATACCCTGATCCATAGCCAGAACCATACCAGAGCCACCGTCATGGCCTCCTCCACCACCTCCACGCCGCCACCACCTCCTCCTCCACACACTCCCATGCCACCACTACGCTACCATAGCCGGAGCCACTACCATAGCCCTGAACCATAACCGCACCCCGTGACCACCTCACCTCCACCTCCTCCTCCTCTACCTCGCCACCACCTCCTCCACCACTTAAGCCTCCACCATACCCGACACCGGAGCCATACCCTGATCCAGAACCATATCCAGCGCTGAACTCCTCTACCTCCCCCGATCCACCCCCTCCACCTCTTCCACCCCCACCACCTCCAGCAGCTCCCCCATAGCCTTCCCCATAACCTGATCCATATCCAGAACCCGATCCTCCATTACCACCCCCACCTCCTCCCCCACCACCCCCACCACCTCCACCACCACCACTAAATCCTCTAAAACCTTTAGGTACCCTAGCAGCAATACACAACTCCACAAGAAGTAAAGCTACCAATGTGACCCCAAGAACCTTAGAATACCTCCCCATTATTATTCCTAAAACTCAATCAAGAAGCTACTTATGAATGTGTTTCCCAACTTTAATCTTATATCTATTGTTAGTGGTTTACGTTCATATGTATATGATCACAAATGCTTTTGAAGTATGATACAACATGCGAAGATAGAAGCCCTATATATAGGGTAAGATAAGCCAAGCAAGCCAACACATGCATCTATATGTATCTATCTAGTAGGTTCCAAAGGTGAGGACGTGTGTATGGGCCACTTTTGGTAGCATTAGTATTTGTTGTGTTGTGGTGTGGTGGTAGGTGATTATCATTGGCAACTATAGTGGCTTGCATACTGTCGTCTTTGCACAATTCCTTTTAACAAATCATACGAGTGTTATCATGAAAATATTAACGAACACTATCGTCAAAAAAGCTTCTACTTCTATTCCCACTATTACCTATATTTAAAATCGCAAAAGAAAGATTTGAATTCACATTTTACTCACCTTTACTCGAATTTTTTCAGGCTATGATCGATTATCGTCAAGTAAGTAGACATGCGCGTTGACATGGGCGCAACATGCATGTCTACTTGTTCAAAATTAAAGCACATCATCAAATTACTTTAAGGTGTATCAGTGTATGGTACTTATTAACTAATTATAATTTTGATGGTTAGTTTTTATTGATTTGCATATGAATCGTACATAAGAAAGATTAATTGGATAATTAGTTCAGTTCTTTATTTTGCACTTTATTTATATCCATAAATTCAACTATAATTAAGAAATTATGTTAATGATATTGGATAGTAAATCATGTAAATTTATGTCCTATTCTATTAGACTTGTTTTTTCGCTGTTATTAATGGACATCAATAATTAAAATTGAAAAACATGAGTTAGTTGTATGCCTATATCGAACGAGAGTATGATCACATAAAAGTCAAGCGGAGTTACATCAATTATCGGGTCTATTGATCCATTCTTAACTATATATATATATATATATATATATATATATATTTTTAGTGTTTGGTAACCACAAGGGCAGTAAAGAGATCCGTTTTCAAGATCATCTGAAATCAGAAAGAAAGCTATAAGTATTTGAGTTATCCCTCGCTCTATTACAGTGTCATGATAATGATAACCGTGATAGATAAAAATAAAGATGGTGACATTAGTGTTAAGTACTCGGTGCTAGTGATGCAACGATCGAAAACGCGGAAAACAAGCTAGATGTAACTATCAGATATGACTTTGGTAAGAATCAGCTACTTCAATTTTATTACCCAACAAAAACTTTTAAAAACACTACCACTTTGTAATATTCGTTCAATTCCAACTGCATTACATTGCAACTTTCGAAACTATGTTTTGTTCATTAGTGAAATAGTTAGACTTGTACAAAGTATCTTAAGTTATCCGTACAAATATAAAACTCTTACACAAGAGCAACAATGTCTTATGGCAACTGGCAAGCATGTTCATAGATAGATTAGACCTATATATTCAGCCTATACTTCACATACTTATACAGTACACATTAGCTTAGCTTACTCCAGACATTTTGGTTTTATGATGTACTCTCCATCGTTCTTTTTTGTTTGATATGTTTGGAATTTTAAAACTATTCATAAGATAGAAGAATATTTTAAATTACTTTTAATATATAAAACATAATATAATCATGTGAGGTTTTGTTTGATTCATTTCAATGAGTACATTAATATCCAATTATTATAATATTTAATTTACATATATACAACAAGAAATATTTAAGGTCAAGCAAAAGCATTGGCATATTTGCACATTAAAGCGTATCAAACAAAAAGGAACGGAGAGAGTAGTAACTAATAAGGTCCTATTATTTCGGATCAAAGTTTGTATCAATCAAATCTAGTTCAACTCGAATTCAATCAATTGATCAAGTTCTATTTTTCAATTAAATTCTGGACATTTTGGTGTATCAATAAGTTCACATTGATTCAGTCTAAAAAGACAAGGCTTAGTGCGCAATTAGGACTTGAGGAGTACAAATATAGTCTATGCTTAGTGGAAGGAAATACAAAGCTAACTAGCTAATTGAAGAAATAGGAGCATTTGATTAAAATATTTAGTAATCTATAATTAATAATAAGTGGAATTTCATAATACACTAATAACTTCCACCAAAATGATTTTGTGTCTCATATAATCAGAAGGAATTAACCAAAGCTAAGTAGTTTACATTTCTTATATAGTAGTTAACACAAAAATCATCAATAGTTATCATCAATTATTTTGTGGCTGCACCTAAAGCTGGAAGTATACATTGTATGGCCACTTTTAACTTTTATAACAAAAGTTAACAAGGAAAGACATGATTTACAGTAATTTAAATGTTCCAATATGATTGATATTAGTAGAAAACTAGCTAGGAGTGATATAATATACTAGGCTTTGCACTTTTTAAATAAACCCAAGTCAACTATGTATTATTGCGAATCTTCTCTATACTATTATTTTTTTATACCAAATAATTTTGCTTCAGAAAGTTGATAATGTGACGAACTCACTAAGTAAATATGCTCGAATTAGTTTACCCCCATTCGAAAAATAACTATACGTACCTCAAAAATTAAAATATCGAAAAACTTATTTCAGCACCTATCTATTATTTTCATTTTTGTTCTATATTATGGTAAAATGTAACAATGTATGCACACATTATATACAGACATTAACACATACATATAGTATAATAGTATTAGACTATTAGAGTTTAGTCACGAAAAAGTCGAAAACTATTGGACCATAGTCCATACCACTATCCCATCCAAACCATGCCCACCTAAAAACAAAAGCAAAAAAAAGAAACCCTTCCACTAAAACTAATTCACATACACATTTTAAGTTTTAGTGGAATGTTGGTCAAATTCACTTTTGCATGAGACCATAACTCGACATGTGGCTCATCTATTTTACTAACCAATTTTTTCGTGGTTGACCTATAGTAAAGCTTAGCACGCTTGTTTGACTTTATAATTTAGATTGCTTCTAAAAATATTATCATTGACACTTCATGGACACTAGCATATTGCACTACTTACCTTGCATACATATAAAACTATAGGTTAAATTTTTTTTGAACTATTTTATATTGACATTGTATTTATCCATTTAACCAAGATGTCACATGTATAACATTTCATCATTATCCTAGTTAATTAATTAGTTTAAATGAATAACAAATCAAAATGGTAATCCTTTAGCCCCTTAAATGAAGGATTTGACTTGTCATCATAATTTCATGCCCACTTTAATTTGCTTGTTGAACTTGTACTTGAGGTGCGCCACAGATGTCAAACGTAGTAAAGTCTAATTAAAGTGGAAGAAGTTTCGTTTGTGAAACAAAAAGAGAATTAAGTCATAACGGGTAATTGATTGCTTATTTATTTGATCCATATTAGGCATGTTGTACTCGTCTTATTTTTACTTATTTTCAACAAATATAAGTTTAGTTCAACAAAAATAATTTCAGATAAGTAAAAAAAAATTCGGTTCAGCAAAAATAAGTTCAGATCAGAAAATATAAGTTTAAATTAGCAAAAACAAGTTGAGGAGAACAAGGCCTTAGGTTGTGTAAATGTTTTTAAGTTTGTTATAAGTGAAATAGGCATGAGCTATACGCATCTAAGGAAGTCGAGGCTCGGATGATCGAATCACTTCCAAACTCGCATGAGATTCCATCAATGCCATCCGAAAATCTATGATAACGGAAGGAATAATTAACTCTTAGGCTTTTCGACCTTCTACTATGTACTTCAATACCTTATAAATTAAATGAGATAGATTACTATGGAGTACTATCATATTTTAATTTTTTAAGATCCTCAACTTTTTACGTTTTCTCCAATATGATCACAATGAAAATAAATGATCTATATAGATAACAGATATACTATTAATAATTTAAATAAAAAATGTGTGTATGTCATGCATGGGCAAAACTGTAAATCGTCTTAATTGATTAAATATCATGATATATGTAGTAATATAAATCAATATACATAGAAATAAAACCTAAGTTGGTTGAAACGACGACACTTCGTATTTACTATTTATGGATAAGAATAGAGAACCAGAAACTCATTGTTACACTTGGGCGGTGGCAACAAAAGCAAAGTTAATGTGTAGGAAGTTGAAACACGACACAAGCAACCTTAAGGCCTTTAATGCTTATGTTGTCAATAACAGTAAGTAAGTTCACAGTTCACAAATGCGCATTTCAGATTAGAGCATCAGCAAACCACACCTATATAAAAATAGGATTGTTGCGGGTAGAAACAATATGATTCTAATAAATGATCTTGATTGAATGGGAAATGATCAATATCAAAGAGGTGCAAGGTCCGAAGAAGAAGTCCGAAGGTCCTGCACAGTTAGAAGAAATTACTAGCCTCGGGGGTGTGTTCGAGGAACGCCCCTCCGATGCTAAAGTAAGCAAATGTATATATCTCAAGTCTAAGAATGCGTTAGATTGAGAGTATGTGTAAAATTGTAAGAATCCAGTTACCTGTCAAGTGTCATAAATGCTTGTATTTATAGACAAATGTCACCTTTTGTAAGGCGGTTTGATGCCACTTGGCCAAGAATGCCGAAGGCCGAAGGGCCATGTAGTGGGCTTGTAATGTGGGCCTCTGGGCCGTTTTGTAACTACCATTAAGTAGTGTCTGGACCAGCCCGTATACTTATGCGGGTTGGGTCTTGATACATTTGAATAAATGTGTTTGATTGTGTTTGCGTATAAGTTGTATGGGCTCGGCCCATTTAAATTACATAAGGCCCAAGTAAAGTCACTTGGGTACCCAAACAAGGATTAAATTGTAGTNGAAATAATAAGACTGGTAGATGAAAAATGAAATAAACTTCCTCCTTTTTTTAATTTTTTTTTTTTTTTTTTTTTTTTTTTAGTGCATTCATTTGTATACTTGACATCTATCCATTTTTGTATTTAAAAAAGCTAAAAAATGGCAACATTTCTCAATCTTGGGAAATTGCATTTCATTGTCAACATATAAATTAATAGCGTGTTCACAATACTAATTAGTCAATCCGTTTCAAAATGATTGTTACATTTGAAATCTAGCACAAAGATTTATAGTTGTAGAGTTAATGGGATTAGTATATATTAATTTAATTAGAGAAAAACCAATTTCAATGTCATAATAATTGCTCATGAGGGTATTTTTATTTACTTTAACATAAGAAAATATTGACGCTGATAAGGTTAGAGTCCTCCTTAACGCTGTTCCCCTTCCCTTTATTGATCAGAATGACTTCCTGGTGTCCCGTTTTGAGGATAATGGGTTCTTCAACTTTAAGCTAGCATACAATTCTCTTTTTTGTCCTACCCTCGATGTGGAGCAAAGCAAAGCCATCATTAGCCTTTGGAAAGGGCCTATACCTCCCAAACAAAAATTCTTCCTCCGGCTAACTTGGAAGAATAGACTTCCATGCAACCTCACTCTAAACTCGACCTAAAGGATTGGACCATCGACCTTCTTATCCCTTTTGCCCTAAAATTTTGGAGAGCCCCACACACATCCTATTCGATTGTGTTAGAGCCCAACAAGTATGGCCTCTAATACCTATGCCTCCTCCCCCTCTTTTTTCCTCCCAAGATTTCCTCTTATAGTTCAACTCCTTTAACTCCCAATCCTTTCTTCACAATGACTTGTCTGGTAGTATTCTAGGTGCTTCCATCCTTTGGCAGATTTGGAAGAGACGAAATGCTTGGGTTGTTCAATGGCAAAATATCACAGCTCAAAAGTGCCTTAAGTTAGCCATAAGTAATGCCTGGGAATGGTTCTCCATTGGACCCTCTCACTCCTTTAAACCCCATAGTGTACCACCAATAGGCACTACTATACAACACATCCTCGAGAATCTTCTTGGCTTCGTCCTCCTTTAGGTACAATCAAGATTAATGTGGATGCGGGTTGGGAATCAAATTGTTCGTATGGTATTGGAGGTGTAGCTAGGGATCATGATGGAAGGTGGCTTGGGGGCTTCCAAGGTCGAGGATATGCTTATACTGTGAGACAGGCAGAATTGATAGCAGTTAGAGATGGGTTGATCCTAGCTATTACCAATGGTTGGCAGCGAGTTGTAATTAGTTCGGACTGCTTGGTTGTAACACAATTGATAAATGCCCCATACTTGTGTAACAGTGATATTAGGAACTTGTTGTATGATTGCAGGGTGCTAAAGGAACTGATTTTATGGTGTCAAATTCAATTCGAAAAGAGTAAGAGGAATATTGTAGCGAATGGGATTGCTAAGCATGCAAGGAAGGCCATGATGTCCATTAATATTGCTGAAGCATTGGATCGTCCACCTGACTATATTAGAAGCATGTTTGTTAAGGATCTTTTGTATATGCCTCATATGAATATGAGAGTAATGATAATTGTGATGTATTTCATGAAAATGTACCATGATCACTGTGCTACTGCTTTGTATTGCTACATTTATGCTTTAGCTTAATCTAATTTGCTCCCTTTCATCAAAAAAAAAAAAAAAAAACCAATGAATAGTATTTTGACAAAGCCACTTTTTAAAGTAGTATAGATAGATAGATTAGAGATAGTTTGGAAATGCCGCCTATAGGAATGAAAAATGCTTGGTGCTGTAATTGCCTACATCTGACAGGCTTGTACACAAAGTAGTCAATATTATTCATCAAAACCAGCTTTCTGAATGCATTGACCATGAATACTTGCCCACGGGCAAAAGGATCAAGACCTTCTCATATGACTAAGGTTAGTAGCTATTTCCAAAAGCGTAGATTAATCTATCCAATGTAATTAGATAGGATGAGTTATAAGGGTGGTGTAAAAATTAATATATATAAATGTTCTATTTTCGTAGTGTTAGGGTCATTGACTAGCATTCATATGCAGACTAGTACAATATTATCCGCACGACTTTGTTCTTGGGCTCCTTTAGCTCATCCTACCTAATTACATTGGATGTGATATATCTATGATGCCAAATGCATGAATTAAATGCCGAAATTCAGCAATATAAGATATTAAGATTATAAGAACATCAAAGACATGAGTAAAGGAAACAAACCTTGTAAATATAATGCACTTCATTATATATATATATATATAGAATAAATTGACCCAACTATATAAATTCAAAACAAGTCTATTTATAGAAGTTCATAGCTCTTTTCTCAGCCAATTCCATTTCATCAGTTTCTTCTGTTAAACTTGGGAATTGGAAAATTTAAGAAGCTTGCAAAAGTTTTGCAACAACTATATAAGGGCAAAGGATACTAGCTATTCTTATTGGTAAATATATATATATGTATATGGTAATGGCTTTGTATGAAAGTTAGCAAGTTGGTTGGTCCCTGGAACAGCCCATTTTGATCGAACTTGCTCACGTATCAAGTGCTTCATTCTTAGCTTGAGTGAAAAACCAGGTTCCTACTTAGATATTATTACAATAAATAATTTGAGTGCGGTACCTACCTTTTAAAAATAACCGAACCAAAAGAATTTAATTAATATAGCTACAGAGATAAAGGGTCAGAGTCTTCAGAAAATCGATTCAATTCTTATTAGTTCAAAATAAGTTTAAACTGTAATCACTAACTAATGTTAGTCTAATGACGAAAACAAACGAAGAAATTCACTCAAATTAATTAAAACCTATGTCAATCGCTTCATCATGAGCAATTAATATATTCATAAAACATAAACCAATCAATTCTACAAAATTTATTTAATTAGGGCACACTAATTTTCCACTCCCTCAAAACTCCTCTACCTATTCTCGCTCGGTTAGGCTCGTTTTGCCTATTATTCAATGGGTTTTCATGGTAATCTTACCTCTCCGCCTCAACTTCGACAATTACCAAAATTACAACTAAATCTAATGTACAATTTAATTGCAATCAATAGAAATCAATAATAGAAATTTAATTATTAATTAGGAACTAATTAATCGATTGGTATTAAACTAATTCATTAACGAGTTCAAGAATCCTTTAAACCCTAGAAAATAGATTAGTCACTCATAATTATATCATATCATATATCATATATCTAATACTAAAACTAAGTCCCTTTAACTATTCCTAACCTTTGCCACACGTCGCTTTTATATTAATTTATTTACCGCTTAATTACAAGCAATTAAATCTTTTATCATCTCATCATCTTAATATAATAATACGGAGTATAAGAGCATGTTTAGCCCCACGTTTTAAGACTTGGGGTGACATCATCAAATTGGGTCTTAAGACTTGTCCCATTTTCTATCTTGAAATTCCATGACTCAACTTAAGACTTGAGATTGGGACCCACTCAAGTTTTATTTAACTTTGTTCATTAATGTTATTATTATATATATAGTAATATAAAAGGATACAATAAAAAACAATATGACATATATTTGAGTGTTAAGGACTAAAGTGATAAATTTGATCAAGTCTTAAGAAGAATTTGATGACATCATTTTCAATAAGGACCACAAAAAATGATGTCACCCCCAAGTCTTAAAGACTCTAAAGTAATCTTTTATCCTCACAACACTTTCTCTGTTTTGCTTTATAGTTATGTGTTTTGGTAGCTGTTGCATTTCAGTTTCTTTGTAAACTGATGTTGCTACACTATCTTTGTCTGTTTTATAAACATATGTAAGCGTTGGCCTTTCAGCATATATAGTTCATAGATACTTGTATCGAGAGAAAAAAAAAGCAGTGTATGTTAATTTAATTAATTGTCCTGGTAATCTTTTTAGTATGTAATATTAGTAATTAAGCAGCATTCTTATGAGGGAAAGTGGGAAAATATTGGTTGTGAGTAAGACCTATTTATGCATGAGTTCTTCTGTAATGGTGGAAGTTAAACTTTAAAGCTGGAAATTCTTCGCCATTTTGCATTGATAAGAAGCTTAATTTTGAATGTGATGTATATATTTCATGGACTAATATCTGTTTTCTAGTCTCATTTCTCATTTCATTGGAGTCAATAATATTCTAACTTCTAAGAAATTCACTCTTTGATATACTTGCATTGACTACATGACATATACAACCTTTTTGGTAGGTCGTTTCAAAAGTTATTAATGAGAATGAATTTGCTAGTAATAACTGTATTACAGCTTGCACTAGCATCACATTCGACTTCTGCTGGTTTGATGTACAATGGCAGCAGAACTTTACGGATATGCACTAATCTTCCGGCCAGGGCAAGGACTGAACCTTTAAATGAAATTTTATATTCATATTCTACAATTTGCAGCTGTCACAAAGAGAAGGAAACAAATAAGTATAGACATAAAAACAAACACTTGTATGACTATATTGAGGTTTCGACATTAGCTACAAAAGTTCAAAGAATACAAGTAGAAGAAAATATGGATTTATTACGCTAGAGACCTAAAATTCAGACCAATCAAAGTATAGTTAGGATTGATGTAGTTTCTATTATGATGCCATCTGAAGAGCTGCTTTCCTGAATTCTGGTAGTTGAGTAAGGATAAATGAATTAATCAGATTTACAATCTCCAACCTTAAGTTTGCAGTTCAACCAAATACACCACCAAGCACCAACTACTTAGGTAGTTAGGTTAGAGCTTCCCCAATGGCATAATTCATGAATCTTATTCAAATTTCATCTTTTGCCACATCAGACTTCTCTCCTTCCATTGAGATGGGAGATGAAAATTCTATGTACAACAACTCCAAAATTTGACACTCCATGTTCCTTCACATATCACCACGACCCCTCAATAGTCAATACTGGCAAACCCTCAGTCTATAAGGCATCGGATTAAACGATCGAGACTTCCAGAGTGATGTATATTGGTTTGGAATAGAAAATCAGGTATATAAGTAGCCTCCACATATAGTAAGACAGCAGGGGTGGGGTAGGCTGTGTCAAATTGAAAGCTTGTGGAACTTCAGGTGACTAAGTTCCAAATATTGTAAGACACCGGAAAAAGAAAGCTGGGTAAATTTTCTTGGCATATATATGACGGGTGTAGAATTTTTGTGGCACTTTAGGTGATTGTTAATCAGGAATTCTTGGCATATAGTTAGAATTTTAATTGCATTAGTTCTAGTTTTCTAATTAGCTCCCAACTACAGGTTAATACAAAGATTAGAAAGTTACTTTGACATTTTCTTAAAACAAACAGTATGAACAATGAAAAGCACAAGGAGGAGGGAAAGAGAGAGACTCACTACAGTATATAAATTGGTTCAGATCAAGAGTAACTCTGCCTTGCTTATTTGTATCAAATGAGTTAAAGAGATTGCTGAAATTCCAAAGAAAAGAAGTTAATAAACTTCTAAGCTTTGTTGACCAGTAAAACCCAATGCATGACATCTAAGTTAAAAATCGAAGGAGGCCTGTCTAGTTAAAGAAAGATTTGCATGCAGAATCACTTACCGAGCAGATTGTACAAATATGCACAAAGATATGAAAGCATCCAACCGAAACATGCCATTTTTCTTTTGATCAAAGCTCTGGAAAGTTGGAAGAGAAACGTATTATCAACAATGAAGATGCAGCAATCCACTAATTTAAACAAAGCAATTGATCGCATAGAAATGTATTGAAATGAAATTTGCACAAGATACAGCTCGGGTGATATAACAAGCATGACCAAATCTTGTTGAAGATTGACATCGAATAAACAACTTAGACTTTAGTACCACTGCTGAACATGGGAACTGGGGGTGCTACTTTTTCCTAAAGGTCTACAGTACCTTATGCTTGAGAGTGAGAACGGATTATTAAGGGAGCTAAGGGTACCCATTTTATGTCTGTTAATACTCAGAAAGTGGCTATTTTAAGTACGATTGGACTGAAACAAATAAACAGCCAATGGCTTTGGTTGGGAAGTAACTACGAGACTCAGAGTGCTAGAAGCGAGCTTGTCATAATTAATCGTCTCAAGTGCCCATTACACAAACTTTATAAGCTATAGCCTACTATGTGATTCAAATACACCAACACAGGCCAACCGTAATTTCAATTCACCTGGAACAAATGAGGATAAATGAAGACAGCAAGATCTACGTTTGCCAAAATAAGAAAAAGAGGAGGCATGGTGAAGGTCCTTGTCCCTCAGTCCCTACAAATTTAAAGACATATTACCTCACATGCAGTGTAAAAGGCAGGTGAATCAAGAGAAAACCCAAGTTTCAGTAATGCCTGAGAAAACAATTCAAGCACAAACTGAGTTATTGAACATAAAATCCAAAATTAATATATGGTATAAACGGAAACCAGTTGACAAAATGAAAGTATACCTCATAAACCTCATCATGCAGAAGAAACCCACGGTTCCTGTGACACATTTTTCATCAGAAGAAGGCTGATTAGAAATGCATCACAAGGAGTGGAGATCCCAATATACAAAGTTAATTGAGTGAAATATGAAACAAACAAAAATACCCTATCTGCAGGCTGCAGCAATGAAGATCATAGCATAATGTTCACAGCCTGAATTAAAACTACAAAGCACGAATTGACTATATAATTTGATGTCGAACCAAAATAAATAAAAATCAGATATAAAATTGTAAAATGAAACAGGACGAAGTATGAACAAAGAAATGGGATCAGAAAACTACTCTGCGTCTGTGCAGAAATTTATTTAAATAACATATAGATTAACAACATTCAAGGGAATATCCAATGAAAGAATGGTCAAAACATATTACAAGAGAGAATATCAATGAACAAGAGCTAGAACGCCTGCAAGTCGTTGCATGACTGAAGCACAGTGGTCTTAACCTAATGTTGAAAAGATAATATCAGTACGAATAGAATGGCCTGATTGCTTTGAATATGGCTATGAAGCTTGTCAAGAATCTACATCAATATCGCTGGCTATCAAGAGTAATAAGGTATTGTGGAAAATCTAAAAAGCCATGAAAGACCCAAGGCTCCCACTTTTTACCCTCCTTTCAAACTACAATAGTACAATCTACGACTTTCCGAGGAATATATATATATACCTTTCTAAATCCGAGAATGCTTGTTGAATCTGCAGAAAATTCAGTAAAAACACAATTAATTCTCACTACAGAGGATTACTTAATGATTACATTTTAACTTAAAACAACTATTACTACTAAGTTACTAACCTTCAAAAGAAATTGGTTAAGTGCAACAAATTCTGTAATTAAATCAATTTCATCATATCACCACAATAATAATACATGTACATCAAACATCCTTCATTTTAATCATCAAATATCACAAAAATTCAAATGAAAGAACTAAGTTACCTTCAAAGCTCATACTTCCACTCCTATCAAAATCATACATCCTAAACAAAGACACAAATTATTAAACTTTTAAATTTGATTTCTTCTATTACAAAAATAATTAAATAAATAAAAATTACACAAAAATCACAACAAAACCTGATCATCTGCTGAACAATAGAAAGTGGGAGATCAAGGTTTCCAACACCAAGAGCACTCTAAATAATTTTAAAAAAAAAAAACAAAAAAAAGTGATTAATATACCTGAATTTCGATAAAATTAAATAAATTCTACAATGAAATGAAGAAGAATTTTACAATTTTTTTAGAAGGATGAAATGATTAGAGATAATTAATGGTGATAATAGGAGAAAAAAAGAGATGAAAGGTGAAACCTGGAGTTGAGGAGCAGTGATGTTTCCGGTTTGAGCTGAGTCAACTCGGTCGAACCATTGTTTCAGAATCGCTGAGTCCATTTTTTTCCCGGATTTTGCTGTTGTAGCTGATGTTTAAACGAATTTTGGTTTTCTTTGATGAGAAAGGAAATATTTTTGAATAATATATAAAAAATGACTGTCTGATGTGTATAAATAGTAAATCACATGACATTTTTGTAAATAGGAAAATTTTTTTACTATCTTACCCCTTGAAATTCATATGAAAAGACGATGTTATTTCTGAACTTTTAACATATTACCTCAAAATGTTATCGTGATATGCAATTTTGCATATCATTGTGATTTGCTGGTGATCTCTCAATATTTTTAACTTAAAAATAATTTTCCAAACTTTTTTTTTGAAATAAACACTCCCTTAGTCTCTTAACTATTTATTGCATTAACCTAATCAGGAGCAATTACAACATGTAGATCACTCGGGCAACCACCATCCCACACTCTAGTAGAGAATTCAATAGGTGTGTCCATGTGAGGTGTGCCATAAAGTGAGCCGCAATATAACGTTTTCTAAAAATATGATTAAAATAAATACACTCAAATTGTCTAGCAAGAGCTAATATCTCAGCGACACATCTACCCAAATAGATATTACATATCTCCTACCCCCCCCCCCCACCACCACCACCTTCCACAACTAGCTTTGCATCGCCAACCACAACCCTAAAGCAATCATCTACGCCTTAACTAACGCTGCATCTAACTTCCCCTTCACTTGCTTGCATGCCCACCCTTGTGACCACCCGATCACCAAAATTCTTGCTCACTATTTGGTATTCTACATTTTCAAACCTATCGCAATGGTAAATTTTTATTTTAGGAAGGTTTTTTGTTGTTTGATTGTAATAAATACATTTTTTTTTATATTAAGCGTTTTTTTAATGTTTGATTCAATTGAAATTCAATTTTAATTTTTGGAGAGAAATTTTTAAATGAATTTTCAATCAAAATTTTATATTTTATTTTTTTTGTTCAAACTAAACAATGTAAAATAGAGAAAACATTTTTACCCTACTGAATGTACCTTACTAGGTTTCAAGTCATATGTGGTGGCATGCAAGAAATCGAACTCAGTTTACATTATTTGTCATCATGGGTTCATATGCGCAAGAAAATAAATTGCCTCGCCCACACTTTCTTTGCCCCCACTTGGATCAAATATAAGGCGGGTGGAATGCGATTATACGAATTACGAGTATACAACTTGAAATCTATCATCGCTTCTACGACGAGCACAACATTTGATCCTCATCTTCATTGTATCCCCATCCAAACCCTCCAACATCCATCGGGCGATCATGTTATCTCTCATGCAAGTATACAACCATGCCATGTTAATTTTACTAGTCTTCCTCCAATGGCACTATAATAGTCATACACCTAATCATAAGAACTTGGAATGGAATGCCTGACTGCTGACATAGTACTTGCACAATCCGTAACGTGCAACCTGGTTTTAAGTACTTCATACCTAAGGCCTTGGGGGTGTCTCTTGTAGTTCCCATGGTCGATGGACATATTCTAATGCAATTAGGTTAATTTGAATTGATGCTCTTCTGTTGCTCTTGTTCTTGAACAAATATGGGAGCTTAAATAATCTTTGTCCTACTCATTTAATGTTATATTATTTTGCATTTACTTTTGCGTGTGCGTGCTAGGGAGCCAAAAAGACCGGTCACATGATCTCAAAATAAATCTCTAACCAACTAAGTAAAAACCTCCTTTACCCAAAAGAAACCATAATTTCATTTTCTAAATTATACACAAAGCAAACTTTCAATGGCATCTCATACATGGAACGTAATTATACAATACTCGTAGATATATACCATCTACAAATTAGGAAAAGCTTTTGCAATGTTTTAAATCACACAGGTTACCGTTAAATTCACATCAAATTCGTTCTAAGAATATTACACAAAAAATTGTACATTTTGTATAAGAATTCTGCCACAGGTTATCAAAATTGCATATCTTACACCCCTCATATTTCTTTTCTAATAAATACAAGCATTTTTTATATGCATTTATTTTTGCTAGCATTCAACATCCGCCAACAGCCTGCCGGATTTGAACCGGCAACATAAAGGGTTTAAGCAAGACAGGTTAAGCTTAACCAAGCTGCCTAATCCTCACTCTTCCATTTGAGCTAAGGCTGTTAAATAAAGCAGGAATTATAATCATTTTTAGGATGCTTCGGTTGAGGAACAAATATTGCACAGCTTTTAGTCATTGTTCATCAAGAATCCTTTGCCAAGATTGTGATACCATAGAAGCACACTTGCTGTTGCAACTTGCAAAAGAGCATTGCCATCAACTTGTCACTCAATTTCAACCCTCCATTGGCCTATGATAATTTACATGTATCACCATGTTCTTACAATCAAGAATATGTATTATTGACTTGTTAATATCTAAAAGTCTAAAACTACACTTTTAACCTAAATACATTTAAAATATTAATCCGATCACGAGCCTAACACTACAATTTTCTGATTTGCATTAACTAACTTAAACGAGTTGAATATCTAAATCCACTATCCTAATATAAGACAATGAGTTATTTTATTTTTTTTGTTGATAAGG
This sequence comes from Suaeda aralocaspica, assembly GCA_016808085.1. Classification (NCBI taxonomy): domain Eukaryota; kingdom Viridiplantae; phylum Streptophyta; class Magnoliopsida; order Caryophyllales; family Amaranthaceae; genus Suaeda; species Suaeda aralocaspica. The sequence goes on from PYUH01000499.1 coordinate 986,583, forward strand.
AACCACAAGGGCAGAAATGAGGATCGATTACAAAATCTCATGGAATCGGTAGAGAAGCTATAACCAATGAGAATCTATCCCAAGATCTCTTGGAATCAGTAGAGAAAGTATAACAAAATGAGCTATCTCTCACTGCCGAATATGAGCAAATGACTAATTGTTCCTTGGTTAAGAAGTAGCTAAACATTTAAGCTGGTCAAGCACAATCAACTCTAGCATAAAAAGCTGACAAGCTTAATCCCAAATAGTAAATACTCACTTCGTATTTTCAATAATTTTATCACTAAATTTAAGTTTTGCTTAGTGGTTAGTACAAGTGCAACTTTCTTTTACAAAACAATTGTCTCCTCCTCACCCCCAAAAATACAACATAAAAACTACGTATATAAGGTGAGGATCACATAAAACACCCTTTTTAACTGAGAACCACAAGGACTACTTAATAACTGTAATATTAGCTACATTTCGTAGTTGTAAATTTGTAATAACTTAATAATAATGTATTTTGATCAAGTACACCCATATTTTCCAATTTAAACCAAGATTAGTTACTTTTAGGATTTACAAAGCATTGGTCAATTCAACATGGTAGTTTAAAATATTTCAAGCTTATTATTCTGGTTTCAACAGATATAAAACAAATTATTTTAGCTTATAATTGTCAAAATGGACGAAAATTTAGAAAAGTGAAAAAAAAAAATGATTGAAGATAAGAGCTTTTATGTGATTATCATATACAAAGAATTTACATTCGAACCTCTTTTTTCTCATTCACAAATGCTAATATAAATTATGTGCCAATTAGCAATGGTCAAGTTATTCGTACGAGTAAAAGACACATCACAATTGTTGTCATTTCTATCCCATACCATTTTTTTTTTCTTGAGGGGATCCTCACTTTTTGAAACTTTTTAAGAGATATTTTGAACAATTGACAATTAAGAATTAACTTATTACCTAAAAGTGGGAGGAGATACCTCATATGAGTAAATTTATCACAAGCCACTACTACAAAAGAGAAGCTGGCAACTTGTTTACAGCAATCTAAGCACACAACCGGCATATATCTTTAGAAATGAGAGAAAACAAGTAAAATAGTAGTAGACGCTAAACCAATTAATGCCCCACGTCTCACGTCACAACTCTCCTAAATAATTTGAAATAGATGGCGCACAAAAAGATCCATGTGTGCAAAATTCCTCACATCTTGAGAACAATACCAATTCACGATAACATTCAAAAACTTCATGTTACCCAATATTCATAGCAATAAGTTTGACAACATAACCACCTAGCACGTTATAGTCTTGTGAGGTGATGTTTAAAAGTAGAAACAAACCTTACACTTCACTGCCCTTTAATCAGTAGTGGCTACATATTATTATTATGGAGTATTATTGATAAATGATAACAATGATGTTGACTTAGGTCAGTTGTCCTATTGCCAAGCACACACCACAACTTAATGCCCAAACACCAAAAGGTCCCGAGAATGAAGATAAATCTAACCCCTCACATGGGTATAATAATTGTAAAAACATTTTCAATCTAATATTGAAAATTGTTTCTACCTTTCACTTCGACTACAAATAAACTAGTATAGGTGATAAGATGGCTTGAAATTTGTGTTTCAATTTATTAGATCTCTAGCGAGTAGAAAGAGAGAGTTCGTGGGACTAAGACTTTGATTAATTTTGATGATCAAGAGCTAGTTAACCTTGAGTTAGTGATCTATTTGCTTTGAGTTAGACATTTCAGTTTTCGTTTGGAATATAGAACTACCGAATTACTGCTTGCAAAATCATCTTGGATCCATTCCCAACCTTTTTCGCTGGTGATTTAATATTCACTTTGATTTAAACGATATTTAAAATCCAACCGCGGAGAAAACGGAAAGCCATTGGAGGGAAGCTTGACAAGTTAAAAGGTTTACGCCCGATTTCTGCCTGCACAGATAACTTTGCCGCATCTAATTTCACGATGCACACTAAAAGATCAAACACTTGAAACTAAGATTAAATAAGAAGGCCAAGAATTCACATACCACAAAGACATAAGAACCAGCCTCCATGCCAAAGTAAGTCCATCAGGGAATTCATATATACTCCTGCACAAGATATATTATATACCAATTATGAGAGAAACCTTGAGGGTCAAATACGTGCATAAATTAAACTAACACATTGACCAATCAAATTCCAAAGTATCTTTGCTCAAAAATAAGCTATCAAAACATTTAACAAATATGACATTGATCACTTTATTACAGCTATTGATAAAATTGTCAACACCATCTCAAATGTTATCCAGCAACAAATCTTAGCATTTGGTTTTGCCGCACCAGTTTACTAAGTATAGGATAGGTCCATGAACAATACAATTTTACGACTTAGACAACATAGATCTCAGAGAATACAGGCCACCGCAGAATCTCACAATAACAAAGGAAATCAACATTTTCAAATGAAATTGCTAATTCGCATGAGCTTCTCAACAACTAATTTTTAGTGTCTTTTAAAAAATAGCCAGTCCAACTCACATGCAAGTAAAACCAATCCTAGTGCTTTCAAAATTCAATCCAAAACAGCACAACAATGCAGCAGAACAGCTACCCCAGTAATAGATGCCTTTAGAGAAGCAAGTAACGGAGATAGGGGTTGAGTCGGCTAGACCAAAAAAAGTACAAAACTACTGCAATACTCCCTCTTATACTTGAAATTTTGCTTGCTTTCTGTGTTTTAGGGTATTACATACAATAGCAACAAAGCCTTAGTCCTAAATTAATTTGGAGTCGGCTAGACATGAGTAAAATCACCAAAAATCCTCCANTGCCCTTTAATCAGTAGTGGCTACATATTATTATTATGGAGTATTATTGATAAATGATAACAATGATGTTGACTTAGGTCAGTTGTCCTATTGCCAAGCACACACCACAACTTAATGCCCAAACACCAAAAGGTCCCGAGAATGAAGATAAATCTAACCCCTCACATGGGTATAATAATTGTAAAAACATTTTCAATCTAATATTGAAAATTGTTTCTACCTTTCACTTCGACTACAAATAAACTAGTATAGGTGATAAGATGGCTTGAAATTTGTGTTTCAATTTATTAGATCTCTAGCGAGTAGAAAGAGAGAGTTCGTGGGACTAAGACTTTGATTAATTTTGATGATCAAGAGCTAGTTAACCTTGAGTTAGTGATCTATTTGCTTTGAGTTAGACATTTCAGTTTTCGTTTGGAATATAGAACTACCGAATTACTGCTTGCAAAATCATCTTGGATCCATTCCCAACCTTTTTCGCTGGTGATTTAATATTCACTTTGATTTAAACGATATTTAAAATCCAACCGCGGAGAAAACGGAAAGCCATTGGAGGGAAGCTTGACAAGTTAAAAGGTTTACGCCCGATTTCTGCCTGCACAGATAACTTTGCCGCATCTAATTTCACGATGCACACTAAAAGATCAAACACTTGAAACTAAGATTAAATAAGAAGGCCAAGAATTCACATACCACAAAGACATAAGAACCAGCCTCCATGCCAAAGTAAGTCCATCAGGGAATTCATATATACTCCTGCACAAGATATATTATATACCAATTATGAGAGAAACCTTGAGGGTCAAATACGTGCATAAATTAAACTAACACATTGACCAATCAAATTCCAAAGTATCTTTGCTCAAAAATAAGCTATCAAAACATTTAACAAATATGACATTGATCACTTTATTACAGCTATTGATAAAATTGTCAACACCATCTCAAATGTTATCCAGCAACAAATCTTAGCATTTGGTTTTGCCGCACCAGTTTACTAAGTATAGGATAGGTCCATGAACAATACAATTTTACGACTTAGACAACATAGATCTCAGAGAATACAGGCCACCGCAGAATCTCACAATAACAAAGGAAATCAACATTTTCAAATGAAATTGCTAATTCGCATGAGCTTCTCAACAACTAATTTTTAGTGTCTTTTAAAAAATAGCCAGTCCAACTCACATGCAAGTAAAACCAATCCTAGTGCTTTCAAAATTCAATCCAAAACAGCACAACAATGCAGCAGAACAGCTACCCCAGTAATAGATGCCTTTAGAGAAGCAAGTAACGGAGATAGGGGTTGAGTCGGCTAGACCAAAAAAAGTACAAAACTACTGCAATACTCCCTCTTATACTTGAAATTTTGCTTGCTTTCTGTGTTTTAGGGTATTACATACAATAGCAACAAAGCCTTAGTCCTAAATTAATTTGGAGTCGGCTAGACATGAGTAAAATCACCAAAAATCCTCCACCTCCAATCTTCCCTGTTTGATACTAAATGTTCTTCAAGCCCCAACACCCTCATATCTCCACTAACAACCTTCATCCAAGTTTGCTTTGGTCTTCCTCTACCTCTCCTCCTTCCCTCTTGTACATAAAGTTCTTTTGCTACTTATATAGTAAATGTACTTTCCTTTCTAACCCACATAAATTCCCACTTTCTTAAGGCCACATTCTCTTCCCTATTGCTTAACAACCCCGCCCGCTTTCATACTCTCTTTTGTCATATTTGGTAAGCACAACTAGCGTAAGTGGATTACCAATAAGCAGTTATCACAAAGAGATGCATCCCTCAAAGAAGCAACCTAAAAAGGGGGAACAACAAGAGGGATTACCAATAAGTAATTTTCCATATTTTTATTTTTGGATTTTCTTCCATGTTCCAAAACACTCCTGGCGACTTCAAGTAGGAGATCTTCCAAAAGCTACAGCACCTAAAACGGAAAAAAAATCAAGAACCAATATTTTTTTCCATAATCTACGGCGACGAAAAAAAAAACGAACCAACACAATATTTCATAAGTTGAGAGGACCTAAATGGAATAGAATCAAACAAATTTACCACCAAATTCTCCATAACTAATTCTGTCGAGCCCTAAAAGGATCTTCAACACTTGCACTAATGTTAAACAATTACACAAAGTAATTGTTTTGCTTCCCTGTCAATACGTGACAAATTTCCACAGCATATTTCCAGAGAAACCACACCACTGCAAAGAAAGAAACCCAAACTGTCTAAGCTAACAAGTACGATTCCTATAGACAAGCAGCATACTGCACAACAGACCAACGAAACATAAATTTCCTGAAACCCACAACACAAGTTTGCGAGGAAAGTAATGGCAAGTCGGTGGTGAAATTGTGCAAATAAGATATGATTTTATGCATGGATTAGAGCTGAGAGAGAATAAAAGTACTATTAAGCAAAAGAATTAGATATGAATTATAATTATTTATCATTAGATACCAAAAGAATTATGGATATTTGTACTCTATACAAAAATAAGAATATCCCCGAGTGTCATGTAACTATAACTGAAAAAGACAGTGAACTCATTACAGTTTTCCAAGGGTAGAAACTCATCTGCAGTTGAGAGCCTATCTACAAAGTGCATATGACTTGATAGTTCATCGTCTTATACAGGAATGACAGTTCAAAGCCATATGATTCTCACAAAAAAAAAAAGCATTGCAATCCAAATCCTGCAGGGAAAAAAAAATTAAGCTTGAAGTTGACATGCAATTGCTATAAGGAAAATTTTACCATCTGCTATATCAAAACATTTCAGGTGGCAAAACATTTTACCATTTATAATTTTCTACTTCTCCATAAAAAATCAGACTCTAGATTTAATGTAAAAAGAAGCAAAAGAGAGCCCAAACTCAATAAAGGCAACAAGCATACAAATGTGATTCATTATTAACAACTTAAAGAACAACAATAACAATTAAAGCCTTAATCCTGATGTATGGAATCAACTAGCATTACATAGTTAACAAGTATAAAATTCAATATAAGTTAGTAAATTCACTACCTAAAATTTTAAGTTGGGCCATATATTATCAAATCGCTAGTAAAATTCATTTTTTTAGTTCATGGTTTACAGAGGGGAAAATTCGGTAACAATTCGCCGAACACATGAATCACTCGATATGTTCCATATACTATCCACCAAAAAACCTCTTCCTTCACTCCCCTCTATCTAGTGCAAATTTTTCCTTAAAATTTTACAGCTAAAATAAACTGTTCGATAAAAAAAAGCCAAATACCAGTGCATCATTCTGTCACAAGGAGGTTGTGGTAACCTAAAAAAAGTTGCTTGCGAAAGCAGTAAACTGACCAAGTAAGTATATACCGATACTAAATACCACTACTTGGTGTTAAACACAAATAAATTACTAATGACAGTACACCTGCAATGGAGCATGAGCCTCTGGTTGTTTTCTAGTTACTAATTCATTGAACCACGGCACCTGAAAAGGAGAAGGGAAAAAAAAATATATATATATATAGTATCAGAATTGGTATAATCTCAAAATATTAGGGACGGATTTCAAAATAAATCTATCCCACTAATTGTTCAGTAAAACAACTTAAAAAGCAACAAATAACAACCAATCCATATACAAGACAAAAGGAGCTGGTATTCTATATATATACTACTCCATCCGTTCCTTTTTGTTTGATATGTTTGGAAACTTAACATTATTCATAAGATGGAAGAATTTTTTAAATTACTTTCGATATATAAAACATAATATAGTCATGTGGAGTCTTGTTTGATTCGTCTCAATGAGCACGTTATTAACATCCAATAATTATAATTTTACATATATAAAACAAAATATTTTAAGGTCAAACATGTGCATTGGCATATGTGTAAGTCAAAACGTATAAAAAAAAGGAACAAAGAGAGTAGAAAACAACAACAATTAGTTTAGCTCATCTTGCTATATTAGGAGTCTGTAAATGAAAATTTCAAAATGAACACAAATAGTAGAGGGAGTAAATAATACTAAAACTTACCGTTTAGATCCACAATTACAGGGGATTTTCTTCTCCTCCAAGGGAAATTTGTAATTGTACGTTATCTCTTCACCCGAGGATATATGTCGTTTTGCATAGATGAATATCCTTTTTTGACCTTCAACACTTACAGTTTTGGTATAGCAATTAGGCTGTAAAAACAAAGAGGATTGGCAATCAGTTGATCATAGAATAACTAAAGTGAAGTTTTAGTAAACTCTAGATACTTCGATGTCTACCTCACATGAATGGTTGATGAATCTAGCAATACCGCCACGTTTTGTAGCATCAACCTGCACATATTTTGAACACGACAATAAGGTCACATAGCCAAGTGACAACGGTAAGGAATATTGATCAAAAGGATTCAAAATTAAGAGAATTTTCATGTACATTACTAGCTTTTGTCATATTTGTGCAGAGGAATATGGCCCTAAAATCTGATGGAGGCTAGTGGAACAATACAGCAACAAAATGTATTTTGTATTTTTGAGAAAAAGTAATTTGGTAACGATTAACTTACAAAATCTCGCAATCGCGACCATGGGCATCTTTAAATGTAACATTTTGGCCATTATTTAAACTACATTGAGGTTAAACGGGTTTTTTATTGAAAAGATTATTTTTAAAGAAGATTGAAGGTATATACAAGCAAGAATATGGAGAATGGGAGCATATTCTTTAGATGGAAAACTTTAATACAAAAAGAGTAAAATTAATCATCACAATAGACTAATAATAGTTTAACAATAAATTATTTTAATTATCATCTTAATGAATTCATTTTTAGTTAAAATATAAATATAAGGCTACCATGAGCTCCATGACAATTTGTCAAAGTTAATGGCCGCCAACGACAACAAAAATAACTCTGGCCACCTTCCCACTTCTCAATTCTTCTTCGCCTTTTTTTTTTCTTTTTTTTGTGTGTGTGTGTGTGGGGGGGGGGGGG
>PYUH01000499.1:995568-1081650 GCA_016808085.1 Suaeda aralocaspica
TGTGGGGGGGGGGGGGGGGTACCAATGAAAATTTTTCCAACAACAAATATTCACCTATTTTTTGGCTAATTAGAAACTAGGGACATTCAACAAATGTATGTTACTAAGGCTAATTAGCAAGTGAGGGGCTACCAAGGCTTTGTTTTGTTGTCTTAGAAACTTGACTTTGGCAATGTATGTTCTAGAAGTACGATGCAGCTACCGACATCATAAAAGATAAATACTCACCACATAACCATCATCCAGTCTGAAAAGGTAACTGCTACCAATACCCATTTTCTCGTATTGGTGCTCCCTAATATCGGATATCTGCACACAAATCAAAAGGCATTATAGAGCCGAAAAGGGAGGGGAAAAGAAAATTCGGTTCTTATTTTAAATCGCCTATGTAATACATATATATTTATCTCTATAAATGCTTGAAAAGATGAAAATGAAATAAAAACCAAATAAGATCCAGAGATAGAGGGAGTAGACAGGGCATATACCCGAGGACGAATTAGTTCCCCAACATATTCAATGACGAAATCATCTGTTTCAATTGGTTCCAGTGCAATAAGACCCCAGTCGTGAATCTTGCTCCGCTGGAATCGTAAACGCTTTTTCCTTGCCTGCAATAAGCCTTTGCATGAATGGCCAGAGCCAGTACAAGCTAAACATATTAAAGAACACATGTATGATTTTACCTTTAATTGAGAAGTCTTTAATAGCTCAGCACCCTCTGAAGCTGCAAGTAAGTTCCGCATTTTTACTCGGTTAGTCCTAGCAGAGATTCCTTTTACATGTGAAGGATGTGAACCACTAATTTGAGAGGTAAAGCGCTGCATAGTATTAATTTGACTTCCCCTGACACGAGCTCTTTCTGAGGGCCTTGCATGTAAAGACCACTTACGCCATTGCCATCCATCAATAGAAGAACGAGCACAACCTACAGAAACTGGACAGGAACTCGGTACTCTAGACTTGCTTAGCTTGGTCTTTCCAGCCTTTTTGACATCTGCTTGCTTAACATCAGTACAAACAAGCTTCGGAGCTTTTGATGAAAGTGAAAGTGAATCATCAACCGGACTTTTCCTCTTCTGGTTAGATACTGTAGATGCTGTAAAGAATTGACAATATAAAATTAATTTCAAAAAGTACCAGGAAATTGATGATTTGTGCATCAGAGTTCCAAGAGCTAGTTTGCTCATCAAAAAAAAAAAGAAAAGAAAAATAGAAGATTTTTAAAAAATTAAAAAAAAAATCAGGGTTTCTTATTAAGTAGGCAATTTGGAGGGTATATAACACTGCCTGAGAACAATACCAATAGCCTAGGATACTTTTGTTTGGTATAAGACGTAGATAACACTAACATAATCCATATCCTAAGAGTAACTACCAAAAATTTGTTACCCTTTACGGGCTTCCCAACCCCATAGAAACAATTTCTTACAGGCTTTATTTGTTTTTATTCAATTTCCTTAATTATACCAAAAGGCTAATAAGGTAAAACTAAAATGCCCTTTCCCTTGTAGTTTCCATTCCATTTCCCTACCTAAATTCATACCAAACACCCCCTAAGGTTAGATTGAGGAAATATAACAATAAAATTGCCAACCCCACCATGAAAATTATTGCTAGATTGAATTGCTTTGCCTATTTCTCCTACACTTCTTCACACCACCAAAATAAATTGAAAAAGAAATTCATCCTTCTTGGCAATGTCACAATTATCGTGAGTATTAGTCCTCAAGCCTTGTTCTCATCAACCTTTTTTTTTTTTGCAGACGATCTGAACTTATTTTTAATGAGCTGAGCTTTTTTTACTCATCTAAACTTATTTTTGCAAAAATCATTAACAAGAATTGAATTGATTTTTGCTAAACTTTTTATTTTTACTAAACTGAACTTATTTTTGCTGAAAATAAGTAATAATTCGTTGAGGAGAACATGGCTTTAATATCAATACTCACAATTTTTCAACCTTTGGCATCGATCCACAGTGAGTTCATCCTTCATCGAAATATTACGATTATTGCAGCTGCTAAGTTCTGTGTTCTCATTTTCAATAGAATCTGCTTCAACACTAGGAACCCCCTTTTTGGCCTTTTCCAATCCATATTCTGGTCCATCCACAACAATGCTTAATGAGGAATTGAGGACATAGGCCAATATCAAAAAATGTGTGAACATGTAAAATAATACAATTCGTTAAATCTTAAGAAACAAATAAGAACTCGAAAACATACTATGAGCAGGCCCAATACCACTTTGGAGCTTACGAGCTTTTGATGACATGACGGATTGATGATCTTTGGTCAAATTTCTTTTAGCAACTACCACTTTTGAAGTTACAGTAGATGATCTTAATTCCTTCTGGCAAACACCTTTAGCCTTCTGCTTTACAATTTCAACGCCTAAATTTCCGGAGCCAGAAGCATCATGGGAACTCTTTGGTTTCTCAAATTTTTTTGATGGTTGTTGACGAAGCCTAAAATTTCGTAAAGGGGGAGAACTTGGCTTAGCTCCTGATTTTTTCAGCACTTTCTTTCTCCGTGAGTATGTAAACTCTTCGACAATTGAAACTTCAGATGGCCCTGAGCTGTGACAACTCTTAGTTCTTTCCAGAAGAATATCAAGCTCAGGCTGCAGGAGAGGAGTTAGCTTAGGCAATTTCTCACTTCTACCAATGTCTTGCTCCTGCAGCAAATGCAAAAGGGGAATTTCAGGCAACATCCTAAGTCCTCAAAAGACAAATTGTAGATGAAAAAGATCCCAAAGAAACACAGTTCCCATATCAAGCCTAAAGAGATTGCTCGTCGTAGTTAAGAGGTATTTAACAGCTGAAAATAGAAAACTTACCTGAGAAAGCACATGTTGCTTCAACAAAAGATGCATGTCATCATGGAAAGAGGAAATCCACTCTCTGAGCACATCATCATGCAACCTTTTCCGGCACAACGCCAAGGCCATAAACTTCTTCTGAATAGAAATTCCCTCACCTAATCCTAATGGTCGAAACTTGGAGATGCTTGATGACACTACATCTTCATTTTCACTCCCAGATCCAGGCAATGGCGGCTCATCAGTTCTCTCATCATCAATTACACTGTTTATAGGCATTCCCAATCTCTTGAAAGCACTTCCTATGAAGTCAGATGAGCATGAACCGCGTTCACGTGCTGAAACAGCTGCCTGACCAGATCTTATTGCTGCAATAGGAACCTTAAATTGATCAAGCAAGCATTTGCGCAAGTCCTTGACACATGGCTCAGATGTCAAATTAGTAGATCCAGGGGGAGGTGGCTCATCAATCGAAGGACTATCAATTGCAGTGCTGGCAGGTGCACCCAATCTCTTGAAACCAATTTCAAGAATATCAACAGAAGATTTGTTCTGAGGAGACACGTCAAGGAGATCAGTTAATCTAGCCTCTTGTGAAAGGATTAGAGATTCATCAAGGCTGAAGTGCCCATATCCTAACCCCTCGATCACCTTTGAAGAAGCATGTCCACTGTCAATTTCATTACACAATTCTCCTGAATTTTCAGCTGAAACCTGAAAGGAAAAAAAATTTCAGCAAAATTTATTCTTGCAACACGTAAGTCCTTCATCACTCATAATATGGGTTATTATCCATCTATCTTAATTTATTTGTTTTTATTCATTAATTTTATGGGGGCAGAGAAGGGAGAGAATTTTGATCAATTATAGCATTATCAATTTGTCATTACCTCATGTGTCCCGTTATCTTTCAAGCACTTAACTAGTCTAAATACTTCTTTTTTAACAACAGTCTTCAGGAAATCAACCATGGATTCCTTTCCGAACAAATGAAGTTCCTCTTCTACGCTTGCAATTGTCTTTTCCGTTTCTTCATCATGATAACAAGCACTCGAGCTGGGCATGTTCCCTTCTCCTAAATCAGAGTGGGACATCAAAGATGATTCACACAAAACAGATTTCTCAACAATAAGATGAAATCCGGGAGGACAATCAAGTTCATCAGCAGGTGCCTCCGGTTCTTTCTGCACCAACGGGTAATATTAAAATCATCACTTCACAAAGACTTTGATAGCTAGAATAAAGATGTCACCAAAAAAACTTACAATTTCAGAATTCAGATCTGCAGTCTTCTGGAAACCAGTAAAGTTTTTGTGCAAAGCAGCAGTTCCTTCAGTACTGATGCATGACCAGCGTATGTTCTTTCTCCAAGTAAGAACATAGTTTGCTACAGGTTCATAAAAGACAGCATTCCACATAACTTGCATGCAATAGTCAAAAAGCGCTTGGCTGATGGTTTTATTGGCTATCTGAAAATTCTCAATACTGCCAATAGATTTCAAGTTCCAAACGTTGCAAGGCTCAAGAATTTCCTTATCAGATTTTGTTAAAGTCAAAACATCGTCATGCTGGGTAACTGTTGTAGCATGCGAAGCTGAGCTGTTCCTCTCCCCAGCATTTGCTTTAGTCTAACAGGGCAAGGCAAATAATCAGTCGGAACTCAAAAAAATAGAGATAATAAGCAAAAAATACTACATAAAGCACGAAAAGATTCAAAAAGAATAGATCTTCAAATACAAACATGGATTATGACCTTACCCTTTTGAAATTAATTGTGCAAATTTTCGAATCCTCAGTGCAATGCTCATTCTTGCTTTGTTTCTGACTCTTCTTTGAAGCAACAAAATCCACAATGACATTGCCGATTATCTCATCCAAAACAGATCGGCGAGCAGTCTTGGTGATTGCACAATGCAATTGGGACTCAATTTCTTTCGATATTTCTGATATAAGTTCAGATGTGCCAGTAGTTACACTTTCTAAAGCAGTCACACAAGCATTTTCCTTTCTCCATGTCTTAATCAAAGATAGAAGAGTGAATGGAGTACAATTATTATCAATATGACGTATCTGTACAAGGGAAATTGAAAAGTAGAAGCATAAGAAAATCTAATTAGTAAAATACACAAAAAAATGACTAAATACATTGGTGCTATATCACCATCTGAAACAGAAAGTAGTACTAGGAACCTTAAAATCTAGTTTAAATTATCATAACAATATGCAAATTGCAAAGTTCATTTTTAACTGACATAGTGGAGAATACAATCAATACATAGATTGAAACATTGCAATCTTGCTATTGTACAAAAGCATGAAAGGTGAAATGACATTCTGACTATACACTGTCTCTGGATTCAGTCCCACACACACACACACACACACAAAAAAAAAATTCATTCTAAGTAACCATGATGGAAAAAACAATCAATGCATTGACTGAGGTTGCAATCATGCAATTACAAAAAAGAATGAAAGGTCTCTGGATTCAGTCACACACATGCACATGCACGTGCGCGCGTGCTGTACTCACGCACGCGCACACGCATTGACGCACATGCACACACACACACACATGTAAAAGAGGAACTTCGAATGAGACCAACCATCAATCAGTAACTTTGTCATGTTGACGCAATACAAAAAACACAGAGCTTTAGTGCAGTTATGTCCACAAGTTTACACTGAAATGTAATTTTCTTACCATAACGGAACTGTGTAGATAGCCATGTTGATGCCAATTATCGAGTTCTAAAAGACAATGCGGCCCAGAAGATCTCCCATAACCATCCAAGAATAACCAGCATCTTTCTTCCCCAGACAATTGCTTTAAAATAATAAATAAGAAAAAAGATTACATATGCAGATTTTGCTTCACAATTACAAGATTAAGTAAAAGGGAATAAGCACTAAAGAGATCACAGCTAAAAACAACATAACAATCCAACTGCAACGAAAAGCTTATGACAATGTACCTGCTGCTGAACTGCATTGGTCAGTAGAGCTAATTTTGAGTCGGAAGTTATCACATCAGAGCTATAACAGGTCTGATAAACATGACTTTGTTGACCAGAAGTATGCAATACTGAAACAGTATCTGCAAGGGTATGTTGCACAGGTGCGACATCGCAGTTCGTGGTTCTGCACTCGTTAGAAGTAGATCTTCCAACGTATATGAAACCTGTACTGGCATGGTCAGGATACTGTTTGAAGAATTTCAATGGCACAGGATTCAGTAATGCACCATTCATGACAGGGTAAACAGGGAGCTCATCCGGCAAAAAACCTGATGACAAACCCTCAAACAACTGCTGCTGAATATAAGGCCCACACATTTGACCTTGTTCGTTTAGATACATCCATCCGTTCACAAAATTTGACATGCCATATGAATTATTATTGTTATCATTGATCTTGATGGGGTACGAAACTCCAGCAGCACCAGAAGCACTAGAAGAAGCATCTGTGTTGCCATTTGCTTGGCAACTCCTTTCTAAGCTTGAGCTCAATGGTATTTGATCTTCAAAATCACGACAAGAAGATAAACTGCAAAAANAGCAAAAAAAAAAAAAAAAAAAAAAAAAAAAGCATATTGGAATCTCATATTGATACATTTACACACAAATTCATGATTAAACGATACTGTGATGCAATCCCAAATCGTCCAACCACTATTAACTCAACCTAACCACATTTACCACAATATAAGCCATTGTTTCGGCAACAACAAGATAACATAACAGAACCCTTATACTCACTCGATTTGAAAAAACAAATGGATTTCATCAATAAGTGAAATTCCTAAGGAGCAAATAGTTGTTTCATTTATACAGCACAAAACTAACACTCCCTCTATTGTTTTTTACTTGCTAAATTGAATCAAAAACCAAAAGAAAAAAAAAAAAACAGATGGAGTATAAAAGTACAATAGTTTGTATTTTAGCACTTCGAATCAAATGACAATTAGAAAATTTTCAACTTTCAACAACTGCATTCCATTAACAAATCGACACCGCCACAAACTGCAGATAAAGTGAACCAATCCTCCACCACAAAATTAATCTAAAAGTACAGCACTTTGTATAGTCAAACCTACACATTAGCACCTCCCAAAGCCAAATATACGACAATCAATACATAATTCCATTAACATTCACTCGAAAAACAACACTGTAGTTGTTAACATAACATATAAACATTAAAAAAAAAAAGCAGCAACTGAAACATCAGTGTAGAGTAATATACCATGTAGGCGATATTGAAACACCGTAATTGGCTCGTAAATTAGAGGCGCAATTACCATAAGCATTACTCTCCACATCCGAGAAAGAATCTACACTACTACCGGAAGCTGAAATCTTAAGCCGCTTCGCCGAAAACGAATTTGATTCCGGTTTACGCCGGTGATTTGCTGAATCCAATAAATACGGAGAAGATACCATGATTTCCGCGGAAAAATTACGGCGATCAAATCAATCTAAGAACAATAACAATCAAAAATCAACAAATTGCAGCAAATATATATATATATATATCGTTGAATTAAGATATAGTCGTTAGGAAAAAAATTAGATCAGGAAAATATGATGGAAAGAAAACCCTAATTTAAGAGAGAGAAAGAGAGGATAGATTTACCTTTGTTGATGTTGGAGGAGAGAGAAGGTAACGAACGGCAGTCACCTGATGAAGAAAACACGGGAGTCGGGAGATCCCTACTTCTGCTGTCAAATTCTCATTTATCTCGTTTCAGAAATCGGAAACAATTAAAAAGTGATAAGTTTTTTTTTTTTTTTTGAAAAATTGCTAAAACACATCATTTAAAAACTTTTTTTTGCGAAAACACGTCTTTTAAAAGGTTTTTTGCGAGACTACGCCTTAAACTTATTTTTTTTGCGAAAATACACCTTGATGCCGGGTTCCGACGTTGATTGACTTTTTCAAGTGTTGACCACTATCATTTGCCTAATTGCACACTTTTCGGTTATTTGTACACTCTTCCTCTTCATCTCCTACTTAACCCAACCCCCCTAAAAAAAATCATCACTAATCTCTCTCATAAACCACCACCATCACTCTGCTAGCCACCACCACACCGTCTTCACCACTACCGGCATGACCACACCGCCTTCACATCACCAAAATGTATTCTCGTTTACTAGGGTTATGGGATTTTTTGTTCTAATTTGAAAATTTGGGTTGGGTTAAGTTTGAATTTAGTTTAATGTGCTTCAATTTTGGTCGAAATTTGGAGAATTTGGTTTTTTTGCTTTTTGTATTTAGGGATTTGAGGATTCTTGGTTCAATTTTGATTGAAATGGGGTGGTAATGGAGGTGTGTTCACTGATGAATGAGGTGAGGTGGTTATGGAGATGTGGGAGGATGAAGAAGGTAGAACTTAGAAGAAAAGCAAAAAAACTAGTGGAAGAGTGCATTTAGGTTGAACTAATTGGTCAATGCCGGAATCTGACCACAAGGTGTGTTCTCACAAAAGATATTAAGTTTAAGGTGTGTCTTCGCAAAAATAAAAAAATAAAAGGTGTGTTTTGACAATTTTGCCTTTTTTTTCATTTTTTTTTTAAGGAACAAAAGTGATAAGCTTTAGTAAAGTGATAAACGAATTTTTTTTGGCAGTTTTTTTAATTATCTCGAAGATAAAATACTAATTAATATTACTACTCCGGTATTTAGTATTTATTTACTAATGCTATCATTTTGGAATTTGATCTATCCCCTTCTTAGAGTATGACTATGATTTTTCACATTGTAAGTGGTAAATGGTCGTAATTATTGGCATTATTTTCTTATAATTGTCGTTTTCAGTTGTTGTATTTATATTTATTTTTGAGCTTATTTCCGACTCGATGCAATTTAAGCAATTTACGAGTATTATCTTTTAACTAATGAGTATTTTTTATTGGATGTACTATAATATTGGATTTATTGAAAATAACCTTTTGTTTGGTGAAAATTACTGATTCTACGAATATTTAGTGCATCATTGCAAGATAGGAAATTAGAGATAAAAAATTTGGTACTTTAATATGTAAGAAAAATAAATAAAATTATTAAAAAAGTGTTTGATATACTCCGTAAATTATTGAATATGGGGCAAAAAATAATTATAATCATATACTAATCATATTCTCACCATTAAGTCTAATTGTCTAACACAACACAGCATGTTAGTGATGTTCGTCATTAAGTTCAAATATAAGTGACTATTCCTACTTTTTAGTTTTCTTAAGACAAACATTTTGCATTAACTCCCCTTTGTTGAAAGGCTAGATGCCCTGGTTGCCTAGGCCTTGTTATCATATGACATTCATATAAGTTCTCTTTGCAATTCATGATCATTTTATCAGCCTGCTTGAGAAGAATTGGTCGTTGTTTATTGTAATAACTGAATTAGGTCAAGAAGATAGAACTAAAAATGAAAACCATATAAGGTATATGATACAGATATATCAAGATTATCACATGATATTGACAATCAACAAAGAGTACAAAGTCATATTAAACTTAAATTATGGAGGATTAAAACTAATCTTCAACCACAATGATTAAATATTGACGAAGTTGTAAACATTTTGTAATCTGGTTTTCTCAACACAAAATTGTCTCGGGTTATTTCAACTACTCTATATATAAGCATCTATTGAGTTGATGTACGGAGTACGTAGTAAATCTATTTTCGGCAATTCAAGTATGTCCTTCTTGTTTAGTCTAACTTCCTTTTCTTCCAATCAACAAACTTAATCTTTTCCAAATGCTAAAGTAAAACCGTAAAATACCAAAGATTAATGAGTGTCTCAATGTTATATTTTAAAAACACACATCAACTCCAAATAAACAGCAAAAGATATCAATTTAAAACTTTACCAATAATGTCCAAAGTCCTGATACACCCATAAAAATAATCAGATATACTCATATATCATTATTTACTTCGCACATCCTTAAAATAAAAAAAGAAAATTTATGTTTATCTTTTGCTACCCTTCAATATTTATTGCCAAGTTCTTTTATTTTTAAGTAAGAGAGTACTATTTTATTTAGACTAAGAGAATAGTTAATAACTCAATAATAATTCCAATAAAAAATCTCTTCTTTAAAAAAAAAATCTATTTGATCATGATACATACAATCAACCAAAATTTTGGAGACAAAAACTCCTGCACCAATCCAACCTCTCTTCTTTCACGTTTCACCAACCAGTCGCAGCATTCTTCTTCTTCAGCTTCTGCTGTTCCATCCTTTACTCTCTTACTAAGCTTAAACTTAATTAATTACCTCTTTAATCTCATTATTAATCACCATTATCTATTAATTTATTAATTTTTTTTTACAAAGATTAAATTCCACCATAATTTTATCTATTGGCGCCTTCTTTTGTTCAACCTTTCTCCATCATTAATCATAATCACCCATCATTATCTTTGGCAATTGATTTGGTCAAACCTTAATCATCTACTTTTTTCTTCTTCTGAATTTCAAATTCAATTCTTTGATTTGGGTATTTTTTTCTTTTTCCTTTTTGCGCTGAATTTTTGAAGTTTAATTGAATTTTAAGCTTATTAATTAACTGTTTTTTTGGATGCATTTTTGTTTTCTTTCTGTTAAAAATTCAATCATTGAATGTGGGGTTTAATTGTTTTTGTATGTTGGGGTGAACTTAGATTGGAATTTTTTTTTTTATGGGGTTTAGTTGAAAAGGTTGAATTTTGTTGCTTCTTTTGTGAGAAATCATGCAATTTGTGGAATTGTTATTGGGTTTAATGTTTTTAACTTTGAAAGATTGAATTTTGATGGGTTGTGGAGAAAGGGGTGTTTGAAAGATTGAATTTTGATGGGTGTTTGAAAGATTGAAACTTTTTTTTTTTTTGAAGTTCATGTGTTTATTGTGGTTTTGATTGATTGTTTGACTGGAATTGAAACTTTTGTTGTTTATTGATGTATAGTTGTGGGAAATTTCTGTTGTTATAAGTTTTGACTAGTATATTGATGATATGTTTGTGTAGGGGCAACTCCTTATGGGTGCTGATATTGTGTGAAACTATTGGAGATAAACTGAAGCTAATGAGGCCCATGATCACCAACAGTCAGTTTATTCTACAATTCGATCCGTCGTATGCTGCGCCTACATGGGCTGTTATTATTGCAGGCACCTGTGTGATTTTGACCCTATGTCTTTCCTTGTATCTTCTCTTTGAGCATCTTTCTGTTTATAAGAATCCAGAGGTTGATATCTCCATCCGTTTGCTCGTACTCGTGTATTCGTGCCTTAGATTTGATCTTTGCCCGTATGGCTTTATACACTGTCTATTGTATTTTGAAACTGATGTAATCTTCACTTATGGTATTGTATCCAGGAGCAAAAGTTTCTGATTGGAGTCATCTTGATGGTTCCATGTTATGCCATTGAATCGGTAAGGTTCGGTTTTGGTAATGTCACTATCGTTTTTGTTACAGCTGATTTCATGAAGTACAAGCAGCCGAACATAAGAAAATCCTTAGTTTTTTTTCCTCTTCCGCTTTCATTCATGTTGCTATTTGGTTGATCTTTAGGGAAATCTACAACTAGCTCCAACTTTCAGATATGAAAAAAGAACTATAAACCTTATCTGGAATGTTCTCATAAACAAGTTTTAAGAGCTGCCGTTTTGTGTTGCATTGTCCTTTGACATGAGCCCTTAGCCCCTTATGGCCCATTTGGTAATTAGTGTTAAAAGCTGTTAATATCGATTTGTGACAGATTTGTTAGGAAAGTCCCATGGCATTCTTAAGCTAATGCCGGTACACACTCAAGTCCGTATAAATCTTCTTTGCCATCTGGGTTCTTATTGGTCTTTGAAATCTTAAATTCAGAACTATAAGTGACCACTACTATAAATTTCAAATGAGCTAAGAAGTCTAAGTCTATCACTGGAAATCAAGACTATTTTTACTGTTCTTGCACTTAGTCATGACTGCTGCAAACTCCTCAGCACTAGGTTTTCCTTCCATACCGCAAGAGTTGTGCTTTCTGATGGAATTTAAAGCCTTTGCTCTCATTTATGCTTCACCATGCACACTTGACAATAGATAAAGTTCTCCCCATTTAGGTTGTGCTATACTTTACACCTGACCTATTTTGATGTTGTGATGCTTTAATCTTCAGTAGCTTTTGTCTTTTGATAAAATATGTTCATGTTTCAAGGATTATTTGTTTATTAATAAGTTAATAATATAGTACAAAGTCTTTTTATTTTTAAAATTGAATCAGTCATCTATGTATTTTGGGACTGAATATTAGAAATTTCCTAAATTCAAATCGACAATTTCTTTGAGCCTCTATTACCATGCTCACTCTGACCATAGTACTCTACTTCTGTTCGCGCAGTTTGTTTCAATGATGAAGCCATCAATAAGTGTTGACATTGAGATATTACGTGATTGCTACGAATCTTTTGCAATGTATTGCTTTGGCAGATATCTTGTGGCATGCATGGGTAAGTTTCATTGATAAACATGGTTGCAAGTTTTATGTACAACTTGATGTTGCTCGCTTATTTGATTAATGTAGTGTGTACTATTCCCTTTGTTGTACTTTACCTTATAGTTTTGTATGTCTAAAGGATTGTTGCTTCTGGTACTTTATAGCAAACTTTTTCTGTATTTTTTTTTGAAACTTGTAGTGCTGCTTCTGATTTGTTTGCAGTTCCTCTGATGGATTGCTAGCTAAGTATGTAGTGTACCCAGTCACATTTTCCTTTGTTTTGTTCTGTCTTCTCCATCTTGTTTAAGAATGTTGTCAATTTGTCATATCACTCAAATAAAAGCTTTTTAATGCATTTTTTTTTGTCTCTCAGTAGTAGACCGATAGTATGCGATATCATGATCGTTTCTGTAGATTATGTGCCAAAATAGAATATTCATATGAATTTATATACATATTTTGAGAGAATCGAGTGCTTATGCAGATAACATGTGTTAAACAATTTTAATGTCTGAGAAACTATGGAAGATTTAACATTGAAGTCTCCTCAGGGCTCCTCTCTCCCTTCCTTTATTGACACAACAAGTTGTTTTTGTGAGCCAATATTGTATGCACAGGACTTGCCCTTTTGATTTGGACTTTGGGGTTGCTCCTTATGCCTTCATTTTCTCATGCATGGTGTGACTTCTTTTCAAGTTATATAGGCTACTGTCCGATTTGGTGTCCTACTGTCCTCTACTTGACAATGAGATGGTGCCGCATTGCCATGTCAAACTCACATATGACATGATGCTGGCTTGGCATAGCATTCAGTTTCTATCATACAAAACAAAGAAAAAAGAATGAAAATACTATATTATTTGAACTTGGGGGCTCAACAGTTAATTATATCTATACAATCTAAAAAACACCAATCCTTGACTATTCAAATGAATAGTTGAATAGTGCTTCACATGCTCCACTCGCACACGTCTTCAATCTCGGCCGCTCATCTTATTTTCTCACTTCCCTTCAATCTTAGCCGTTCATCTTCAATAATTGAAAAAAATGTCATTAGGTACTGTTGTCAATTATAATGTCAGGATTCGGCAAAGTAGAGCTCTTTCTAGTAGATGTTGCTTTCTTGAAGTCCTGGTTGGAACTTTCTATTGTTGGCCCTTACTTTTCATGATACCTTTTCTTTTTAAGGTGAAAAGGACAAAGCCTAAGTTGTGCTAAAAAATTATGCATAGTTTCTCTTTGAATCTCCTAAACTCTAAAGGACTATACTCTTTTGCAGGTGGCGAAGAGAGGACAGTTAGATTTTTGGAACGAGAAGGAGCTGCTTCAAAGATGCCTTTGTTAGAGCATGGTTCAGAAGCAGGAGTAGTAAAGCATCACTTTCCTATGAATCTTTTCTTTAGTCCATGGAAACTTGGCCAGTGGCTGTACCAAGTAATAAAGATTGGAATTGTTCAGTATGTATGTCTGAAAACCTCTCTAATTTCTGCTTGCCATCTGCTTGCTCTGATATGAAAATAGATAATTTTTTCCTTTTTTGTTGCAGATGATTATTAAAGCGTTGACTGCCATAATAGCGGTAATTCTTGAAGCCTATGACGTATATTGTGATGGGGACTTCAAGTTGACTTGTGGGTAAGGAAGATGTTAATCTATCTTGATAATATGTGATGAAATGTTGACATATCTCTGATTTATGTAGTCGAGGTTTCTAAAGAAAAAACTTCATATTAACCTTGCCCCACTTATTCTACATGGTGGCATGTGCCATCAGTCCGTTTCAATTTCTATTCTGGTGTTTTCTCAAAACTCAAGTAGCAAGTTACAGTTTTCCATGTAGTTTTGAAGGAATCAAACATTTTTATACTCCTTTTGGTTTTGTTTTTTAGTTGCTGCTTACATCTCCTTTTCAAGATATTCTTGCTTGTCATGTCATTGACAGACAGGTATGGTGATGTCTTTAAGGTGGGGAGGGTAATGTAAACGGATTTCACTCGTTACTATTTTACTCTCGCACCAAATACAGTATATTGCGGAAGCTATTATTAATTACACGACCTTTCTTGCCTTATTTTCTTTGCCTCTGCTTCTAATTTAGTTAAAAGCTGGTTGATGTTGCTTATGTTTTCGTGTAGCTTCTGCCATTGAGGAGATATAGCTTTAAATCAAGGCCTCTTGTATTGACTTTTGATTTCTTAGACTTCATTTTTTGTGGATTTCTATAATTGCATATTGTTCATAAATTTGGATGTGGACAGTTTGGCTTGTCACAAATATGGTATACTTCAAATTGTTTCCACTGTTAGTGTCTAATTCTTGATTTGAACCCAAAAAAAGTGGCTGCAAAGTTTTTTCTTTTTTGGGGGTGGTGTGGTTGGCTTATTTCTTCAGTGTAATGATGATTGGCTGTGAATCTGAAGGTTGACAATAGTATGAGTGCCCAAAGGCTATAGGGATGTACGTTTGATGTTAACATGTTGTCAACTCTTTTTTTACATTCTGTATTGTAGGTACTCTTACATGGCAGTCGTTCTAAATTTCAGTCAGACATGGGCCTTGTATTGCCTTGTGATGTTTTATACGGTTATGAAGGATGAATTGTCGCACATACAACCGCTGGCTAAATTCTTGACATTCAAGTCCATTGTTTTTCTGACGTGGTGGCAAGGCATTGCCATAGCCATTCTCTATGATCTTGGTTTGTTTAAAAGTCCTATAGCTCAGTCATTGCAGTTTAAATCAAGCGTCCAGGACTTCATCATATGCATAGAGGTACTAATTTTATCCATCATAAACATCTTTTAACGTATCTATTATTCCCTTTATGCTGGACCTCGAGGTTCTCTAGATTACTTCTGATTTAAATTCTTTAACATAAGCATAACTCAGTTTACTACTCTGCCTGTTATTTCTCGAGCTGAGCCCTGCTTGGGTAGTTGGGCCAGGGTAAATGGGAATTTATGTAGCTGTACCACAATTGTTAAATCACATTTTAATTAGACTCATAATCAGAAGGTTTATATTCTTGAATCTTGACCAACCATTCACAGTAGATGAAAAGTAATTGACAGTTTCTGTGCCATTTCATCAAATCCACTATAATCCAACGTTTAAAAGTGCCAATCAAAGACTTTGATTATGTATTTTGGATGTGCAAGCATATGGAAGGTTTCTATGCACCTGAACCAGGAAGCCATCGTTCATAGATCAAATTATTTCGTGAATTGGATTTCACTTGATTGTCTATGGCTCCATTGCGTGTGCTCGAGGTAGAAGTTTTGTATAAATGTATTGCCATGCTAATAAGTATTTTGATTTTTGATTTAAGTTCTTTTCTTTCTAAGAGGTGGAATAGAATAACTCAATTGAAGTGTAAGGATCATACGTCTGTAACTATTCAGTATCGGTGGCCAAGTTTTTTCGTTGCCCTTTTAGTTACTGTTTTTCATGAACTCTATGCAAAAATTTGACTACATACATAGTATATGCCTTTAACTATAATATGTTCAATCAATGTAGATGGCAATTGCATCAGTTGTTCATCTGTATGTATTTCCTGCAAAACCGTATGAACAAATGGGAGAACTATATCCAGGGAATGTTGCTGTTCTTGGAGATTACGTCTCAGCTGACTGTCCTGTTGATCCTGATGAGGTTCGGGATAGTGAACGCCCTACCAAAGTCCGTCTTCCGCAGCCTGACCTTTCTGATAAGAGTGGCATGACCCTTGGACAAAGTGTTCGGGATATCTTTCTTGGTGGTGGTGGATATGTAAGCACCTTCACTTCTGACGGTTTATACTATATGCTTGCAAACCTTCATTTATTGTATTTTAATTGACAGATTCATCGGTACATACACAAGAATCACATCCTGGTGTAACTTGTTGAATAAAATCAAATTACACCTGTCTGTTTGCTTGTGCACCCCAACGTCTAACATCTTTGCATGTTTCAGATTGTCAAAGATGTGAAGTTTACTGTTAATCAAACCGTGGAACCTATGGAGAAGGGAATCACAAAGTTCAATGAAAAGTTGCATGAGATCTCGCAGAATATAAAAAAACGTGATAAAGAAAAGAAAAAAACGAAGGATGACAGTTGCATTGCATCTTCACCACCAAGGAAATCGATTCGCGGAATTGATGACCCACTTTTAAATGGTAGCATGAGTGATAGTGGGACCTCAAGGGTAAGGAAGCAAAAGCAACGTAAGAAATCAGGTTATACAAGCGAAAGTGGCGGTGAGAGTAGCAATGATCCAAGTTATGGTGCATACAAGATCCATGGTCGTAGATGGGTTATCAAGGAATAGTCAACAAACAGTTTTGAGCCCTGAAGAAACTGCAAGTTCAGAGGATGTCGAATGTAATGTGTAATCATCTATCGCAGATGCATTGTGCTAGACATTCATGATTCATGCCTCATTGTGAAGCTTCAAATTATCCATCCTGAGATTGAACTTTAATTTGCCATGAATTGGTTCTCTACCTTGGAGATAAGACTGCAAGATGGTATATATATGCACGGCACTTTTGCATTTCATTGTTCTGTGGCTATGTATTGCAGCAGTTATCATATATATGCTTCTTGTTTCTTACATACCCTTCCTTCTGATGTTTTATGGGTTGGGAAGGGTGTGAAAAGATTGATGTATAGAGCTCCTTGAAACCTTTTTTAAGGTTTAGAAGTTGGAGCTTTCGAATTACAGTGCCCCATTCATCTTACCATGTATCCTATTGATGTTAGATATCTTGTTCATAATAAAATAAAATTTATAAAATTTGTTGGTGTAAACTTGGCCATATTTCACCCTTTATTCATTGATTCTTGATGAATTGTTGATTTTTGCTTGCTACGCTTTGACACAAGTTTTCAGTCATCCGATCCCTTTGGTTAAGGTATGATTGGTGATTCTTGGAGACAATTGAAGAATGTACATCAAGTAAACATAATAAATGAGCTTAAATTATATATATATAATGACAAATATGAGTATATAAATAAATTCTCAAATCAAGGTAATACAAAAACTTTTGTAAAATTATACCATTAGAGCAGGTATTTTAAAAACAATATCAAATGATACTAGTATATAGTATATATATATATGTAGAATTTGGACTCTGGAGGAACCATAAGTATGGTAACAAACTATGATCGACAAACTTCAACAAACTAAGGTGAACCTCAGCTCGGCAATTAAGGTGTTGTGGGTTATTCAGTGCTCAGGCACTTCGGGTTTTGGCATTTCATGCTCTTTTGGGGCCTCAGGTTTTGGCATCTCATGCTCTTTTGGTGCTTCGGGTTTTGGCATTTCTGGCTTGGGCATCTCATGTTCCTTAGGTGCCTCGGGCTTTGGCATCTCATGCTCCTTGGGTGCCTCTGGCTTTGGGATTTCAGGCACTTTAAGTTTAGGGGGCTCGGGCAATGTGGGTTTGGGTACCTCAGGTACTTTAGGTAGCTCAGGCTTTGGCACTTCTGGTATGGTAGGTTTTGGCAATTCAGGTTTTGGAACTTGAGGCTTTGGGAGTTCATGTTCAGTAGGCTTAGGGACTTCTGGTGTTTTGATTTTAGGCATTTCAGGCTTTTTTGGTACCTCGGGTTTTGGCAATTCAGGCTTGGGGACTTCTGGCATTGTGGGCTTTGGTAGTTCGGGCATTTTTGGCATTTCAGGCTTTGGCACCTCATGTCCGGAGGGCTTTGGGAGTTCTGGTATCGTGGGTTTAGGCAATTCGGGTTGTTTTGGTGCCTCTGGCTTTGGCACTTCAGGTACTGTGGGTTTTGGGACCTCAGGTGTGGTTAGTTTAGGCATCTCGGGTATCTTTGGTGCCTCATGTTTTGGCTCTTCAGGTGGTGTGGGTTTAGGAAGTTCAGGTACGGTTGGCTTAGGAAGCTCTGGAATTGTGGGTTTAGGCAATTCGGGCATTTTTGGTACTACTGGTTTAGGCATTTTAGGTACTTCAGGTTTAGGCAACTCAGGCACCTTTGGTACTTCTGGTTTCGGAACTTCAGGTACCTTGGGTTTCGGAATTTCAGGAACCACAGGCTTCGGCATCTCAGGCATTTTTGGCATCTCAGGCTTTGGAACCTCCTCATGGGAATTTTCCAGTAGACGACGAGCAACAACTGCATTGCTACTCAACAAGAAACATGTAGCAAGCAACATGATCGACAAGAGCATTGAACGGTGTCTAGCCATGGTGGAAGAAGCTAGATAGCACTCGAAAATGATACAAGTAATAGAAATGATGATAATCTTATAAGAGAATGCTTAGTAGCTAGTTATATACTTAAGAATTTTGTGTTGCAAGTCTACCTTAACTGAAGATGCTATTTATAGATGAGATGTTGAGAAATGAGAAAAGGTATACAACTAATACAAGGATGAGTTTGGTAAGGATAGGTCGAAATAGTTTAACATCTTCATCTACATTAGAAAAATATGACATAGGTTTTGTAACTAAGCTTTGTTTTAGATTAAATATCAATATTTAAAAAGAATTATGACATATATTTCTTCCATTTGTCTTATTAGGCAGGAACCAACTATGAAGAATTATGTTCTTCCCAACTACTAAAACTAATATACATATATGTTCATATTTGAAAAGCTTAATGATGATGATTAATAATGTATTTCTCTTGCTACTACTAAGCTTCATTCTACTATTGTATTAACCTATACCATTAAAAACTAAATATGAGTTTTCGACGCGTTTTAGGGCTAAAAAAATTGGTAACAAGCTAAGTTAAAGCACGGTTAAATTGTTAATAACTTCTTACTTTGTGTGATTGAATGTGCTCATATTAGTATAGGAATTTATTATCAATTATGCATATCAGGATATGTGAAGTATATCTCTAGTTGTTCAACTACTAAGGAGAAAATTAAGTTGCTTAAAGGTTTTTAACTTCCATTATTGCATGGCAGCATGGATAATTCCACCATACACTTTTGCGAAAATAAAATGATCGATTTTCAAGTGGATTACTTATCATCTTTTTCTTGCATGAATTATCACAACTGATTGTTCTTACCCATGATGAATCATATATTCAAATCTTATTAGTAAAAAAAATCATCAAAACTTGGGTAGCTCATGATTTGTATCTATCTATAGTCGGGTTTGACTTACTGATTTCGGTCATAGATATCACCTTTTCTCTTAATATAAAAGGTTTTGATACAACAATAAAAACCGATTGAGTTGTAATGTAGTTACACTCTAAACTAATATAAGCTATCATTTTGTTCTCTCCTTTTAAAACCTAATACAATAACATGTGACCGATTGAAACTTTTTGTTAAACACATTACAATTAGTCCAACCTTCAAGCTAAAAATTAAATGAAATACTTCACATTAAATTCACTAGTATTTACCCTTTCTGTTGTATTTGGAGCGTATTAGTTTTTTCTTAAAAATGATATACGCACTATAATTTTAGATCTAATAAGTTAAAATCATATATGGAGTATTAATTTTTTTTTTTTTGAGATCAAGAATTAAAATTTTGAATCAAGCTAAGCATATCAATTTTTTTTAAGGGGAAAATCAAGGTATAATACGGAGTAATTATAATTAAAATAACAAAAGTAACATACAATATATTATCAGTTAATTACCCTTCACTCACACACATACACAAGTCTTATTATAGTCTCACAAACAAGAAGTTGTCATGTATAAATCAACAGAAATTCAACATGAACTTCATGGTTTTCTTGGAACACAAGGTATTTTGGGCTGAGGCACCTCAAACTTGGGTAGCTCAGGAAGTTTGGGCTTAGAGATCTCAGGTATCTTGGGCTTTGGAAGCTCAGGAATTGTTAGCTTAGGCATCTCAAACTTGGGTAGCTCAGGCAATGTGAGCTTTGGAAGCTCATGTAGACTATGCTTCGGTATCTTAGCCAACTTAGGTTTCGGTAAGTCAGGCGTGGATGTTTCAAGAAGACTACGAGTGATCACCGGAGTTATGCTGATCATGAAAGCAACAAGTATCATAATCAAAGGTAACAAGCGAGTGCCCATGGTTTGTTTGTTGTAGCCTACTTAAGCTAGAACAAAGTGATTCTAATTAAGAGAAGGTTTTTTGTATTTTGCTAGTACGATATGTTGCTAACTGCTAAGATATTCACTTATTTATAGGTGAAGTGGGGACTAGATAACGGTCCAACGATGGCATAGGTTAGGTGTTAGAACTTAGAAGTAGTGTGCTGCTATTTCAACCAAAAGTCTAAACTAATAACTAAGGTGTAAGAATAGTTTATATACTTTATCACGCCCCCTCACATGAGAGCCCGTTGGGGCTTGAAATGTAGATGCATCATGGGCCCTCCCATATCCAGAGCATCAATATTCCACTTGAAAGAATGGACGGATGAGATTCAAACCCGTGTTTGTGTCACGTTGGAGCTGATATTATATTAGAAAACCAACCCAATCAAAGACTTAAGCTAATGATTAAGGTACATGAATAGTTTATATACTCTATCATAATCTTTATATTGTATGGTTCAACTTCTCAGCTGTTTATGCACCAATACAATTAGTGATCGAAAATAACATTAACAACCTTCTACAATTTTTATGGATATTAATAGCTAGTATTGCAATTAATGGAAAGTTGTATAGTGAGAATTCTAATTATCTAAGTTTAAATTCTAATAATCTCAGAGCTGAAAAAAGAGAAATCAAATTCAAACTAAATCTAGTCAAGTGGTCTCAGCCAATTTTTATAATACATACATTATATAACTAACAGAATTACATAACAGAAATTAGAAACTGGAAGTTCATCAACCTTAGGTTATTTTAGTTATATATTGACCTACTGAATGTATATATATATGATGGAGTATCTACATAGTGTACTGTAACAAGAGCTGACAATGTAGTTCATAACTTCATATAATACTTGGATTCAAAAATTAGTACAAGTATACAATTGGAATTACTTGCAGTGTATCATATACGAAATACTAATTTTGCCAAAATATTTAGATGCAAGAATATGTATGTGAAGTTTGTAGTAATATTTGAAGTTAGTTAATATGTATGTTTTTGCAAGAAAAGTTTTGGTCTAGTAATTAATTTTTATCGTAAGTAGTTAAGTATTTAAGTGTTGATGCAAGTTAAGTTGTCTAACCCAAAAATGTGTTCTGTTAATAAGCTTGTACAAACTTCATTCTTGAAAATTAAATGTCAAGATAACAAGCAATAATCTCTATGCAGTATGTACCATCTGAGCACCCCGCGCTATTTATTGGAAATTAAAGCTAACGGCCTTTGGCATTCGAATTGAGTACACGAAATGCATGCATGACTACTAATGTACTGTCTAGATGTAGCTAAATTTGTTCTTTCTAAGTACGATATGTCGATTCTAGTTAAGATTGTAATTAGAGAAACGAGGTTTATATTGTTTATCATCCACAGATTTTACATATCCGATCATTTGCCAATAAGATGTTAATTAATCCGTGCATAATGTTCGCTAAATTTTGTTAAGGTGCTGCTTAATGTCCAGAAGTTAAATATCATATCGATAATTCATTTATCAGAACAAATGTAATCAGAGACGGGGGTGTGAATATGGTGCATATGGCAAGGGGTATACATGTACAAAATTGTCCAACTAAAAGCATATATAAAAAATACGGTAGTACAGTATAACCAAATATCAAATATGCAATATATATTTTAAAGTACAAGATACATAATCATGGAATTTCAAATTAAACACAAAATGCTATATGTGGATTATGGAACATACAATACCTCTTCCAACCCACCAAAAAAAAAAGAGAGAGCTAAAACAAAATAAGGTATAAGAACAATTATATATGATACTTCAAGGGTCCCAAGAAATGCAAGCTACTGCATGTGTATATAGCTTGCTTCAAGGTTTGCTTAAGATAATGCCATGCTATAATGGGCTTAAGGGTGTTCAGAGTGTTTTGGCTCCTCAGTAACTTTGGGCTTGGGCATTTCGGGTTTTGGCATTTCAGGCATCTTTGGTTTTGGTAGCTCGGGAATTTCAGGCATCTTGGGTTTTGGCAACTCGGGCATTTCAGGCATCTTAGGCTTCGGTAGTTCAGGCATCTCTGGCTTTGGTTGCTCGTTTAGTTTGGGCTTGGGAATTTCAGGCATTTTCAGCTTTGGGAGCTCGGGCATTTTGGGCTTTGGTAGCTCGGGAATTTCAGGCATCTTTGGTTTTGGTAGCTCGGGCATTTCTGGCACCTTGGGCTTTGGTAGCTCTGGCATTTCAGGCTTTGGTTGCTCATGTACTATGGGCTTAGGCTTTTCAGGCATCTCAGGCTTTGGTTGCTCGTGTAATTTAGGCTTGGGCATTTCAGGCATCTTGGGCTTTGGTAGCTCAGGCATCTCAGGTATCTTTGGTTTTGGTAGCTCTGGCATTTCAGGCATCTTTGGCTTGGGTAGCTCAGGCGTTTTCGGCATCTTTGGCTTGGGTAGCTCGGGCATTTCTGGCAATTTGGGCTTTGGTAGCTCAGGCATTTCAGGCTTTGGCATCTCCTTAGGATGCTCCGGCTCATGAGCTTCTAGGAGGCGACGAGCTGCAACCGGCATTGTCATGGTACTGATAGCACAAGCAATGAGCAGCATACTACATATGAACAAGCGACAACCCATGTTTTCGAGGAAAGTTCGAGGACACAATTTAGTAAAAAAGAATAACAAAACTTGTTTAAAAGATTTAGAGGAAATAGATGTTTCTGAATACTTAAGAAGTTAAGATATGATGTACACTTTGTAGTAAAGGATATTTATAGATGGAATACAAGGTCTAGTTTGGTGGATTTAGGTAAAATAGGTAGTACATAGTTCAACTCCTCAACTATATTATTACCTGCAATTAGAAAATAACATAATATGGCACGTAATTGGGTGCATGGGATCTCTAGCTATATGATGTAATGCAGTTGAATAATGGATGTAGAAAAGTTGAACTATGACCTTTGTTTTGCTTTACTTTTCTAACTAATCCTAAAACATTAATAGGATATTACCTGCTAATAAAAAAAAAAAAAAAACACGAACTAGAGTTTCATATCAAGCCAACAAAATGACTTATTGATGAGTTTATTTTAATTATAATGTTTACTCATATCAATAGCTATTGAATGGAAAATCTTACACGATTTTGGGTTTGCCAACAAAAAAAATTTGTCAAATGTATGATCAAATTTAGAGAGTTTTGACCATGTAATCAAATACGGTTTAACCTATGACTATGGCTTAAACTTATGGTTGAAACCCAGGAATAGTTTATATACTCTATCACGCTCCCTTACACGAGAGCTCGTTGGGCTTGAAGTGTGGATGCAGCATGGGAGATTCGAACCCGTGACCTTTGTGTCACGCTGGCTCTGATACCATATTAGAGGATCAACTCAACCAAAAGCTTAAGCTTATGGTTGAATCCCAGGAATAGTTTATATACTCTATTAATTATATTATATTATTTTGCTTATAAAATTTATACCCTTTACTTGTAGAGTTGTAGTGTGTTTGGATAGCAATGGTGATAAAGAAAAAGGTTGGAAAGAAAGATAAAATCCTTCTCCTTCGTTCTTTCATGCCTTTTTTCCTAGCATAGTTGCTTTGCTCTTTAGGCATGAATCCTAAACGAGCAACCATTGAGTTCGAGGTTCTGTTATTGTCAACTTTTTTTGTACTGACCTGAATTTAGTTTTGTTGTACGTAACCTTATTTTTGATGATTAGAATTTAATTTTACTAAACTGGACTAATATTTGCTGAAAGCATTGATAATTTCTTAAGGAATAAAACTAATTTTTATTGAACAAAACTTATTTTCATCGAATTGGATTTATTTTTATTGAAAATAAATAAAAATAAGATGAGGAAAATATGACTAAACTTCTAAGAATGGTGAAAAGACGTTAGAAAGCCCTTTTGATCCAAGAGCTTTATTGATTGATTATCATACTATCATTTTAGATTATTATAAGGAAACTTGTTTTTTGAGCTTTACCATTTTATACGCTCTTATTTAAACACAACTAGTTTTTGTTAGCTGATGCAAAATATTTAGAAGAATGATTTATGTGGTAGCATTGTGAATATTCTTAGGTGACCGTTCGAGAAACGGTTATCAAAAATTATACATGTTAAATATCTAATTATGATAATGATGGAGTTCACATAGTAATATTAACTTTTTTTTTGCAATCATTATAGATAATTAAAAAACACTTTCATGTTTTTTTTTTATATTTTTTTTTAAAATTATTTCTAATTATTATCTATTTTTACAACCATATTATGGAATTATTGTAAAAAAATATCAAAAAAATTATTTGCTATGATTTATATATTGAAAAATAATATAATATTTTTAAATGTCCCTATAATTACTTTGACTAAAATAGATGAAATATAATTATGTATTTGGTTGATAGAACTTTGTTGGCCGTTTCTCAAACAACCACCAAAGGATTTCCCGGCAGCATTGTACTCCATCCATTTCAATTTATTCTTTACGTGTTTACTTTAGACACTATTCACAAACCATTTTTTACCGTTGTTTGTGCTTTACACGTAAGTAAAAACATATTTACATAGGATCTTGTTTGATTCGTTTTGATTTGTTCTACTAGAATATGAAGTTTTTATAATTTTTACAAATACAAAATTAAAAATATAAGTCTTATAAAATTTGTATCGATAAACGTAAACGGTGTATAAATGAAATATAAAAAATAAAGGAAATAGAGGGAGTAGTGAATTTCGAGCTAATTAATTAAGAACAAAAGTGACAATAATTTGGCGTACAAGAGATCAGACAGTGAAATGTATGTATCATTATCATCTTATTGATCCGAAACACATAGTTAAATACAGAAAAATATAAGCACCAAAGTATAAGCCTCGGAATATATGATTTGAACAAACAGTATTACGAGTACATAAGTAGCCAAAGTTTACAGAAAACATGCATAAACCTAACGTCCAAAAGAATGTTAGGATTGTATAACTATATATTAGATACGGTAACATTCATGTTGTAGCAATGAATGTAATGGTTGTATCCGTCGATGTTAGGTAGCTAGGAATGAAGGTAGCATGGCGATGAGGTTACGGAATTTGAGGAACTGTGGGGTTTATTGGAGTTCCGGGAAGCTTGGGTAAGGGGACTGTTGGTACGTCCAAGTTAGGAACTGGAAGTTGATCATCTTCAGCTATAAGAGGAACCCCAAGATCTAGAGGTTTAGTAGGGTCAGGAATTCTAGTTGGCAAGGCTCCCACATTAGAAAGATCTAAGAGGCCACGACCTGGTATAGGAATTCCGGGTACAGCGGGGTTAGGAAGTTCAGGACCTGACACAGGAGGCTTGGGCAAAGGGATTGTTGGTACGTCCAAGTTAGGAACTGGAAGGCCTTCTGTAATAGAGATGCCAGTTACAGGAGCAACCCCAATATTTTGAGGGAGACTAGACAAGACTCCCAAATCGGGAAGATCTAAGAGGCCACGACCTGGTATAGGAATTCCGGGTACACTGGGGTTAGGAAGTTCAGGACTTGGCACAGGAAGCTTGGGCAAGGGGATTGTTGGTACGTCCAAGTTAGGAACTGGAAGGCCTTCTGTAAGAGATATCCCAACTGCCGGAGGAATCACAATATTTTCAGGGTGACTAGGAATAGGGAGATTAGGCAAGGGTGTTCCCACATTAGGAAGATCTAAGAGGCCACGACCTGGTGTAGGAAGTTCGGGTACAGTGGGGTTAGGAAGTTCAGGAAGTGGCATAGGATTCTTAGGGAGTGCTGGTACACCCAAGTAAGGATTATCTGGAAGGCCTTCACCTACAACAGGAAGGCCCCCCACTTTAGGAAGATCCAGCAAGAGAACGCGAGCTGATGCCATGGGGACTCTGATGCTACTTGCGATGCATGCAATGAGCAAGCATGAAAACAAGTGATTTCGATCACCCATGGTTCAAAGCTAACAAGTATAGAAATGGGGAAAAAATTTACAAAAAGAGAGGAGCTTTGGTTTTCTACTATTTGGTTGTGATGTGATAATAATAATTGGAGAATGAGGAGGTACTTATAGCATGGGAATATAAAATATTGTAACAGGAAGGATTAAGGGTGTTAAACGTTGTCCATAACTTAGTCCTATATGAATTTATGAATGTCAACTTGTCATTGAGAGATATATGGGAATATCATATATAAACTGATTCACATGGGTGGATATGGCAATTGAATAATCATAATGAGACGCTACTCATGTTTGACATAGGCATCAAATCATTTAACGGATTTTTGGGAGAATAATTGAGCTTCTCTTCCATTACTCAAACAAACTAACTCATCTATGATCCCCGCCGATTGAGTTGAGCAATCCTGGGCATGTTGTTGTTTTCCATACTTCCCGAGGAAGTATACCATACGTTGATGATAAATAAAGTGTACATTTTCTGATACAAACACTTTTTTAATATGAGTACATGGTAGAGTTTGAAGAATTATGTCCGTCATTGCAAATTACATTAGAGATATGTGTTCGGCAAAACTAGTTGTCATAGCTGCTGGCTGTTAGCTTTGAATAGCTGTGAGCTGTTAACTAAGTTGTAGCCGTTCGAGTTTAGCGTCAAGGTAACTGTTAATAATATGGGTGTTTGGCAAATTAAAGTGGTTGTTGGAGCTACAAAAAATAAAATAATTATTTGCAAAAAAAAAAAAACAAATCAAAAAACAAAATTTATTTACCAAAAATAAAAATAAAAATTAATTATATCTTGAACGCAACTTTTTTTTTTTTTTTTCTGAAAGCTATCTTTCTTAACTTTTTACAAAAGCTAGTTCAATAGTTATCTATCTCTAAAAGTTATTCTAAAAGTTACCTCACCAAACACCAATGATTTTATAGGGTAGCTTTTTAACTAGGTCCAAAAACTAGAAGCTACCGTAAAAACTCTTGCCGAACACACCTTAAATCGATCTATCCATCACCCTTTGTTTTTTCCCTAATTTACCACTTACCAAATGTACGAAGTATATAACCCAAAAAAAATGTATATAGAGCAAAAACATTGGACTAAATATATATATATAGTAGTAATTAGTAATTACTTCGTATGTTCTCTCTAAAGTTTTCAGACACAACGGCCGTAAAACACCGGTTAGATCAGTACAAGAAACAACCAACAAACTACGAGTATAAGAACTTACAAAACTAAGTATTATTTTAGTCGAACAATTATCAAAGCTTTGAAACTGGCTTAATAAGGTCCCGACTAGGGTAAAATCATCATCCAAATCCAAATAATACAACAAAAATTAACAGCCTTGCTATTTAGATTACCATATGAGCAAGATATTACTCCCATCCGTTTCATTATATTCTTTATGTTTCATTTTTATACATTTGCCAATGCGACTTTTATAACACTTATATCTTCAATTTTATATTTGTAAAAATTATAAAAAATCGATATTCTAATATAATATATTGAGATAAATCCCTTGGTGAGAAGGGGTACCTAATTTTAGTGTTTCTTTTCATTATCTTAAAAAAAATATATTAAGATAAATCGAACAAGATCTCATATAAATATGTTTTTATTTAGATATAAAGTACAAACAACGGTCAAAACATGATTTATAAATAGTATTCATAGTCAAAACGTAAAGAATAAATTAAAAGGAACAGACTATCCATTATGAGGGCTTAAAAGTCAAACTGAAAAGAATGAAAATATCATAGACAGTACAATCTCACAAGTGAGTCACAAACCTCCCTTAACTCCAAAACAAAACAAAAAAAAAAAAATACATCAAATCACAATAAGACTTTTTTTTAATCATTAATTTTAATACTATATTCATGTACTCCCAAGTCCCAAGGAATGCAAGCTAAAGAATCCTTCAAGGTTTGCCTGGAATGACAGTTTTAGGGAGTTCAGGAATTGTCGGCTTTGGCAACTCAGGCATAGTGGGCTTGGGAATTTCGGGCTTTGTTGGTTTGGGCAGCTCGGGGATAGTGGGCTTGGGTAAGTCGGGGATTGTGGGTTTCGGCATTACGGGCATTATAGGATTGGGCATTTCGGATTTTGGCATCTCGGGCAATGTAGGCTTGGGCATTTCAGGAATCTTGGGTTTTGGCATCTCATGCAATTTGGGCTTTGAAATTTCTGCTATTGTTGGCTTGGGTGCTTCATGCACAGTGGGTGTTGGAAGTTCAGGCATTGTTGGCTTTGGAATTTGTGGTACCAAGGGCTTAGGAAGCTCGGGCAAAGTAGGCTTTGGAAGTTCATGTACTTCTGGTTTCGACAGCTCAGGCTTATTCGGATGTTCAGGCACAGAGGCTTCTAGAAGACAACGAGCTGCAACTGGCATTGTCAAGGTACTCATTACACAAGCAATGAGCGTTACACCAAAAAGAAGTAAGCGAGATTGGGGACTCATGTTTTGAACGCAAAGTTGGAGCAAACAAGCATAGAATGATTTACACTTGCTCAAGACCAGTGGGATATTTTAGATTGCTGAGGATAGATATGTTGTACGTAAGTGTTTGAGGGTATTTATTAGTAAGATAAATGGCCTTAGTTGAAATGTTTAGTTAGGAAAGGTTAAGCATAGTTCAACTCCTCAGCTATATTCCACCCATATTTAGAACTACATGACATTATATAATGCATAGACTTTCTTTATGATGTTGATGTAATGCAGATAAATTATATATGGGTGGAAGCTGGCTATAGATGTAGCCTGGTTACTATTATAACTAATCAAATGAAATAAAATAAAAAAAATTCAAGATCAAGACCCAAAACTACCAGCTAACGAGAAATGGAGAAGCCAAGAGGTCCTAAGAGGGGGTAATCAACTTTCAGGCAATTCAGATCAACTACGAAACTTTACAGATCTAATAATATGATAATGGAAAAATTATTTTTAATAAACTCACCTTTTACGAATTTAAAAATAACAGCCAATTAACCGGCTACTTTGACACCATAAACATCATCAATTATCATCGTACACTACACATCATATTTAATATATTCCTCAACTCGGTAAATTCTTACATAATAGTTAATCGTCATCAATGGGAGACGTTGAGATGTCAGGAGGTGAAAGAGAGATGTTCGCTTTTCAAGCGGAAATTAGTTAGCTTATTAATTTAATTATCAACACTTTGTACAGTTACAAAAAAATATTTTCCTCAAGAACTCATTAGCAACTCATCTAATGTAAAGTTTTGATTCTGATTTTGTAGGCGTTCGTTGGATAAAATTAAAGTTGATGGTCAACCAGGATTGTACATCAAAATTGTAACTAATGAAGTTAATAAGACGCTTACGATCACCGGTAGTGGTGTTGGAATGTCATTATTTTGAGGTGGACTACTGGTGGTTGTGGTTAACATTAGTACATTAAGTAATGGAGGTTTTTGGGACTAACAGAGGAGCCTACAACTTTGGGGCTGCAATAGCCAATAGGAGAATATCCATTTAATTGGTCATGGCTCTTGTGCGAATTTAATTTGCAGGGCTGGTCATGATATTTTATGGGCGTTTAGCAAAATATAAGATATGAACCCTTATAAAATATATAATTAACTCTTTGATGAAAATGATTCGGTAGCAGTTTTTTTTTTTTTTTGATAAAATATTGCAGTGTAATTTTTCTTTATGTATAATTTACCATTCATTGTTTTTGTGATTTTAATTGTTCTACATGTTTTACCGTATCAATTTTTACACTTTTAATTGCATGATATGCATTTTATTATAAACATTGTTTTTATGTGACAATCGATGAATCAATGCTTAATAAGATAGTAGAAACTAGAAAGTGATAAAAAATAAAAATAAAAAAAGAGTATGAAGAAAATAATGCAATATCTTACAAAAACAAAATACTACGTAAAAAAATAAGCTAAGTAGTAGGAAAAAAAGTGAAAAGACATAACTTGCAAGCTCCAACTTATACCACTTGCATATCAGATTTATTGGAATGAAGCAACAATATACAGATTACAAAGGGCAACAACGTTTTGGTGTACAAGCTAGAGATCATATAGTAAAAATTAGGTATTATTGATCTAATGATCCAAAACACAATATTAAATAAAATATGAGCACCAAAGTACAAGCCTCAGAAAATATGAATTGAACATACATAACATAAGTAGCCAAAGATTAAAGAAAACAAAAATCTATCGTCCAAGTAAAAAATAGTAGGATTGTAATATTACATTAGATACATTCATGTTGTAGAGATGAATGGAATTGTTGTACCCATCCATTTTGGTTAGGAACGATGGCGGCATGGTGATGAAATTATGGAATTTGAGGAATTGTTGGTAGTCCGGGTACTGGTACAGGAAGCTTTGGCACGGGGAGTGTTGGTACCCCCAAGTTAGGAAGATTTGGAAGGCCTTGACCTACAACTGGAATTCCAGGCACACCGGGGGTAGGGAGTGTAGGCAAGGGTACTCCCAAATTAGGAAGATCTAAGAGGCCGCGGCCTGGAAGTGGAATGGTAGGTTTGGGAATTCCAGGTATAGTGGGGTTAGGAAGTTCAGGAACTGGCACAGGAAGCTTGGGCAAGGGGAGTGTTGGTACGCCCAAGTTAGGAAGATTTGGGAGGCCTTTACCTACAACTGGAATGGTAGTCTTAGGGATTCCAGGCACATCAGGGGTTGGAAGTTTAGGCAACGGTACCCCCAAATTAGGAAGATCTAAGAGGCCACGGCCTGGAAGTGGAATGGTAGGTTTAGGAATTCCAGGTATAGTGGGGTTAGGAAGTTCGGGAACTGGCACAGGAAGCTTGGGCAAGGGAAGTGTTGGTACGCCCAAGTTAGGAAGATTTGGGAGGCCTTTACCTACAACTGGAATGGTAGTCTTAGGGATTCCAGGCACATCAGGGGTTGGGAGTTTAGGCAACGGTACCCCCAAATTAGGAAGATCCAAGAGGATACGAGCCTTCACCGTTTGGATTGTGGCACTACTTATCATGCATGCAATGAACAAACATACAAACAAGTGAGTTCGAGAACCCATGATTGTTAACCAGTATAGAATTGATGAAATATATTACAAAAAGGGAGGAGGGCTTTGTTTTCTTATTTGTTTGTGATATGGTATAATCTTTGGAGAATGAAGAGTACTTATAGCATAAGAAGATGAACATTGTAACCGGAAGGATTAGGTGTAAGAGGTTGTCCATAGTTTAACCCCATCCACCATTATGAGTATCAACTTGTCATTGAGATATATCATAATAAGTATTATGGAATATCAATCACATGGGTGCATGGCAATTTTTTGTTACTTTCCTAGTTTACTTATGCACTTGAATAATGAGCAATTACTGATAGCTGACATAGGTATCAAAATCATACAAGGGACTGTGGAAGTATTATTGAGGTTTTATCCAGCATTATAATGTTTCAATGCAAACAAAACATTCGAACAAACAAACAAACTCATCTATAATGCAAGCCCGATGATTTGAACAATCTGTGCATGTTACTTTTCGATACAAGTTCACTTTTCGAGGGTTAGCGTTAATTCCCGAGGATGTACACATCCATAATACGTAAGTATCCAGGTTCTGATATAAATACTATTTTCATTACATAGATAAGAGTTTGAAAAATGTAGGAAGAATTATGCTTCACTGCAAACTGCCATTATAGATTTTTCACCCTTTGGGTCTTACCCCGGGCTCCATTAACCAAATAGCAAAAACATTGGACTAGATTTTACACCTATTGCCCAACAGGCAGCAATTACTCTCAGGAAGTAATCAGATGAAGTATGAACTACCATCAGAATAGAGTACTTCGTACATGAAACTAGAATCTTTCATAGTGCGGCTAAAAGAGACAATGAGAAGTTGGGAATTAATATGCCTGAACTATGTTGATATAAAGTACCCTCCGTTTTACTTTGTTGGTTATGTTTCGAATCATTTTGTGAGTGAAAAATGATCAAAGCGTAACCAATAAAGTGAAAAGGATGGAGTACTTTGCATGCTCTCTCTCTCTAAAGTTATTCAATACAGCGATAATGGTTATTAGTAAATAAATCTACCAAGTATTATTTTGGTCGATCAATTATCAAAGCTTTGGAAGTGGATTAGTCAAATAGGGGTAAGTCGTTCAATTCATCCAAATAGTAAAACCATATATAGCAATACATATAGCAAGTATTGCTATATATATTACCAGATGGGCAAAATGTTACCAATTACAAGGCGTAAGTGCTTAACAGTCAAAACTCAAAATAATGAAAATCACATACACAGTATAAAGCTGTATAATATCATAAGTGAGACACAAACCCAACTTACCTCCAAAAAAAACAAAAAATAAGAAAAACAAAATACATCAACTCACAAAACAACTTTTTTTTAATCATTATTTTTAATATTATATTCATATACTCCCAAGAAATGCAAGCTAATGAATTCTTCAAGGTTTTCCTGGAATGACAGGTTTAGGGAGTTCAGGAATTGTCGGCTTTGGCATCTCAGGCATAGTGGGCTTGGGAATTTTGGGCATTGTTGCTTTGGGCAGTTCAGGGATAGTGGGCTTGGGTAACTCGGGGATTGTGGGTTTTGGCATTTCGGGCATTGTAGGCTTGGGCATATCGGGTTTTGGCATCTCAGGCAATGTGGGCATTGATGGTTTAGGAATTTCAGGCACTGTGTGCTTGGGCATTTCTGGTTTTGGCACCTCGGGCAGTTTAGGCTTTGGCATTTCAGGAACCTTGGGTTTTGGCATCTCATGCAATTTGGGCTTAGGCATTTCAGGTATTGTTTGTTTAGGGATTTCAGGCACTGTGGGCTTAGGCATCTCGGGCAATGTAGGCTTGGGTATTTCATGCACCTTAGGCTTTGGTAGCTCAGGCAACTTAGGCTTAGGTATCTCATGCACAATTGGTTTGGGAACTTCAGGAACTGTGGGCTTGGGCATTTCATGCTTTGGTACCTTGGGCATTTCGGGTACGGTTGGTTTAGGTGACTCTGGCAGTGTAGGCTTGGGCAGTTCATGCTCGGCAGGTTTAGGAATATCAATCAATTTAGGCTTTGGAATTTCTGGTACTGTTGGCTTGGGTGCTTCAGTGAGTTTAGGGAGCTTTGGTGCAGTTTGTTTTGGAAGTTCAGGCATTGTGGGTTTGGGCAACTCCGGTTTTGGAACTTCAGGCATTGTTGGCATTGGAACTTCTGGTATCATGGGTTTAGGAAGCTCGGGCAAAGTAGGCTTTGGAAGTTCATGCACTTCTGGTTTTGGCAGCTCAGGCTTATTAGGATGCTCAGGCACAGAGGCTTCCAGAAGACGACGAGCGGCAACCGGCATTGTCATGGTACCCACCACACAAGCGATGAGCATCACAACAAAAAGAAGTATGCGAGAATGGGGATCCATGTTTTGAAAACAAAGTTGGAGCAAACAAGCGTAGAATGATTTACACTTCTAGTTCAAGATCAGAGGGATATTTTAGATGGCTGAGGATAGATATGCTGTAATTTAAAGTGTTTGAGGGTATTTATTAGTAAGATGAATGGCCTTAGTTGGATTGTTTAGGTAGGAAAGGTTAAGCATAGTTCAACTCCTCAGCTATATTTCACCCATACTTGAAACTACATGACATAATATAATGCATAGACTTTCTTTATGATGTTGACGTAATGCAATTAAATTATATATGAACTACTACCGGAAGCTCGCTATATGTGGTTACTA
The DNA here is from genome assembly GCA_016808085.1 of Suaeda aralocaspica. Classification (NCBI taxonomy): domain Eukaryota; kingdom Viridiplantae; phylum Streptophyta; class Magnoliopsida; order Caryophyllales; family Amaranthaceae; genus Suaeda; species Suaeda aralocaspica. The sequence continues at coordinate 1,029,619 of PYUH01000499.1, forward strand.
CTATAACTAATCAAACGAAATTAACAAAAGAAAATCAAGATCAAGACCCAAAACTACCAAATAACAAGAGATGGAGAAGCCAAGAGGTCCAAAGAAGGGGAAATCCAGACTTGCACTTCAGAGCAAGTACTTTTACTTTTAGAAATAATTTTTTTACAATGTTGATATTTTATTTTTATCTAAATTTTTTTACCACCTTCCTCTTTTTTCTTGTTACATTTTTTTTCCCTAAATGAATTTCCCTATAATAGCAATAATACCAAGTACTCAAGGAGCATAAATCAAGTCACCTAGTAAACTAAAAAAGGACTACATAGTATAAGACATATATTGCAAGTAATAGGAAACTTTGGTTAAAACCACCATAGCCTAGTATATCTTATCAAGTTTTGCAAATAACCACACCCGCGTACTTCAGTAAACTACAAGGTCAGATTTTAGATTTTTAGGCTTCTAAAGCAATCATCCATTTATTTGTTAGAAAAAATTTTCCCTAGCACTTGACAAATTGTAATGTACAAATCAAGTAGGCAGTATTTTATATGAGGTAGGTAATATGTTGCCAACTTGAAATATATATTATATATCAAGTATGAAGAGTTGAAATCAAATTTTCCCATGACATATCCCAAGAGTTTCAGGTTTCATAAACACATGATGGAATAACAGGGCCTAAAGAATACTAATGTAGAGTATATCAATATTAAATTATTAATGAACAGGAGATAGAGTTTCAACTTTCAAACCACTGCTCGCAGCTCACCAGTTTCCAGTGCAAATTTCCGATGCTTTGACAGGACAGAGGGCACTTTGACGGCTTCCAATCTTGATAAAAAATTACTGCAACTGGATGCATCTAGTTCTTTAGCAGCATCGATTATCGTCTGCAGCATTTGGAGCGGATCACCATGGCTCACGATCAATATTGCACACCTGCATAGAAACAAATATTGCTGTCAGTTTCCTTTACAGTAACTTAATTTTTTTTTTTCAAAAAGAATATCTCAACAGATCAGCGAAAGTGTAGACTGTAGAGTCAATATTCTCCAACAAATACACATAAACAATAACGGTAATGGGCAAGTAATGTAATCAAAAACATCTAACAGAGTGCTGTGGTGAGTGTACCCTTCATATAAAGTCTCAATTTGATTAATGGCTTTCACTAGTCGTGAAACAACATCAGCAGCACTTTCTCCACCTTCTTCTGGCTTCCCAAATGGATCATTCTCATCAAGCGCCCATATATCTGGATACTGCCAAATATATTCACAAGTTGTTAGCGAATTTTTAGCATATATCTGGAAACAACTAGCTTGGATGCTTTCCTCAACATAATTTCATACATGATCAAAGAAAATAAAAGACTAGTTACAGTTAGATGAAACAATACAATTTTGCAGGATTCCAGGGTGCCTATCTTATTACTAGAGTTTGCCAAATAATCAGTTTATAGTGAATGAAGACATATCAAAGGTCCTGCAGTCCTGTATAAAGTCCTAGAGTGTAGGGACTGCGATACTTACTCGATCATGAGATGAAAGCTCATATGAAGGACCAAAGTAACGTTCCCGGAGATCTTCGATCACCTATGGAAAAAGGGGAGAAAATCAAAATTAACAGCTAGAAGGGAAGATGAGGCAGAAGTTCAGTGTCAAATGCATGACTGTTGAAACTCAACCAAAAAGTCAATTCGAACACAAAATCAGTTTTACTATTCAATAAGGATAAGATATGCAAAGATTGTGCAATAGATGTGAGATTTAGATGCAATAGAAATGCCAATAACAGAAGCTTTTTATACAATATTACAATGCACCGTGCATATACATTTTGGAAGTGCTTAACATTCATGAGTTACCGTCAAATAAACTTAAAAGGGCAAAACTAGCTAATGCTCCGCAGCTCTGCAGATTACAATTACATTTAAACAGAACAAGCAAGCAAAACTAGCTTTACCCAAACTTGGCTTTCTTTCATGTTTGAGCTTATATTAATATAAAATTTTATGGAATATATATTTTCATCAGCTGCTCTCGTCAGTCACATAACTGTAATTGGATTCAGTAGAGCTTTTTGAAAACTCTTTCACATAGAGTTTTAAATCAAAGGCTAAATCTATCTCAAAATACATCAAGGGCTAAAAAATAATGTGGGATTGTGGGGATTTGGGTTNTCCGCAGCTCTGCAGATTACAATTACATTTAAACAGAACAAGCAAGCAAAACTAGCTTTACCCAAACTTGGCTTTCTTTCATGTTTGAGCTTATATTAATATAAAATTTTATGGAATATATATTTTCATCAGCTGCTCTCGTCAGTCACATAACTGTAATTGGATTCAGTAGAGCTTTTTGAAAACTCTTTCACATAGAGTTTTAAATCAAAGGCTAAATTTATCTCAAAATACATCAAGGGCTAAAAATTAATGTGGGATTGTGGGGATTTGGGTTAGGAAAGAACAATGAGAATGGATCATTATTAATTTTCTTATTTTTATACTTGATGAAGTGTAAAAACTCAATATGGTAGAGTTAATTAGCAACTCCAACACTGGAGAAAAATGGCACAACACAAACAAAATAGTATGCTCTGATATGTGAGGTGAAAGTTGCTGAGTTGAAACTATTGATAGGGATAAACCTAAATTAAAATGATACTTGTGGATTGCACTCAAATTAAAATTAATGCCAAGCTGTTCTGCTCAAGTTTTATTTTGCATCTGTGCTTGTAGTTCTTAGAGTTATAGGGATTTTACCTTACATTGACTACCTTCAAACGGATGATTCAAAACAGATGCAACCACTTTAGCAGTGTGAGCAGTTCTAGCAAAGGGAGAGTAGCAAATGCGAATGTTTTCCAATGGAATATTAGCCTCCTTCAACTCCTGCACTTCAATACCCAATTTGTCAGAGATTCAAACACAAACTTTTCTCACAACATTGAAACCAAATGACCTACATTCTCAATCTAGCAATAATGTTTTCCATATTAGACTTATAAGCAGCTGGAACGAGAAGTCCACACATAGGAATAGGAATTATAACAAAGCTATATTCATCATATAACTACCTACAAAAATCTGTCTTTAACCAGCAAATAATTTAACTAGCTAGTCTATATGCCAATCCTCCAAACTGCATAAGTTTCTTCATGAATATAACGAGATCCAAATATTTGCTGTCAATCGATCAAAATATAGACAAGGAATTGACACAGACATTCATTCTCACTCTCTTGCCTCACCTCACCAGATCTTACTAAAACTATATATACTAACACAGCAGTACAGCACAAACATAAGTGTCACCAATTTTCATTCAAAAAAAAAAAAAAAAAAAAGGAAAGACACTTAAACATAAAAGTATTCCATTAGTTCCTCAAGCTGATAAGCAAATTGCTGACTTCCCGTTGTTATTGAGGCAACGGTAAACCTTTTTATCAGCATCTAAACTCCGCAAAAATGAAGGACACTTGCTAATAAAAAGCATGTTATGTGGGAAATTATAATGAATCCTTTCATTAGGGCTCCATTTGAAAAGGTGTAAAAATAATTTCAGGAGAAAATGATTTCAAGGGAAAACCTTTTACATTAGAAAACTCATTTTTATGAAAAAGTTTTCCAATATTTGGTTGCATGTAAAATGATTTTCCAATTTTAATCAGTTTTCATTGTTTGTTTAAACCGAAAATCAATTACTTCAAATGCGAGGAAACAAGTTTTCCTTCCAAATTAGGGACAAAATGTTGTAAATTAGATGGAAAATGATTTTTCACCACAAGCTTCGCATTTTAATATTTAACTCCAAACCAAACAATAAAAAATGGGAAAACTTTTTACAACCTACCAAACGGATCCTAGATAATCAAAGCTTGTATGAATAAAAATCGAGCATCATTAATCTATACTATCCTATCCTCAAGGAATCAATGATTCTACTCTAAGTACCAGTTTCGATGCATTAGACACGTAATCGTTTTCGAATTGAAACCACAAATCCACAATGGCATAATTGGAATCCAATATACATGATACACCAAGCTTCAAAGAATCAATACACACAACCTAACATTCTCTAAAGCATGAATTGCATTAAAAATAAAAAAAAAAATAAGTACTACCTTTTGAAATTGTTCCCCAGCTAAGTGAGCTTGTTTAACACCCTCATCGGCTAACTGGTACTCTGGAAGAACCCCATTTTCCTGTGAACAAAATCATGCTTCAATGTTTAGCAAAAAGACAAAAAAGATGGCATTCAAATTCCTTAATTAATTCTTAATGACTGAAAATTAGGGCGATATGAAAGAGGATTAAATCATATAAAATTATACCTTATTAATCAATTAAGAATTTAATAAACAAAAAAAATAAATAAAATGAGAAGATAAGAAAAGAGGGAAGAACCAAAGAAGAAACAATGAGGCCTTTTTGATTAGGGATGCTTTTGCCATGTCTCAGAATCCAGTATTTGTTCTTCAACGACAACGACGATGATGACGACATGCTGTTTGTGGGGACTTTGTGTTTGTTAATTGCTGTTTTCCATCAACACTACACTGGCCACTGAGCTTCAACTGTACCGTTGAGTAATAATATGAGGTACCACCGTAACACAGATAGGTTTACGTGTGGTAGGCTGGTAGCGAGGCTAAGGAAATTGTGTGTCATTACTCATGAGTCATGACTGACTTGGTCTGAGTCTCGGAATATAAGGTTCATGTTTAATCCAATCACATGTCGTTGAAGGAGGTGTTGTTGAAGGAGAATTATGTGGACAAAACGCGTTGCTTGGTATTGGGATCATCTAGAGGAAAGTCTTTCAGGTGTGTAATCCGGATTGATTTACTTAGTAGGAGATGTATATCATGATTATATAATTATTTGTGATAAATAATTATAAAGGGGATAATTGGTAATTAGGTACGGAGTATTAGCTTAATTTTAGCCCTTAGGACGTTAATTTTCTTAGAGCGACAGAGTCATAATACGGACTTACGAAGCACTTCACCAAAAATATCTTGATCTCGGCTTCAATCACCAATCATTAGTTAATTACCAAAACAATTACTCTGTAGGATTTTGTGTTTGAATTAAAACTCCGTAATTATATTAGGCCATCTTATAAAATTTCAATCACATTACAAGTTTGTCCCATTTTTTGATAAGTTATCAAGACATCATCTAGGTATATAAGTTTTAATTTTTCTACTACATTCGTTTCAAATTAGTTGCAACAATTGAGTATTATTTGTGAGATATAAAATATTCAATTCAATTCAATTCAATCAATCAATCAGAGCCTAATTCCAAAAATTGGGGTCGGCTACATGAACCAAAAAATAAAATATTCAATTATTGCAACTAATTTATAATAGAAGTAATACTTTGTTTTATAATTTGAACGTAGAGCGCGGCAGTGGATTTTATTTTTCCTTAAATTAATCCTGTTCAATTTAATTAATTCTTTTACAATATAAAAATTGCTCATTTAAAAACAGTTTCAAATCAATCAATCAATTTTATATTCATTGAGAACATTGGCAAGTCAATTAGAAATATTAGCTCTTAGTTACATAAAAAGCTATTATTTATTAGATAAAATGAGTTAATGTTTTCAAATAAAACATTACTAGCCCGTGCATCGCACGGGTTTCAAATCTACTATATAAAATATAATAGAGTTATATGGGTGTTGTTTGATTCGTGTCAATTAATATGTTATTAATATCCAATTATTATAATTTTTATATATAAAATTAAAAAAATTGCATTGACTATCATTAACAAACATAAGAATTAAAGCTGATTTTTATTGAACTAAAATAATTTTTACTAAACTGAGCTTATTGAATATAAGATGAGAAAAGCATAGCGTAAGTATACTAAGGGAAAAAAAATTCACTACTAAAAAATAACTTATTTAGCGACTGATTTTAGCAACCATTTATTTTGTAGTCGCAAAAATTAAGGTTGTTGTTTCACACTTGTCTAGCATAGAGTTTTGTCCGAATATTCCTATAGGATAGTATCTTTTGTACTCCATAAAGTAGATTTTAAATACGTAATATCATCAAATACATGTATATCACTTTGGTTGACATTGTAACCTATAAATATTGATTAATGAAAATCATCAAAAGAAAGAGTAATTTAAAAAAAACACCGTATATTTTCCCTTAATTTTGCAAAAATTTCAGCTATAAATTAGGATATTGTTCAGTGTTTGTGAATTGTTAGAGCATATAGTGGTGATTATAGGTGTAATAGCGGCAAGCTGCAACGACAGCGAGAGGGAAAGCAACATAATTAGAAGGAAATTGAGGATGACGAAGTTGAAGTAGAATTATATTAGAGGAGCATTGAAGGTTGAAAGCGGAACCTACAGGCACAATCAATGATTTTGCGAAGAAAATATCATATGACAATTGGAAGAAAAAAATGGCTTTGCAAATTTCAGTGATTTTAGTAGGGTTGTACATAGTTTGGTCTGGACTGCCCCAAACAACAATCTAACCTGATGGTTGTGAAAGTAAGATATAAATGGAGCATTAACTTTTTTAATAATACAAGCTAAGGGGTTGTATCCGGTTGAAAATTTGAAACTAAACGTAATCCATTAGGGTAGAAATTTTACATCGAACCAATTTAAATAGGTAAAGATTGAATCATATCGACGGTTTAGTTTTTGATAGCTTGTATAAAAACTACGTAATGTATCCATCTTATTGAATATAGTATTGTTGATAATTTAGTTTTGAGCCTTTACTTCTCGCCCAAAATTTTTATTTTGGCCCACATTTCCATCAAAATTTACATTTTGGTTTTCTTCACTTCAACGACCAATAACAACTTCAACCACCGATCCACCACCAACAAAACGTGAGAAAGCCAACCACGACTACCAATGATGATTTTTCTACAAAAAGTTTTATAGGGGCAATCGTCTCAATTAGATGATTGTTCCACTTTTTTTTATTAAAAATAATAGGAGCCGAGAGTAGTGGTGATTGGTGACAAAAATTAGTGACGTTTGTGGTGGTGGATACTGGTGGACTGGCGGTGTGTTTTGAGGTAGTGTAGAGCGAAGGATAAAATAAAAAAAAAAGAATCTGAAAAACCAAAAAAAAAAAAAAGAACTTGTTCAAGAACATTATGTTTATTTGATATACTGTCGTAATTTTATTGATAAATTTAAAACCCCTCATACTAATATACATTCCAGTATTCCACTTCTAACAATTTTGGCGGTGTTTATATTTCTCTACAGTTAAGTGTAAACCAAACACAAACACAAACACAACCACAACCATCATATTTTCCTCATCTGATCATCATCATCATCATCATCATCATCATCATCATCTTCGATCATCTCCCTCCTCAATATCCGCCATTATCAAAACCTCCATTATCACACCTCACACTTTCTCTCTCCTCCAAATCACCAACAATGTCTCTCAATCTCCGCCAAAAACAAACAGGTATACTACCTCTCTCTTCAATCTCCACCATCTAAACCCTAATTTTTCCCCTAATTCTATCAATTTTCCACTAATCAAAGTCTTCAATTTTTCCCCTTTTTCTTTTTTTTTGCAGAATGTATAATCAGGATGTTGAATCTCAACCAACCAGTAAACACTTCAACAGGAATGGCGAACGAAGAAGTATACAAGATCTTAATCTACGACAAATCATCACAACACATTCTCTCTCCTCTTATCCACGTCACCGACTTACGTAAGCATGGCGTCACTCTCTACTTCCTCATCGACAAAGATCGCAAACCTATCCCCGACGTTCCCGCGGTTTACTTCATTCGTCCGACTTCATCGAACATTCAACGCATCGTTTCTGATGCTGCTGTTCCGTTATACGACGCGTTTCATCTCAATTTCTCGTCGTCGATTCCACGGAGTTTGCTGGAGGATCTTGCGTCGGGGCTTCTGAGATCAAACGACGCCGTTTCTAGGGTTTCGAAGGTACATGATCAGTATTTAGATTTTGTTACTTTGGAGGATAATTTGTTTTCGCTTGATTATAGTAATTGTTATGTGCAATTGAATGATCCGAAAGCCGAGCAAAGAGAGATTGAGGAGATTGTGGAGAAAATTGTTGATGGATTGTTTTGTGTGTTGGCTACATTGGGAGTTGTGCCGATTATTCGGTGTTCGCAAGGCGGTGCTGCCGAAATGGTGGCGTCTGCTTTGGATCAGAGGGTGAGGGATCATTTGTTGGCGAAGAATAATTTGTTTAGTGAGGGAGGGAATTTCGCTACGTCGTTTCAGAGGCCGGTTTTGTGTTTGTTTGATAGGAATTTCGAGTTGGCGATGGGGATTCAGCATGATTTTAGGTATAAGCCTTTGGTGCATGATGTGCTTGGGTTGAGGTTGAATAGGGTGAGTGTGAGAGGGGAGAAGGGTGTGATGACGTCGTTTGAGTTGGATGGGACGGACCCTTTTTGGGTGGCGAATGGTGGGTTGGAGTTTCCAGAGGTTGCGGTTGAGATTGAGAATCAGTTGAACAAGTATAAGAGGGATGTGGATGATGTGAATCGGAGGACTGGGGGGACAAGTGGGGCGGAGTTTGATGGGACGGATTTGATTGGGAACACGAAGCATTTGATGAGTGCGGTCAATTCGTTGCCTGAGTTGACGGAGAGGAAGAAAGTGATCGATAAGCATACGAATATTGCGACTGTGTTGTTGGGTGAGATCAAGGAGAGGTCGCTCGATTCTTATGCTAAGAAAGAGTATGACATGATGGTTAAGGGCAGTATTGATTTGAATGAGTTGATGGGTGTGTTGAAAGGGAAGGGGTCCAAGATGGATAAGCTCCGGTTTGCTATTATGTATCTTATTTCTTTGGAGACTGTTCCGCAATCTGAAGCAGAAATGGTGGAAACAGCACTTAGAGAAGCTGAGGTTGATACTAGTGCATTCCAGTATGTGAAAAAGATCAAGTCTTTAAATGTTCCTTTGACTTCTGTTAATTCTGCAAGCAGAGGTAACATAGTCGACTGGGCTGGGAACCTTCTAGCGGCTGGTATGAAGAATCTTTTGTCCGGTGACCGGCAACTGGCATTGGCAAGGATAGTTGATGCTTTGATGGAAGGGAGACCTAACCCAGAGGTGGACTCCTACGTGTTGTTTGATCCTCGAGCTCCGAAGTCTAGCTCTGGTAGCCATATCAGAGGACCGTTCAAGGAGGCTATTGTGTTCATGATTGGGGGTGGGAATTACATGGAATATGCAAGCCTACAAGAGCTTGCGTCCAGTCAACAGCCAGCCAAGCATATCATATATGGAACCACTGAGATTCTAACTGGAGCTGAGTTTGTAGATCAGCTTGCCTTGCTTGGAAAGAAGATGGGATTGGGTGCTAACCCTGCTCCTGCAGCACATTGACAAGTGTGATGTGTTCAATCTGCATTTTTGATTATTGGCTTACGTGCTTGCTATCCATCTCCGAGTTAGGCACAGTGAACGTGAAGCTGAGAATACTGAGGATGTTTTGAAGTATGTTTCATGACTGAATGCATTGGTATGTTGAAGATATTAAACAGCTTATAGTTTGTAAAAGTGAGTAGATTTTTACCTAAATACTTTTCATTTTCACTCTCTTTGGTGTATCTTGATTCTTGAGTACTGACAGATTACATGTCATTATAATTTCTTCCTGCTTACTGATATTATTCTTGTATTCTTTATATCTAGCATTGGTCTTTTTTTATGAAGTAATATTTAATATTATGAATGTTTGACTATGATTTTTTTGCTATAAAGGTTGTACTTGTTGATGTTTGCAAGTTTATGTTGTTCATTTTGGAATATAAATGTTTGTTTTTTGTTTGTGTGATGCCTGGGTGAATAGTTACATTCTAGTAACTTCCGTTGTCATTCTCCTTTTTTTCCATCCTATGTTTGCACTTCTAAACATGAGTGTTTTACAGAGGTGCAGTTGTCAACTTGGGCATACTTCTGTTTCTTCCTTTTAGTTTGACGATTTTATGGAATAGGAAGGTGAGATTTAGAGTAAGATCAAAGCAAATTTGGATGAGTGTGGTTAGTGATATGAAGTTGTTGGGGCTTGATGAGAATTCAGTGTTAAATAAGGAAGAATAGCTAGATAATTTATGCGGATCACCTTTTGTGATTTTTCATATTGACCAATGTCTAGCTAACCTAAAATTATGTGGGTACTTGGGACTGAGGCCTTTTGTTGTTGATGGTGATATGGTGTATGTATGTGCTTCATTGGTCAAACATTCAATTAGTTAGTTAAGGGTTTTACCCTCTCAAGTTATTGCACAAGTTAATTTCTAGGTAAAGTTGAGGTTAAGGTTTATCAAGGTCGTGCTGTTCTATAGGTATCCGATATGCAGTGCTCCTTCGTAATTTAGTTTTTCTACTAGATCGAGCTTGTTTAAGGAAATGTTGTTTGTTGGGACATGTAGATCATTGCACGTTTCTATTTCTATGCTTGATTGGTGGCATATCAAAGTTATGCACTTGCACCTCTAACACCTTGGTTGCAGCAGCAAAGGCTTATAATTGTTGAAATTCTGTTAATGAACAGTGTATTGGAATGGAATCCAACCAAGTCAAAGCTATTTCTGAGATATTTTATGTCATCAAACTGTTTTGGTATCAGTTTGTGGAATTATGGTTGATTTTGCTAAGACTGATATTTTGGGATTGGAGACAGATAGTGCAGTCAGTTACTCAAGGACTAGGTGTGTTTACTTATTCTGCAGAATCAAGAGAGTCATTCAGGAGAAACTTTTAAAGGTTTTCTATTAGAGGCCCTTGTACATGTTGTAGTTGATCAACCTCAATTTTTCCCTTTATTTTGTTGGGACTTCAAACAAGGGATGTCTTTTGAACAAAGGCGAGGAACCGAAGACAATGAGTTTTTAGCAGGCAAAACAAAGAAATCGGTTTCGTCTCAGTATATCCACCTCCGTTTGTCCATGTTTTCGGTCATCAAGTTATGTGATTTATCACGTAGCGTACTTGTCCTAGTGTTAAGAAATGTTCCTTTATCGTTACCCCATTTATGTCCCAATGGTTGGTTACTCAAGTGGTCCGTGTACGTCTGTCATACTAGAGAAAAGGTAGGTGGAACAAAGAACTTGTCTTGTGTCCAGACTTGACATTTATAGGTTGCTTCCTAGAGTTCTAGGACAATATTCTTGGACCAGTTCACCATAGTATCATTTCACCTTTCCACCAGGCCTATTACTAACATATGGTGGTTGTTGAAGTTTCTATCAACTGTTAGTCTGTTAGCGTGGAAGTCACTTTTCATCTCTTGAAGCTCAGTCAGTCGTGAAGGCCCTTATGTAGGCTCAAGATCTCTATATGTTGAGGGTGCTATCTTTGATGGTTTCCCTCGTATTTAGGTGCGTCAATGGCCAACTAATTCTTCCATCTCCTGTAGTTAGATTATTTGTGATGCTATTGCAGGTTTGGAGTCACTCGGGAAAGACTTCTCTTAGCTGCTTGATTTTGAACGTTGATTGGCCAGTGTTCAGCCAATTCATGAAAAACTGTATAAAATCAGTAGTATGAAAATGTGATATTTCAAAATTATACATTGTGAGCTACAACTGCTTGACATAATAATACTCTGTAATACTTTTGTATTTTTTATTTGTATTAAGAAAAGCATAGTAATTTTAAAGTATTACTTTGTACTGATAAAAATTAATTCAAATTAAAAACTTGTTTGATTCAGACATTTCTAACAGTTGATTCAGTTCCAACTCAACTCCGATTTCGCGATTAGGCAATTCAACTTCGAGTAAGTCCCATCTATTTCAATTCCAAGTTGATTTGAACAAGTCATTTTTAAGATGCATTTTGTCTCAAGGAAATTATATACATAAACAAAAATAGTAACATCAAACCAAGGGTCGAGTATTGCTCGAACTCGAACTCAAACTTAAATTTAATTTTTTTTGGTAACCTTTTTATAAGGACCAAGTTCGCATCCAAACCAAATTATTATTATCGTTAATCAATAATTGCAACCAAAAAAACACATTAGCAACCAAATAAAAACCTAATTAAACCACATGTTGGGTTGGGCTTAGTGAATACAATCACATAATATTCTATAATTTCATCACCATCTTTATTCTTTAGTCCACAACTTGAGATTATAAAATTATACATTCCTTTTTCTTCCCCCGGAATTCTCTCTGTTTTTCCACCTTCCTCTGTTTTCCCCTTGATCAACAAAAACACCTCAAAAATCAGATCAAACAAAATAAAAAAAATTATGGCACAAAAACAATCTCTTCAAATCCTAAAAAGATTAGTAACCTCACAAATAAACACCACCCCTTCAAAATGCTGCACACGATCAGTGACATACATGCCACGCCCAGGAGACGGTTCGACACGAAAAGTGACGTTAATTCCAGGAGATGGTATCGGACCGTTGGTGACAGGGGCAGTAGAACAAGTAATGGAAGCAATGCATGCTCCAATAATATTTGAGAAATACAATGTTCATGGTAACATGAGGGACATACCTGAAGGAGTGGTTGACTCAATAAAGGAGAATAAAGTTTGTATAAAGGGAGGTTTGATGACTCCTGTTGGTGGCGGTGTGAGTTCATTGAATGTACAATTGAGAAAGGAACTTGATCTTTTCGCCTCGCTTGTGCATTGTATTAATGTTGAGGGGCTTCCTACAAGGCATAAGAATGTTGATATTGTTGTTATTAGGGAGAATACTGAAGGGGAGTATGCTGGGTTGGAGCATGAGGTTGTTCCTGGTGTTGTTGAAAGTCTTAAGGTAGTATTCTTAATTTCTATTTTGATTTTTCGGTTTTTTTTTTAATGGTTTTTGGTTTGTTTGATTTGATGGGTTGTTTTTTGTTTGGTTATTGTCTTGAATGTAAATTGTTGTGGAATTTTGTTTGGGAGTATAGAGAGTGATTAAAGGCGATGATGCGAAAGGGTTTCGATTTTAGGTCTTGGATATGGCCTTTAATTTAAACTTACTAAGTTGGTGGATGTCCACTTTTTGTGAAATTTTGTGTGTCAAATTTGTTTTTTTTTTTGGGGGTTATTGTTGCTTTATTTTTAACATTATTGTATGCATTTATTTGTTGGTATTAAGAATTGTCAAGTAGTAAAATGAGCCTAATTCAAAATTCAGTTTTGAGGTAGAGGCATGTCTAAGTTGTGTTTACGAGAAGATTTCAATATGTTTTATATAATAAAACTTGGATTAGTTCAGTAAAGTATGACAGAATTATGCATTCCTTTGTGTAATCAATATTTACTTAGTGATTATGTATGTATCACTTTCATCTTTTGTAAGGGTGTTGTTTGACTGCATCGACACCCAAAGCTAACAACTAGTAGCTAGGGCATTGATATTTTGAGTGGCATTCTAAGAAGAGAGGACTTGGAATAGGAGATGAGGATTAGCATTTTAGAATTACTAGAAAGTAGTAATAATGGATTTGGTATTTTTGGTGCAATTTAAAGAAGAGATGACTTGGAATAGGGGTGTGTATATTATATACTCCGTATTAAAATTACTAGTGATATATACTGAATTATTATCTTTGCATTGAAATTATGTAGACTACGAAAGGTAGTGAGGTAGATTTTGATATAGAATGGGGTGAGTACCATTGTTAAGCTCCTTTCATGTCGGTCTTAGAGTGAGAATTGATTTTACCTGAGAGTTATAACCATGTAAAAAGGCTGAATAAAAAGAAGAAGATACAGCAGAAGGTGGGAGTTAGCTCTATTTTTGGAGTTCTATTAGGTAGTATTGATCCAACAGTTATTAAATTTACTGGTACTACTATGTCAGTTCTTGTTATATGTTGATGCATGTCGTATCAACTTGGGTTAAAGATTGAAACTTTGTTGCTAGAAACTTGTTATGTTTGACTCTTGAACAAAAAGACATAATTGGTATGTCTATTAGCTGAGCTCACCAAGTTGCTGCTGGGGTTATAGGAGCGCATTCAAATTTGTTACTTTAAAGTATACCTCAGCCAATAGGAAAGCAAAAAAAAAAAAAAAACTGCAGTTTAGGCCATTTCGTAAAACTTCTGAATGATTTCACTTCTGTATTGCATAAAAGTTAAAACCATAAAGGCCATTTCATCTAGACGTTTGGTTAGAAAGGCATTGGATGGCATGCTACAAATGATGAATAATGATTTTGTTAATGAGCAAGACAAATGGTTTATCTCCTTGGTGATAGATAAGATGAAGATTTTTATATGCCTGTAGCCTTGTACATGTTCAGCAATCTTGAGCTTGGACTATGAGTTTATAATGTTAAATTTCAGCACAGTGGTGTTCAGGAACAAATTTACTTGTCAAGGAATAGATGTCCTTTGGGTCGGTTTGTTGATCAATAGGGTCTATTTTGGGAATATAGGGAGCAGATGAAGCTGCTTTTGACAGTCCTAGACTTAGCTTCCAATTCAATGATAAGTAAATATGTTTGTTACTTTGTTTAATTGGGGTGAATTAAGGATGAAATGCAAGCAATCGAGCATGATGTATTAGCCCCTTTAGTCATTGCTGATATTTTGATTGATAGGTCCATGTATTACCTTAGGTGTGAATTTAACAGTTTTAGAGAATGTTCAAAGTCCAAACAAACCATCTTAATAATAAAAGGATCGGATTCCTTTACTTTCTCTTCTTGCTGGATCAGATTCCTGTACTGTCTCTTTCTTAAAGGCACTGTCTGGAAGACTGGAAGAGTGGTGATCTATCAATTATTGCAACTATAGTGGTATGGCTTGAATTCCTTATTGTGGAATTGTTCTTTAGCTGATCCCTTGAATTTTTGATGGGTTGTATACATGCGATGGTTCATGGATTGGTGAAGCAAACAGCCAATTTCGGAGGTTTGGATATACTTGTTTAGCCTGCATTTTATGTTACTAATGAGTTGAGTAAATTTAGGTTCCTAATTTCTTGTGTAGAGTTTTCTGTATGGCTTGTGCAATCTGTAAAATGAGAGGTTTCTAACTTTCAAATGAAAATTATTGGCACTGATTGTCTCTCTGAAGGCCTTAAAATACAGGTTGTCGAAGCAAAGCTAATTATTAGTATGTAATGCGATATTACTTTGGTGAAAACTTCAGTGGCCAACATGCATGGGTTCGGGTTTCTTCCCCATATTGAACTATTCATCTATATAACAATATTATTGGAGTTCACCATCTATTAGTTGATTGGATTATAGCGAAATTTCTGATGTGCTGTCCAATGTCTTGGTATCTTTAACTTGATTGCAATGTGCAGTCATATATACTGGTTTTATGTATCCTTTAAGTGTTGCTATCTGCTAATGACTAAATATGCCTACTCCGGCACATCAGGGGCATGCTGTCCCGACTGCCCAAGTCCCCAATCTCTCAAGATTTATTTCGAGTTTACTTGACTCTTTGAATAATTAATGCATATGATCTTATTGGTGGTTGATAGCTGACTTTTGTTGTTTCCTTCTTCACGACTGTCTCGCAGCTAAATGCTGTTTCGGTGTAGAGATTTTGTTTGTTACTTTTATCATTCTACTTTGACATATAGAATCCATGGCCAAACACTTTGATTGTTTGACTGCAGCACAATTGTTTTCCTAAGGTGTCTGCTGTATTTTTTTGTTCTGAATAGGGTCTCTCAGCGTGTCTTTTCCTTTTCCCTGCTATTTCCGCACACTTTTCCCCCCCTCAATATTTTGGGTGAAATTCCATTTTCTTAAAGTTGGATCCTGAAGCTGATTATATTGTTCTAGGTGATAACAAAGTTTTGCTCTGAACGTATTGCAAAATATGCATTCGAATATGCTTACTTGAACAACAGAAAGAAAGTGACTGCTGTGCATAAGGCCAACATCATGAAGCTTGCTGATGGACTTTTCTTAGAATCTTGTCGGGAGATTGCAGCACAGTATCCTACCATCGAGTATAACGAGATTATTGTGGACAACTGCTGCATGCAACTCGTGTCTAAGCCTGAGCAATTTGATGTGATGGTGTGCAATCCTTCCTCTCGATTCTTTCCTTCAGTTTTGCTTTTCATTGTTCATGTGATATCCAAAGTCTATCAAAATTCTTGTATGAGATTTTGAAATTAGTATTTGGCAACAGTATGAGACATTTATGATGACAGATGCTTTGTTTTACATTTGACAGGTTACACCTAATCTCTATGGTAATCTAGTAGCTAATGTTGCTGCTGGTATAGCTGGGGGAACTGGGATCATGCCAGGAGGTATTGCTCTCCTACCTTTGCAACCTTACATTTGTTCATTTTTCTTGTGTCACAACTCACAAAGCTTTATTTCATCGCAAGGATTTAATCTAATCAGTTACAGTTGGTTTGAGTGTTCGACTATTGCCTCCCAGTGAAAGCATATAGTGCCTTAATTACCTTGTTTGATTTGAATCAAAATTTAATGCTGGTTGATGTCTAGATTGTTAGGCCCTTCTTCCTGTTTTTACAGCTCAATTTTGATCAAGTTCCATTTTGGCTAGATTCACCTAGTCCAAAAGAACATCGATCATATAGGCTCATAGCATTTTCACTCTTGTTTCTACTTCTTACTGTAGTTTAAAACCTTAATCCTTGAATTTTCTTAGATCAAAGAATCTCATTAATAACAGCATTTTTTAAATGATCAGGCGTCTAATAAGTTGGTGAACTTGATTTCAGGCAATGTTGGTCCTGAGCACGCTGTATTCGAGCAAGGTGCATCAGCAGGAAACGTAGGGAAGTTGGAAATGGTGAAGCAGAAGAAAGCAAACCCCGTGGCTCTACTTCTCTCTTCAGCTATGATGTTGAGGCATCTCCAGTTCCCATCTTTTGCAGATCGGTTGGAAACTGCAGTGAAGCGTGTAATCGAAGAGGGTAGCTTCACAACCAAGGACCTTGGTGGTGATTGTACTACTCAAGAAGTTGTTGATGCTGTTGTAGCTAAGCTAGATTGATGATCTGGTCTGATGGCATATACTTACCATATTGCACATTGTTTTTGTCACATTGTTTCATTGCAACATGTTTTTATAAGGAGAAAAATCTCTTTGAGACCAACTCCCTCCTTTTTTTTTACATAATTTTTTTATCATGGGGAGTTTTTTGACACAAATTGTCTAATGAAATTTTTTGTATTCGTTTAGATTTTTTGGGATTTGGTATACCAGTTCTTTGATACACTTACATTGGAATCACTTCATTAATAACAATGGTAATGTTTGAGTAGAATACTTCTGTGAGGACTTAAGACCGTATCTAATCTTATTTTTGAATGCTCATCAATACCTAAAATGGAATAGGTTTCAGGGAAAATCTGTTATCTTTCACTAATGTTGTACTCGGTCTGTTCCATTACATCTCATTCCTAATATCCCATGTTGCTATGAATGGTGACTCATTACCTTGCAAAGTTGTGAGCAAGTAGCTTAATTACATTCATCTCTTGTGGCCATTGGATAATGTTGAGAGCGTGAGAAATAATGAAATACGAACTAGCCATTATGGAGTTTTCTCGATCACGTGCCCTTCAATGCTACATTGCTACGTTATGAACTCTCATACAGTAATATAAGTTATGAACTCTCATACAGTAATATAGGTAGTTGAGTCTGAAAGACTGAGATTACAGTGAACCTAAAAGGGATGAAGTGCAAAAAAATCAGATTTAAAAAATGTTGCTGCCCAGGATCGAACTGGGGACCTTCAGTGTGTAAGACTGACGTGATAACCACTACACCACAGCAACCTGATCGACAGTATAATTCCTAATTTTGAATATATATATATATATATATAGTGAGTAAAGTACTTGTAAGAGTTCAGGATTGACATAATTACTTTTTTTTTTTTTTAAAAGGTTGACATAAATACTCATAAGTCATAACAATCATTTATTGCTTCTCTATTATGTATCTATGTGGGTCATTTTTTTAAAATTTTAACCTTAACATTGCAGCACCTCCAAAAAAAAGTAATATCAATTTTTATTAATTAATATTTTTCTTTTTTATGTTAAATCAGTCTAATTTATATGTTACGGAGGTAATACTTGCTATTGGTCAACCACTCAATTGTACAAAAAAT
This sequence comes from Suaeda aralocaspica, assembly GCA_016808085.1. Classification (NCBI taxonomy): domain Eukaryota; kingdom Viridiplantae; phylum Streptophyta; class Magnoliopsida; order Caryophyllales; family Amaranthaceae; genus Suaeda; species Suaeda aralocaspica. The sequence goes on from PYUH01000499.1 coordinate 1,047,730, forward strand.
CTTAAAGCCAAATTAAAGATGAGACCGTAAGAGGAAAGATTATGTAGTAAATGATAGGAAACTTTTTATGGAACGGTCACATAGAATTGGTAATCCATATCCGTAGTTAAATTGCAAAATCACGAGTCATGACTATGGTTTAATTTTAGACCAGAATAAGTACAAGCATTACAATAAAAAATTTCAAATCTCTGGTTAATTTGACACTTTCACGTAAGATCTAGTGATGACATATTTCATGAAACCATGAAAATCATATATATAAGACCTTCTAAATCCAAGAACGTAACTGACCATATATGATGTTGACTTTATTATAACTAATATGATCATCTTCTATGAAATCTGATTTGATTTCGACATTCATTTTGATCTCCTTTTACCCACAATCTTTTTAAGCAAAAGGTTGATTTTGCTCACATAATCATACTTTACTGCAAATCTTCATATTGTTTTCCCATTAGATTATAAATTATAATAATGATCATTTACTTAGCTTGCTTGTTACAAATTCGACTATATAAGGGCTCTAGTGATAATTAATTCATCCATTAAAATTAATACTTTAATTTATGTATGTTCTTGTTTGCTCATACAAACATTTTTCTCCCTTTTTCCCTTCCAATTCCATACAAGAAATGTGTTCAATAATGAGTTTTTGTGTTGCAACAATAATATCAATTTACATTATTTACTACTTGATTTTAAAAATAAGTTCAAGAGCCAATCAAGTGATTTTGCCTCCGGGGTCTAAAGGTTTACCCCTTATTGGGGAGACCTTTCAGCTTATATTCCCTAGTTACTCCCTTGACCTCCCCTCATTCATCAAAACCCGAATTCAAAGGTAACACATACGACCGTTTATATGAGCTCAGTAGTGATTGCATATATATTCTTATAGCCATTGCTAGTGCACTTGGAACAATCAATTTTAGTTTTTAATTTAATTTGTGGTAACCATTAGGCCAATCCGACACTATATTTGGTTTGACCAAAGAATTATTCTCATGCATCACCGATCCAAAAAAATGTAAAATTTGGATAGAGAACTTTGACCTGAGCTTGAGCATGGCCCATTTTGTGGTTACGTTGTTGACAAAGGGGAAGTAGGCGTGCTTAATTCTTGTTTTTTTTTTTTTTTTTTGCATTGGCCCAAATGACCGACAGGCAAATCTTAGCACGACTTGAAATATGTTCAATTGGTTGAGAAAATAAGTATTGGTCACGACTTGACCCTAAACTGGCTCAACGTTTGATCAACTATATATAGGCAGATTATCCACCTTATGCACTTATTTAGCTATCTCGCTAAATTAATTAGCTAGAAATACACAATATAGATATACGCACATAGTGTATGTCAAGATTTTATTTATTTACAATACGAGTAAGAATAGTATCTCTAACTATTTTTCCATTGGTTAATTATAACAATTGCACCAGATACGGGCTTATTTTCCAAACACGGCTAGTCGGAAGGCCAGTGGTGATATCTTCGGACACGAGCTTCAACCGGTACATTGTACAACAAGAAGGGAAGATGGTTGAAATGTGGTACTTAGACACATTTTCTAAGATCTTTGCACAAGAAGGGGAAACTAGGACTTCTGCTGCTGGTCTTGTACATAAATATCTTAGGAGCCTCACTTTGGATCATTTTGGTTCTGAAAGCCTTAGGGAAAAATTGCTCCCTCAGCTCGAAACTATGGTTCGAAAAACCTTACAAGGATGGTCGTCATCTCAAGAGTCAATTGATGTCAAAGAAGCCACATCAACTGTACGTACATTTCCTATCATTTATTTGTGTGTAATGCATGTGCTTACTAATTCTAATTTGGTGCAACTTATTTTGGTCACTAATTAATCGTATCGTTTGAATTGATGGAATGAAGATGACCATAGAGTTTGTGGCCAATCAACTTTTTGGGTACGAGTCGGACCAGCACAAGGAGAAATTAGGGAAGAAGTTTGCTCATATTTCACAAGGCCTATTGTCGATTCCACTAAACATTCCGGGCACTACACACTACAAATGTTTAAAGGTATGTCGCAACCTATTCTATATATCTATTGAGCACGACCATTTCATATGGGGTCAAAAAAGCTCCACCGCATAGGGCCTAAATTTTAGATTTTTTTTTTTACATACTATTGCCTCAAATATATGAAAACATCCAATTATTATTAATTTAAGGACCTAGCTAATTTGGTTTTTTAGAATGGAATCCCTAAAATTTTTTGCCACGACCCTGCTATTGAGCTAGTATAATAGATTTTAATCCGGACTCAATCAATTAAAAGGTTTCCAGCAATAAGATTAATAAAAAAAATAATAATTTCGCTTTTTTCAAAACCAGCTAAAGAGAACAAGACCTTAATTAAATACGAAACTTCTAATGTATATATGTAAAATTGATGTATGTGGTACGTGGCCAGAGCCAAGGAGAGGTGATGGAAATGATGAGGGCTACTCTAAAGGAGAGGCTTGGTTCACCAGAGACATGTCGCGGGGATTTCCTAGATCAAGCCCTCAAAGACCTTAACACCGAGAAATTCTTGACTGAGGATTTTATCCTACAAGTTATGTTTGGACTCCTCTTTGCTAGTTCTGAATCAACTTCCATGACATTAACTTTAGTCTTCAAATTCTTGTCAGAAAATCCTCATGTATTAGAGGAATTAGAGGTTAGTTTTACTACATGTTACGTACTCATCAAGTAAATTGATAATCATTAACAATAATGCAATGTTGCTAGCTTGATTATAGCTCTAATATATATGATTTTTGTTAACAGGCTGAGCATGAGAGAATTCTTAAGAGTAGAGACACTCCTGATTCTGCCCTAACTTGGGCTGAAGTGAAATCAATGAGTTTCACTCTTCACGTAATTAATGAATCTTTGAGGCTTGGAAATGTTTCTCTTGGAATACTCAGGAAAACATTGAAAGATATACAAATAAATGGTATGGACTATGGAGTATAGTTATACTTATATTTAGTTTTGGAGAGGTCGTATCTTGCAAAACAGGTTCATATAAGCAAAAATAAGTTGATAAGAATATATAGTTTTGTAATTTCGCTAGCATTAATTAGTCCGCATATGAAGTAGATCGATATATAGATTTATTAATCTAATCTATTATGCAGGATATACAATTCCAGCAGGGTGGACAATTATGTTGGTCACTTCTGCATGCCAATATGACTCTAACATATACAATGATCCACTTACCTTCAATCCATGGCGCTGGAAGGTACTGGAAAACAATTTTGTCCATGCTTTATTTTTAGACTCTAGTGTATATATGATGCATGGCAGTATGGCACAACCTAGGGTTACGTTACATATGATCAAGTATGAAATACATTTTCTAAAATGATATAATATAGGCTTTAAGTTTTGATGACAAAACCACGGGGCAATTGGTTTTAAAAAACAAAGTTTACTTGTTATTAGATATGTCCAACTTTTATTTTCGTATAGTGTATCATGTACCGTGTAAGTAGCTCTTAAGATTGTATATTTCAAAATGTAAATTATATAATTATATTGGGTGGGAAAGCTAATTAGAACTTTGCTTCAATTTACATTCCCCTATATATACTTCTTTTTATTCAAAAATGAATGATGAATTGAATTTCAGGAGATGAAGTCAGATGTTGTAGCAAAGAACTTTATGCCATTTGGGGGAGGAACTAGGCAATGTGCTGGAGCAGAATTTGCTAAGGTGTTAATGACCATCTTTCTTCATATTCTGGTCACTAACTACAGGTAATATTATTATACTACAAAAACTTATATACGGACTACGAAGGTCTTATTTAGTAAGACCACTAAATTGTTAGACAAAAAAATATATACTCCGTATTAATTAAATTGATGAACACAATAGTTAAAGAAAACCACAAATAGTTTATGGTCTTACCGTAAACCTGTTATATTTTATACTAATGACTATCAGTTTCGCGTATTAATATATATATATATATATATACACATAGTACTTATTAAACATATATACGTATTAATTAATGTTGATTATTACTTTGACCTTCCTTGTAGGATTTTTCCTATTTCTCCTCACCATACATGTCTGTTGTATAGTTATGTACGAAATATATCATATTACAACAGAGTTACATCATATCACAATTATAGAAGTACATAACAGAGTTTCTCAAGTAGTTTGATATTGAATATTGTTTGATCATTTATTTTGGCTGTGATTTCGCTTGAACAGATGGAAGAAAATTACGGGTGGGGAAATTGTTAGAAATCCTATTTTAGTATTCAAAAATGCTCTTCATGTTAAGGTGGCTCATAAGTCATAAGGATTATGCCAAACAGATTTGCTTTTGCTTGCACATTAGATTGGTGTGAGTTGTCACCTGCACTACATAAAAATAAAAATAAACACGTTTCGTAGCAACCCAGAGAATTCCCCTAATAAATGATGATAGTGCAGTGATACCCTCAAATATTTTGTAACTATAACTTTGTACTTCGTAATGAAAATCAAATACCTCTGTACTTTGTAACTGCATCATTGTGTTTCTTTATATATTTTCATTGGAACACAAAAGGTCAATGTCACTAAAAATAAGTAATAAATATACAGTTTTTTCACCGAGTATTCTTAAAATTTTGCAAAATGTACGGAGTACCTCAATAATGCATTAATGCACTATTTATTATTCCAGCGAATTTGCTTGCCGTTGCTACAATAATGCAATAATTTTATGATCTTCATAAATTTTCTAATATTGCAATATAACTCCCATAGCAACTTCAAAGGAATCCATATGCATCACATTGCATAGTAATTCTAATATAATATTGTTTTATAAGATTACAATCTTTCCCATACAATCTAGGAAGGATAGTGCATGATTCAGCCAATTGATACAATATTAATAAATAAAAAAAATAGAAGTTTTTAGCAAACTTGTGATTATTAGTCAAAATTTTCCTTGAACAACGGCATTATTACTGTGTATTTATGTAATTATTCTTTGGCTTTCATATCCATGTTGATGATTAATCAAATAATTGTGTTTATTTTGATGAGAAAACAGCTGAGGAATATAAAGATAAGATATAAATTAAAAATTATATAATAATCCAATCGTTTTTGGAGAGTCAACGGATATAGATATGCACTTAATCAATAAGATCCGACAACTAATTTCATATTCTTTCAACTTAATTAATCATTTTGAAACTAAATAAATAAATTGGCAATGTACTTTTTAAGGAAAAAAATTGCTAATAATTTGATGTTTAAAAAAAAACGTTACAAACTCCGATTTTCTCCTTTCTACTTGTGTAGCTATAATCTTTATTGAATGGTATGTAAATGACTCATGAGTCGCAAATACAAAAGTCAGTTAAAGTGAAGAAATTATTTAATTAAAATATTAAATTAAATTAAAAGGCAGACGTGCTTTGGTGTTGGCTTCGTCATAGACGTACTCATAATCCAGTCATAAAATGATAAAATATGTGCTAAATTATAATTAAATGGAAGCATGAGAGACGTGTTACGTTTCTTACAATCAAACTATCGTGCCGCATACTTTTACATAGCTCACAACAAATCACATAAGTACATTTAGGCATGATTTGAGAGTGAGGGGTAGTTCAAGTGGTAAAAGCTTCTCTCCCGGATTCAGGAGATCCTGGGATCGATTCTTAGTTAGGCATGATTTGAATTCTATTATATTTTTATGTTGAGTGGTACGGAATTCTATTATTTTTCACGAGTTTCAACCATCAGTTTAAACTTTTGGTTTGGATAATCCTCTTGAGAGAACATTAAAAAATAAGAGAATGATTAACTGAACACAATAGTTTGTAATAAAATCTCCTTGTTTGTAATACAATATTCAACTGAACACATGATTTGATCTTCAATTAACCACACTATAGAAGAAACATACTTTGATAAAAGAATTAGAGAACAATCAAATTATTTTACACTCTACAAGTTCGAGAGAAAAGACTAGATGTGGGCCCCACATGCGGGAAAAATGTTGAACCCAACCGAATTTTTTTTTGGCCCAATTTGGTAGTAGTGTTATATAATTTAATGTAGATTTTAGACAATTCAAACGAATTTTGCACCTTTAAGCAGATTTTAAACAAATTAAAAGAGAAATTAAACAAGTTTCAAGTAGATTTTACTCAATCACCTTATGCAAATTCATATTAAAACAAAATTAATAAGATTAAAAAATTATAATTGAAACTAAGTAAGAATTAATCTGAATTCTTATGTCAAGGGTGCCAATTAAGTGCTAAGTCTTGATTATATAATATGTGTATAAAATCAAATATATATACTAGGAAAAATTGTCAGTTACCATCTTTTTAAAACTTGTTTTTATCACTTACCACCTTTTAAAAAAATTTTGTCAGTTATTACTTTTTTAAAAAAAAAAAATTGTTAATGAAGACCTCAGGGGAAAAAATCCGGTTTGACTGCGGGAATTTGCATTTGACTCACTTGAAAAAGGTTTTGTTAGTAAATGTTTTGATATATACACTTCATCCTCCCATTTCACTTATTTCTCTCACTCTTCATTAATTCAAAACCGAAAACTCAACCTCCAATCATTTTATTTAAAAAAAAAAAATTAAACTGCCAAAAAATTAAACCTGTGCAATTGGGAATCAAACACTGTATTAATTGGTCTTCAATTTATAATGGGTAGGTTAATTTCATTTCATCAAACTTCATTATTTTCATTTTCGAGTTGTGCTTTACCTCTCATTTTTTTGACTCACTCAAGCTGATTATGGGTTTTGTTTATGGTTCATCAATGGCGAATACGAATCAGACTTTAATTAAGAGTACAACACAAAAAAAGTTTAATTTAAAGGAAAAAAAATCAAACTTTACCAAAAAAAAAAATTTGAGTTAATTTGGAGAAGAAGAAAGAGTGAGAAGAGGGTTTTTGTTATTATTTAGGGATGATTTTATAAGAGGATGGAGTGACGGTTTATATTAGGGAATTTGGAGGGAAGGGGGGGGGGGAATTAGCAGGGAATAATGTTGAGGGTGCAAATAGAACTGAAAGGCAAATTCCGGTATTCTAACCGGATTTTTTCGCCTGAGGTCTTCATTTTTAAAAGGTGGTAAGTGACAAAAAAAGTTTTAAAAATGTGGTGATTAACAATTTTTCCTATATACTATATTGCTAATTAAACTCAAATGAATTAATCCATCAAATTTTACTATGTCGTCACCAATTTCTTTTTGCATTGCTATTCCTTTAATTTTATCGAATAAGCGTGGAATACACGGGAGACTATTTTAATTATTAAATAAGCTAATACATGGAATTGGAGAAAATAAAAGAAACAAATGACAACATACCACATTTTTGTTGTATTCTAATTGAGAGTGAAGTTTTTTTAAGGTATAGATAACTAAAGAAGGATTGTAAATTTGTACTCTACCTAAAATAATTGCTTTCATGTTCAATTATCTGTGGGCCACACTTTTTTTTGAAGTTGATATTCAGTCCGGATTATCCAAACAAAAGCACCGGATGGGCAGGATAAGAAATCCTTTTAGATGCTTGTAGTAAGGATCAGACTCGAGGCTTCTTCCTAGCTTTTAAAGGGTTGACCAACAGGCCAAGCACCTATCCTTAGGGCCACACTTAGGGCTTGATTATTCAGCTTAAAATCAGTTCAGCTTTTTTCTTATTTTGCTATTTATTAATCTTCATAATAAAACTTTCAATTCAGTTCAGTTCAACTCCAATCAGTTCAGTTCAATTAAGGCCCTTAGTTTACTAAAGCTATAATGAGTAGGGAGATAAGCAGATACGTACGCTTAAGAGCACCGAGTTGGGTTGTGTCTAATACGTTTCAAAAAATTTGTAAAATGTAATTAAAGGTAAGTTTATACGGTTAACGGTCATACAACTTTTTTTTTCACCAAATATGTTAACATAACTGGAAAAATAGTACATAATACTCTGATAATTAATTAAGAGTTTAAGGTAAAGAGAGTATTTTGCTCAATTATTTGTGGACCAAACTTAATAAGATCGGAGTAGGGAGATAATTAACTCCGTAACTGTATAGCATAGTTTGGCATATCAGTGTGATGTGATCCCATTTTATTTTCAATTACTAAGCCAAATTACCTTTACCAATTAATAACCCAAATATATAGCTAGCAAGTCATGTACTCCATCATACCCTAAATTATGAGTAGCTTCTTGCACCAAAAAAAATAAATAATAATGATAATAAATAGACTTTATCCTACATGGACAAATTATTATATATACAGAATATTTTTAGAATAGTGATTTTTTCATAGTGTATATTATTAACACCTACACTATTGATTAAAGCATGAAGGATAGTGCGCAAAATTCAGGAAAGAGAGTACCAAAATTACTATCCGTGTTTTTTAAGTATTACTCCGTACACTATAAATAAAGGGTATGCACGTGCTAGTGAAACGTGTGGACATCTTCATATGGATGGAAGTATCACATTATCTGATAATATATATAAATAAGGGGCTCTCTTTATGAAAATAGTGTGATTATATATATATATTACAATCATCATGACATAACATAAACAAAATCAAATGGAAAGGAAAGTGGGAATAGTAGGAGCAGGAGTTAGTGGTTTGTTAGCATGCAAGTATGCACTGTCTAAAGGTTACAATCCCATAGTATTTGAGTCTAGACATACCATAGGTGGTGTTTGGACTAAAACTATTGAAACTACTAAACTTCAAACTCCTAAACCTCTTTATCAATTCTCTGATTTTCCTTGGTCTTCTTCTGTTGAAACTGTTTTTCCTAATCAAACTCAAGTGTTTGATTACCTTCACTCTTATGTTGATCACTTTGGTTTACTTAAACATATTCGATTTAACACGAAAGTGGTGAGTATTAAGTATGAAGGTCCTTCCGACGACGAGATTGGAGCTTGGGAACTTTGGGGTGGTAATGGAGACCCCTTTGGCAATAAGGGTAAATGGTTTATCACCACCCAAGATCTTCTTAATCAATCTTTTCAGGTAATATGCATGCTGTTTTTAGTAAGGTTGTTTTAATTTTATTTGATCATGTTACTTTTTGAGGAGGGAATGTATGGATTTGGGGTAATGCAAATTAAATGTTGTTGGCTTTTTGGTTGGTCCGTTCGTTAAATTTGTTAATTATATATTTGCATTTCCTTGTAATTAAATTGAGGTTTTTTAAGGTCCGTTTTTTTATATTTCTATAAAAAAGTTAGTTTGATCCGCAGCTAATTAATTTGTGGGCTAAAAGCCCAAAAGTCAATTAAAAAATATTACTTTTTTCATTTTTTTTACTTGCTATTTTATATTTGGGAGTTAAAGTTAGTAAATTTTGACCAATTTTTTATAAATATAAATTATGTAAAGTATTCATATGATGAGATATTGAGATGTTATCAATTTGTTTCAATACATAGTTTATTAAAATCAATATTCTATAAAATTTTCTTAATTAAACAATTTGATTGTTAATAATCAAAGCTAATTAGGTCTTGGAGACCGTGCAAAAGAAAATGTACATAGCAAGAAATATTGTACAGGAGGTGTATTTAGATTGATCTCCTTGTGTTTCATTTCCCGCATTTGCATCAAAACAAAAAACACTAGATTAAAAAATCAGTTTTAATTGTGAGATCTTGATTTTATTAAATGATGAGATCGATTCTCACCATTTTGTTACTCATTAACTGGAAAAAAGAAAAAGAAAAAAACTCAATTGATATACTACATTAACAAAATAATTTTTTTTAAAAAAAAAAAGTCAAAAGCTATAGGCAATCAAACCCCTCTAGCTAATACGCAGTATTTGTCACATACTCTGATCTTCTTATCTCAATAAACCATCACTCTTTTGAGGAAATTGAGGGTGCTATAATTGATAACTCTATTAATTGTCCATACATTCGATTATTACTCCGTATTATTTGTACACAAGTATCAGCCCATAACTTCTTCGATCTAGATGTCTACATCATTTATATTTTGTCTCATTTCCCATAAACTCACATGCATGATTTAATTTCCGCCACAATTTTGTCAGGAAATATATCTTACCTAATAATGTAGGCGATTTTAAACTTTTAACTTTTGAGTTTTTGGTGGGAGGATTTCTTAGTGTTTCAACCAAATCGATGAAATAATATACAGGCAATATAGCGGATAGTAAGTAGACACTTGACGAACATTTTTGCACTAGACTTAATTGACGACCTCCTCTTGCTATGACGACTAATGGCCGGTCCAATGCTGATTACTCTAGCTAATGATTGACACATACAGGTAACGGAGATAGATTTCGTGATATTGTGCTTGGGTCGATTTAGTGACATACCAAACATGCCAGAGTATCCTATGGGCAAAGGACCAGAAGTTTTCCAAGGGAAGGTGATGCATTCTATGGATTATTCTAGCATGGACTATGAAAGTGCTAAAAATTTGGTTAAAGGAAAACAAGTTACCGTTGTTGGCTTTCAAAAATCTGCACTAGACATCGCTATGGAATGTTCACTTGCCAACGGTATGTTAATTACCTGTCCCCTTTAAAATGTAATTATATATAGCTATTGCCTATTGTACTTGTATATGGTAATGCTATATCGATATGACTGATTTAAGTTGGTGACATGATGATCATTTTTAATCAATTTGAATGTCATAATGTCCACAAAATGTTGTCACATGTTCCTACGTTCTATGTTTATGCACAACGCCACGGTCGGTCTCTTTGCATGCCCTAATCGATCTGCCCATTATATTGATCGGACATAAGTTTTTGTAGAGTGATATGAGCAATATGAATAACATTAATATGCGCGGATTGTAATATACATGTTTGGATAATGCAGGAGTAGAACATCCATGTACCGTAATATGTAGGACTCCACATTGGAATGTACCAGACTATTTCCCTTGGGGATTTCCTCTGGCAAACTTGTATTTGAATCGATTTTCTGAACTCTTGGTTCATAAACCTGGTGAAGGCCCTTTACTTGGTCTCCTTGCTTCATTGCTTTCCCCTTTGGTACTTCACTTTTACTTTAATCTTTTTACCATCTTATTTCTTCTTTCCCTGAATAATTGTACATCTATGTATATATATATGTACACATAATTGGTGTAATAACACAAATTTCTTGAATCCACAATTCTACACCTTGTAATGTGTCATTTCATTGCTAAAAAGATTCTATTATATCCACCTTATATGGTTATAGGAGAAATAGATGTTTTTATCTTTTAAATGAAAAGCATATTTGATATCATAAGCTAATCACTTACAGGGTAGTTTAAATTATATATTATTATGTTTGAAGTTACCTATTATATCCACCTTATCATTTATTATATAATTCAATATTTTACAATATTTTTTAAAATTAATTAATGAACGTATATTAGTTATATATCTAAATTATACATACTAAATTATATCATTTTGACATACATTATCACTCGCAACGTCCGCACCATAAACTAGTTTTCTTTCTAAATCTCTTTACTTTTGAAGTTATATTATAAAAATAAAAATAACCTATACTTTTCCCTCCAAATCCTTCCCATCCAAATCCTCCCCTTTCCATATATATATGGTATCCAAACAAAGGACACACCTCCATTTCTTCTTTATCCAAATTCCAAATACACTTTTTATAAAAAAAAACATATATTCGCTAAAAATCAATTTTAATCCTTAACCAATATACTTGTTATATGTGATTTCTAATTAAAACAGAGATGGGGTATAAGCAAATTCGTGGAGAGTGACATCAAGAAGAAGCACAAACTCGAGAAATTTGGGATGGTACCAAAACACAGCTTCTTACAAGAAATGAACTCTTGTTTGATCTCAACTGTACCTCAAGGATTTTATGATAATGCTGAGAAAGGAAGCATTTTATTGAAGAAATCTCCAACTTTTAGTTTTTGCAAAGAGGGTGTTCTACTTGATCAAAGTGTTGGAACAAAAGAACCTATTAAATGTGATTTGGTTATTCTTGCTACTGGATTTAAGGGTGATCAAAAGCTCAAAGACATCTTTGTATCACCCAATTTTCAAGATCATATCATTGGTTCCTCTGATAAGAGTGTTCCCTTATATAGGTTTGTTTCTTGTTTTACTCCTCCAATTGACTTTATTTAATGATTTCCCTATATAATGTTGCATGCAAACTTACTACTACATTCTTTGAAATTAATTTATTTTAAGGAGTAGTGCAAATTTGAGTTTGTAGTTATTACTTATTAGTCCCTCTGTGGTCCCAAAATACTACTAAAATATGTGTGCGCCGTTAAATTTTCGTGACATATCTTGACACTCATAAACAGTCTGACGATAATTTTTGACCAATAAATTATAGTTATTAAAGTTTTAATTATTTGAGAATTTTGTGTGTTGTGTATAAGGTTACGATAATTTAGCCAAAATTTATGACTTATTTGACTAAAAGCAGCCTTCAGATCTGTCAAGCAGTCTATTATATTAGGAGATTAACTCGATAGTATAATGGATTTTTATTTTTATTTTTTGACGGATTCTAACATTATTTGCTTGCTTCTACTTGAAGGGAATGTATCCATCCACGAATTCCACAACTAGCAGTGATTGGATTTTCAGAGAGCATTGCAAATTTGTACACTTCGGAGTTAAGGTGTCGTTGGTTATTTGAATTGCTTGATGGAAAATTCAAATTGCCAAGCATTCACAAAATGGAGAGTGATGTATTAGAATGGGACAAATTCATGAAAAGATATTCTGGCAAATATTATAGAAGATCTTGTATTGGAGCATTGCATATTTGGTACAATGATCAACTTTGCAGGGATATGGGCTTAAACCCAAAGAGGAAAATTGGAGTTTGGGCTGAGTTGTTTGAGCCTTATGGCCCAGTGGATTATGCTTAAGGTTTTTTGGTTTGGGCTGATTGTAAACACATTCGCTAGTGTTTTGGGCTTTGTTTTATTTTATTTTTATTTTATATTTTTTAATCTCTTTGTTTTACATCCGTTTTGGTTTGGAGTTAATATCATTCTAATGTCTAAATGTGTGGAGTTCGAATCTTATTAAAGTGTGGAAACTTTAGCGTAGAGATGTTTGTATATATTTTTTTTCACTTTTATATGTCAACTAGACAATTGTTGGACCAATAAATTGTGATTTGTCAATGACTTTTGTCGTCATTTACCTTACCAAAAATATTTACAGCATCTTTCTGAGTGGTTCTTAAATTTGTACTTTCTTTCATTGGACCAATTTATATACTCCGTATTATTTAGAAGATACGTGAGCATGATGGTCCCTATCTTGAAGGAAGACCCATACCCAACTATACAGTTAGAAGAGAGAGAAGATATAGGCTTCTCGAAAAATAATTTAAAACTCTAGGTACATCCTGGATTCACCCGTTCAAATGCTCAATATGGCAACCACACAATTCGTCAATGAAATTATAAAGATAAAATTTACTCTTGAACAAGTCGAGATAGTATAATTATCAAAGTAGAGGAAAACAAACACTACCAACAACCTTACATTATTACATGGAAGAATTATTGTCATAAGGACACAACACACACAACTACACAAAGAGTATAAGCCCTACCCAGCACCCACCATGTCAAACGAGTATTCCCCCTCAACCTATCTTGGAAAAGCTATTTTGTTTTTTAAAGGATGTGGAAATTTAGGATCCATTTGTTTTGATGGAAAACATTTTTTTATGAGAAATGATTTTTTAAGAAAAATAGTCTTCAATTGAAAACAAAATTGGAAAAGAAGTTTTCCTTTGTTTGTTTTGGTAGAAAAAATCATAGAGAAAGAGATTGAAAAGAAAACTGGGAGAAAATGTAAGGAGAGAAATAGATGAATAAGGAATTGGGGCAAGATGAAAAATTTCCAAGAAAAATGTATTCCTCCATACCAGAATCTTGAACTACCTGGTGGAAAAGTCAGTCGTAATAATGTAAAGAAAATACAATATATATAGAGAGACAAATTGAATAAATAATGGAGGAATTATTTTAACATCAAATAGGTAATAATAAGTTTGTATAAATTTAAGTTTGTACCTGTCGATGTGTATCTGCCATAAGTCCATTAGTGATTGTACAATGCTCATCTACCATTGATATAAAATTTTGAAAAAAACCGGCTAAATAGTCGTGAACTATGACTTTGGTGAATGAACAATATGATATTTAATTAATTAGGCACTAAATTCATTGTTGAGTTCCAAATATGTTGAGTAACTTCAAATCTAATACGGTATATATAATTTTAGAATGTTTAATTACTTGGTATTTCAATTTGTTGACATAATGACATTTTTACACCTTAGTTCTCACTTTCACCATGAACAAAAACTATAAATTTAAGATAACATGCATGTGATTGGATACATACGAGATCACAATTGATGTGATCGTGTACACTTGCATAGGGTCATGTTGTTCTTGCACCGAAGTCATAGTTCATTTCAATTTATTAACTAAATTTTTCCATAATTTTATTTGTTTTTCTCACTATTTAATTGTTGTGAGATATAAAATCTTGCTTTACCGTTAGATCAATTATACTCGATATACGTTGCATTGACCACGCACCTCCTACCAAACACAAGAAAGGAAAAAAAAATGTTAGCCATCACATACACAAAAAAAAACTATCTCTTACAAAAAAACTATTTCATTTTTTTTTCTCTTTATTTTATTTTTTTTTGAGTATATACAATTCCATTCATATTTCCATTTCCACGCTACACATGTTTGTTTTTTTTTTCTCTTTTGCTTTTGGGAGGCACTATCCAAAACACAATGACCTAAGTTTTAGATAGCCAATAAATTAACAACATTCTCATCAAAAACAAAACAAAATCAAAACTTTTTTTTTTTTTTAAGTAACAAAAAAAATGAACAAAATTTTTAAAGAGAAAGTCTCCAAGCTTTTCCAGATTTGAAATGAAATCTCTTAAGTCTTCCAAAAAGCATGACCAAAATTAATAGGAACTTCCCTTCCCAACTCCATCTTCCTGCAAATCCAAACCATGTGTCTTCACAAAACCTATTCTTGTTTTCAAGCCTTCTGTCACAACTGTATCCCATTGAAAATCCCACGTTCCCATATGCACTGCAAAACAAAATCCAACATTCAAATTTAATTATTTTAACATATTCACTTAATTATATTATGTACTAGGTAGTTAACACTAATTTATAATATGATAGTTTAATTGTTTATTACATTGATATAATTGTTATATGTAGATTAGGATATATGTGTTGATAACTAACCAACATTTTAGTTAGCACTTTTGTCTTAATGTGTACTACTTTTTCTTAATTATTGTACTTATAGGTCTTATTTACATGCAAGGTCTTTTAAAAAAAATATATCATTTTATTCCTATTTGCTTGCAAACTACGGCAATTATTTATCTACTCAATCAAGTGAAGTAAACGCAGGTTTTTTCAATAAAATTCGATTCGAATCAATTGATTGATATACATTTTTAAATGAATAATAATAGCAATCAGTGACTAAATCAACGAATTATATATGAACAACCAATATCACTAGTGTGCTAGTCAAACAAGCTAAGACAGCCATAACATACATACACATATATATATGTATATATTGTCTATTGTTTAACAATAACTAAACATGCCTCGTTGTCTCCTAACTGATTTTATTTTTTTATTCTATATGAGAATAAAGAGACGAGTATATATAGTAGAACCAAAATTATGCGCACTTTTACACATATCATTGACACTTTAACCCGTTCATCCAATCTAGTATGCTTAATGTTCAGGATCGCAAAATTGATCAATTTAAGAGAATATATAATGTATGATATAAATGATTATATGCATGGGTAGCTTGATAAAGAAGAGATAAGGCAAAAAAAATTAATAATATACTATACCTTACAACTTCGACAATAATGTTGAAGACGCTAAAATTGAGAGGATCTTGCTTCAAAAATCTACTTTCAGTGATGCAAATAAGCATGACAAAGATAGACAAGTAGGAAAGAGGAGAGAATTTGAGATTCTCAATGAAGTTACTCCTTTGCTTTTTGCTTCGATGATGAGGGCTGTTACTACTGCTGTTCTCAATTAAACTTGATTCTTTGTCGTAACTGATTGGTACGAATGTTGTTTGTGATGGAAGGTACCTAATAATATAAGAATTTGAATTTATGCGTCAATTCAATTATTATATTACATTATTACTTTTACTAAGTGATAAACTAATTATTATTGGGGAATTACTAGCGTCTCACTGTGAGATGCTAGTAACTCATCTCACAGGGGTAATTTCGACATTTCCCCATTCAATACATACACAACAGGGGCCGTTCACAATCAAAATACAACCCCGCAATTTTCAGTTATTTGCAAAAATGCCGCTGTGAGATGTGAGACTGCCATCTCACAGTGAGATATGGGGAATTCCCCTTATTGTTCTTAGAATATAATGTATATTATTATTATTATTATTATTATTATTATTATTATTATTATTATTATTATTATTATTATTATTATTATTATTACGTGAATGTAAATGAATCTCATCAATTTTTTTTTTGTAGTATGTCCATAATTATGTGTCCATGCAAGGTGAAACATTGGTCATGCAATTCTGTCAACAAAGTTGCATATATTCTGTATGGATATATGGATCTTTGGCTAGATTAAAATATGTTGGATGACATCTATCTTTTGCTATATAAAGCCAAATGTGAACATTGATACGGAACCCAGGGGCAAGGGTATGTCATAAAAGGTTACTATACATGTTATTCGTCTAGTCTTGATAAAACAAGAAAAGTTTTTATATTATATATACAGCGTAATATTTAATGTATACTATAAAAATATACTCAATAAATGATAAATAAATGTATACTATAAATGATAAAAATATTACTACGTAATATAGTATGAAGAAAAGTTTTTATATTATAAAAATATATACTATTACTGGTACATATATAATAACTTTGTGAAGACTCCGTTCGAGCTATATTAATGAAACAAGATTGTACAATATAATGGAGTATGAAATTTAATAATATAAGCTACTCAATTATCTAATGTAATCATTTAAAATGAACTAATCATAGTAGAATGGAGAATTTACCTTAGGTTATCTATGATTATAGAAAGACCCCTCCCCCAAATAATTCCAAAAGTGTTACTTAATTTGGAAAAAACAATACCTTGAAATTGAATGGGTGAGAAAATGCAAGGTAGGTCGTCATAGGATCTAACAATGGGGTCAAAAAATAAAAGGCCAACATACGTAGGATGAATTGATTTCTAAGGTAAAAACATACATATAACATACCACCAATCAATCAATATTTGATGATACAACCAAAAAAAAAAAAATCAAGTGGTCCTCCTAAATGACACTATGACAGATAATGTGATTGAGCCATTTTTTTTAGTCTTTATTACTTTCATTTCATCTGTAGAACGTGCAATCATGTGGCAATCAAGACTCAAGAGGAGGTAAATTAATATTTTCAAATTTACACGAGCGTATATTCGTATTTTCTTCAAGTATATTATTACTAGTACCTTAGCTAGCTTGTTGTATACAAATACATTTCTTAAGGAAAAAAATATTATAAAAGTAGTTGATAGATGTATCAGTTTCTAATACTCCGTATCAGTTTAATGATATCGCGGCTTATAAGATATTCCCCCATGCATGTTTTATAATATCCTGCCGACGCTATCTTTATCATTTATAATGTTTTATCAAGTATAAACAAACCTCTACTCACTTTTATCTTTTTGATAGAAAAAGTATAAGTTTAAATTAAACTGGCCAATGACGGCTAATACAATGTAAAATTTTGCCACGTCTTATGATCTTATGACATGAACCAAAATGAAAAGATAATATATAGAATATGTAATTTTTGATTCATATATCCAATTCCATTTATTATAAGAGTAAGGCTTTGATTAA
Organism: Suaeda aralocaspica; assembly: GCA_016808085.1. Lineage (NCBI taxonomy): Eukaryota > Viridiplantae > Streptophyta > Magnoliopsida > Caryophyllales > Amaranthaceae > Suaeda > Suaeda aralocaspica. The sequence goes on from PYUH01000499.1 coordinate 1,065,776, forward strand.
TTGATTGACATAATATGTGGAAAAAAAAAAAAAACTGGTAAATGATAATTTAATATTTGATAGACATGAGCATGGGTAGTTTAATTTGGTACAGAGTGATATTGTAACTTTATAAGGTCAATAAGTTGTACAGTAGTATGTTGTAAGGAATAGTACATATGCTTGTGATAATTACACATTTGTTAATTATCTTGAGTTTAAAAAGAAGATTGTATGTAGATATAGATGTAAGCATTATTGGATAAGACAAATTAAAATTAGTGTGAAATCAATGATAAGATGCTGATATGTTGTAGTTTACTAAATAATATCATGCTCTCTTCCTTTTGTAAGATTTCTCTTATTTGTATATTGAGGATCGAAATAGGCTGAAACTTCATTTTAGGGAGTTATCAATTATTTGTTGCTATGACTATCAATTCTAGCTTAAGATTCCTATATTAATTAGTACTATGATTGAATCTTCATTAATCAAGTTTATTAAAAAAAAAAAAAAATCTAAAAATCTTATTCATTGTATTTGCTTAGACAAAGAAAGTACGTAGCAAAAACAACTTTTTCTTAGGTGTCATCTATTTTATATTTATTTTGAAGGAAATCAAGAAAACAACAATTCATGCATGGATTCCGTAAACCGGTGGCACGTAAATCTTTTGTTGGTTTCAACTTTTAACTAGGCTAGCTTAGTTCCTTTGGTCCACTAAACCCAACTTATATTACACTTGTATACATTAAATAAAATAAAATATAAAATACTAATAACGTGTGAAAAAAGTGCTTCATCTAAATGATCTGAGTACGATTGAATTGATAGGATAGCATAAACTAGAAGCATCTCACCTAGGCACCTTAATTAAGTTGATAAGATTAGAATATTATTACTAATTATTATCCAACATCTTTGCAACTACTTAACATTATTTTTGAATTTTATATTTACCGTTTTCACACTATTTAATAGCTACTGCAATCAAACTAACCTATTACTTATTTTTCAATTATTTTTACTACGTATCTAGAAAGTATATTTAAAACTTTGAGTCAACTCGTTATAAGTCAATACATGGCTTCTACTAAGTATATTTTCTAACCTAAGTTCAAGTCAAGTCTATTGCCCCAAACCTTTAACTTTACTACTCGGCTAATTTGGTGAGTGGCAACAATTGACAATAGTGTGGTAATGAATTTATATGCATCGATAATTTTGATTTCATACTACCTTTGGTTAGAGCCTCGGCCCCAATTTTCAAAGTATGTTTTTATTCGAAATTTTCAATCTTGTCTCTTCAAAATTACCGTATCTTCATAATACCATGAAAAGTAATAAAAATACATTAAAAAAAAAAAAAGGAAATTAATTTTAGAGTTGAACCATCATTCTCTTGATCGACATCAGCAAAAACTTTCAATTTAAAATTACCTATAAATTCGCAGTCATTAGTTCTTAGTTCTATATATTACCCACAACCAAACGGCATGTTACTATAATTTTTCCTCTAATGATTAATAATATAGTACGGTATAAAATCGAAAAAAGAATTTTAAAAGGGTAGGGCACATGATGGACCACATAATAAGAATTGAAGAAGAAGAAGAAGATATACAAAAGAGAGAAGTAGAAGACACTTACATCATGACAACAAAGAGCATCATAGTTGCAGGTGAAACTTGTGCAAGATCAATAATAGACTCTCCACTATGCCTTGAATTCACAGTTTGGAACAATGATCCTACAAACTTCTGGTAAAAATTTAGCCCTTGCAAAGCCTCAGAGTTCCAATCCAATATCGAAAACACCACAAATTGAACCATAACCAACCCAAGTGAAGTAATCCCTAGAAGAAAAGCTTTGTAATTTGATGTCAAGAGCCCATATCCAAGTTGTTCATGATTCTTCAACAAGTAACTATACTCTTCCTTTTTCGTAAATCGCTCTAGTACCCAAATCACTAGCCTCAATCCACAAGGGTAAAGTTTGTTTCCCATCAAAATTTGAGGTATTAATATTAGAAGCAACCCTGAGTTTTTCTTGAACACAACCATATTCTCATTTGTTGGTATAAACCCACAATTTGAAAATGTAGAAACAGTTGAAAATATTGAGAATAAGTGTATTTCTAATTTTTTTCTTTCAAGCACATTACTTGCACTTGAATCAATGCTAATATATAGGGATAGTAAACTATACCCTATTATATGTGACACTATGAGATACCCTAATACAACATGGTTAAGTGTCCTTAATGACCTATACTTCATACCTTCCTCTTGTGATGCAGGGCTGGGGTTCAAGACATGGTTTCGCGCTCTTTTCTTGTGTTTAAGCTTTCGTATTTGGAGGCCGAGTAAGGATAAGAAAACCTCACCCCCAGAAAACATTAATATTATGATCACCATAAGTTGTGCATTAGAAAACTTCTCCATTTCAATGGTTGACATACTTGAAATCGTTGTGGCCGATACAGAGGTGAACAATAGATCAAGGTCATGGTGTTTTGGGTTGAAAATGGCTTTTTTAGAAGAATTACCATAACTTTGCTTAGTGCCTTTCAATGAGATGTAACCAAGAAGAGACACTAGGAGATAGTAAAACAAGTGATGCCAATATGGACTTATTTGGAACAATAAGTACTCAAAACTATGACTAAAAAATGGTGACACTTTTTTTTGAAAGTAAACTTTGAATTTGTCTGAATTTTCATGCAAAATAGCTAAGTATTTCTCCATGATTTTATGGAGATACTGTTGAACTTCCATACTTTGGATTTGTGTAATAATAATAATTGCTGTTATANGCTTTTATGTGTATTTAGATATTTTTATTTTTTTTTTTTTTTTTTTTTTTTTTTGGAGAAGAAAAAATTGAATTGAAGGAAAAGCTGAGTTGTATAAGAGAGTACTTACATAGCAATAAAAAAAACCACGTAATATAACGGTATATATAGTAGTAGTAGACAAGAAAATTATGTCCACCTAAATTGGGAATGCATAAAGGCAAAGAGGGACGAGTGAACAGCGTGTAGACTGAAGAATTATCGTTGAGAAAGTGGGGTATGATTTTATTTGCATTATTGAGGTCCATTGGAACATGATAATATTTATCTCACAAGGGGGTGTTCGTATAAATAATGATAATCATCAAATTATAATTATTGTCCTTCCTCTACTCTACTACTATTAAAGTTTTTTCGAAATTATATGAATTGAAATGAAATGAAATGAAATGAAAATTTTATGTATGTGGCTAAATATATGAGTTATACGAAGGATCTATTTGATCTCTCTAGATCTTGTGGGGGAGAAAGCGACCTAAATGTTGAGGGAAGAGACAACCAGGGAAGAAATTATTAGCAGTTGGTACGGGCCACCGTGTCATTAATGTTATTTATAATTATGTGAATTTGATCATCCATATGTGTACGGTCGATTATAAAGAGGGGTAGCCCAAGGGGAAATTCAAAACCACTTTGGATCCATTTTGTCGTTGATTGTTGTTTCTAATCACGACAGAACTCCAGAGTATATGTTACAAAATATAAATTATTTTAAAATTTTAAACAAAAGTGTCATTATATCTCATATTAATTGAATGTAAAAATGAGAAAAAGTGAAACAAAATCCATGATGTCTACATGCCATTTTTTAAAATTAAAAAAAAATATCAGAAATTGCTAGCCTTTTCGGCCAAAAAAAAAAAAAAAAAAAATCATGATCAAGTTGATTCCCAACTAGCTAGATAGGATTTATATTTTTAAAGATGAGGACCACTCAAATAATATTTTTTAAAAACACTTTTTGCATAGGATCATAAAAACAATAGACAAATGTAGAATGTTAACAAATTATATTATAATTTTAGTGTATGTAAACTTGTGTCGTTGTACAATGTTACTCTTAAGAAAAAAAAATATATATATCAAGACATAATACCGTTGACAAACGGTTGAATATACATGTATACTCAGCAATCTACTTGGACTCTCCGTATATACATATATATATTTTTTGGATTTTTATTTGAATATTTATATATATATATAGAAGTAACTTTCAGAAAGAGATAAATCAATGTAAAATGATCCTAATTCATTGGTGACACAAAAGAGATATTATATTGATTTTTTCCAGAAAAGAGAAATAAGTAAAAATCAATGAATGAAGTGGTAATACACGGATTCGAATATTTAAATAGTGGAAGATGACACAAAATATTAAAAAAGGAAAATTTGATAGTTATAGATGAAGTTTACATGTTACTCGCAGCAAGTGGAAGTGTTGGCATAAAGATTATTTTCATTTACACGGACCAATTGAATGAACTATGAAATTGGGAGGTTTGTTTGTATTGGACGCCAACATTACACTACAATAATGTTGTTATTAACTTTTTACTTACTATTCCTTCTGTCAAATAAAAAAAAAACTTATCAGTCATTTAATGATATCTCAATTGATTAAAGTTTCTCTCTTAATATTTCTAGCTAGAAGATCATGAGATTGGATCATACCACTTATCCTTGTGGCTCTTTAACAAACAATAATAATAAATAAAATCATTACTTGCTAACTTACTAAATAGAAATAAATGGCTCTGGGCAACCCAAGGAGGAATAGAGTTAAAGTAGTCTACAAGACTAATTAGGTTTCATCCTAAAACTAATTGCCAATAAGATGAGCAACTCCCAAACTTATAAACTAATTCAACGTCATTTTTTTCTCCGATATGGGACAACTCACAGGTAAAGCTCCCAACATTAATTAATAAATTCCTTTTTCTTTCCAAAAAAGAATTAAAAAATTGTAGCTTTTACCTTTTCTCTTATAATTCATAAGGACCCTTAATTAGTTAGCTTTATTTGCAAAGCTAATCAACTTTCTATGTTTTCTAGTACTCTTATTCAATTTGGCTATATATCTTTGTCTATATCTATTTTATAAGGAAGTTGAAAGGGCCGGGGGAGTGTGCACGTAGTATCCCTATAAGATTACCGCACTATCCAAACTAAGCCTTAAGCTTTCGATCATCCCATAATCGTACTTGGGGTGTTTGGACAAATAAGTAATTAAAATAATCGATCATATTAGTGTTAAATCACTAATAGCCATAATTTAAACTGAAAACAAAACAACAATGTCAATTGATTGATTTATAGTTTAACTTGTCTTCTGGAAACAAATTTTTATTTTGAGCACCCAAAATTGCTGAGGAAGAAATCATTAACTATCTTCACTTACATGCAATTTACTTAGGTGATAAATGATTGGAGAAAAATTCAATTTATGAAAAATTAAAGTTCAAAAAGCTACATTAAGAAAGCCAATTCATCAAAAGCTTAGAAAATTATCTATTCCAATTTTTTTTTTAATAATTTACTTTGAATTTTGTTGTGTTTTTGTTTGATTTTTTCAATGTATGTTACGTTGTTTATATTTTTAATAAATCAATTAAAAAATAATGTCAAATTGAAAATAAATTAAGAATATTATGTGCATATAAATTATCTAATAATCATATATAATATTTATACATGGAGATCAATACTATATGCTTCCAATTAAAAAAAATCATGTATTCCTATTTTCCATGCATGTTTCATCTCTATAGTTGATGCATCAAAGAATGAAAATTTTTAGGTGACCTTTTGAGAAACGCCTATCAAAATTTTATATGTCAAAAGTCTAATTATATTAGTGATGGATCTTTCATTTACTAATATAGATTTCTTTTGTAATCAGTATAGATAATTAAAAAATACCTTTATGATTTTTTAATATTTTTTAAAAATTATTTCTATTACATAGTATTACCTTTTTTTATGATTATCTTACAAAACTATCAAGAAAAAAATACAAAAAAATAAATTAGAAAATAATGTAATGTTTCTAAATCTCCCCGTACTTTATTTGACTTAAATAGATGAATTTAAATTATTTGTTTAATTAAAAAAAATTAGTAGCCGGATCTTAAACAGTCGTCCAAAAATTCATAATAGTTTTTTTGTCGATAACTACCTAGATGTTTTGTGTTTTTGTGAACGACTACCTACATTCCAAAATAAATTACACAACTACCTACATGTTTCATTTTTTTGTGAAACACTACCAACTAACGTTTTCCATCCAAATTGAACGTTAGTGGCCCCCACCTTTTACGTTTCCCTTCCAATTTTGTATGGTTATCGTATGAAATTACTGAAATGCCCCTTAATTAATAAAAGAGAGATTGAACTCTTCTCTTCTCTTCTCAATTCAGACATCCAATTTTGAACCCACACCCAAAAAAGAAAAAAAAACATTCAACTTTTCATTCATTTGTCAATCATAAAATCCTAATCTCAATTCAATCCTTACTTCAATTCCTAATCAACCAAATCAGAATGCTTAAACCGTAGTTTGTGACTTTGCAGGAGTTTTAAAATTGAACAATCCCAAACTTGTGTTGTCGTTTCGCAAGAGCTTGAAGGTGTGTTAATGGAAGTTAGTAGTGTTGGTGGAAATGAGTTAATTATTTGTGGAAATGAAAAAATAATTTCTTAATTTAAGCTTGTTATTTTTCATTGAAGATTATGCTTTTGTTGTTTTATAAATTTGGGGAACATATAAAACACACAACTTTTTAATGATGCAAACACATACCTTGAATTAGGTTTTAAAACCAAAAGCCACAAATTTATTTAAATTTTTGAATTATTTTAGCAATAATTTTGGAAGAGAAGAAGAAGAAAATGAAGAAATGACCGTTGCAAATGAAATGAATGGTTGAAATTGGGGGAAAATCGATTTTATATGGAGGGAAAGGTAAAAGGTGGGACCCATTAACGTTTGATTTGGATGGAAAACGTTAGATGGTAGTGTTTCACAAAAAAATGAAACATGTAGGTAGTTGTGTAATTTTTTTTGGAATGTAGGTAGTTGTTCACAAAAACACTAAACTTGTAGTTAGTTATTGACAAAAAAAGCTTCATAATAAAAAAAAAGTGATAGCTACAAAAAAGCATAAGCGTGCTTGCAACCTATTGTAGTTTGTTAAGCAAATTTTCCATTACTCGATCAGCTCCAAAATATTTAATTTATGTACACTAACTCTTATCTACAATATTATAAGAAAATGTGTTAAAGTAGAAGGTAAAATTAATAAGTTACTTATCTATTTAAACGAGAGTGAGAGCAAAAATTGTCACGTCGTGGTGGACCACTGTCCTAAAAGGCGATTCTGCACTATCCCGGTGCAGTAGAACTAATGCGGTCGCCCTCCAAGATTTGCACGACGCCGGAATCTATGTGCACTTCAGCAGAAGATACATTTCTTTTTTGTGATTTTCTGAACTGTGAGTTGGGGTATATATAGGAGAATAGGGAAGAGAATCCAACGGGCTAAAATAAATGTATTGAATACTGAAAAGAATCCAACAGGGTGAAATTAATGGTATTGAAAATGAGTTAATAACCAACGGCTCAGTCCATAAATATATGAATGTTGGAGAATAACTCCCGGAAGCCCAATAGTCCAAAAGAATATAAATATTGTAATAAGATAATATTCCGAAAAACAATAAACAGATTTTCAGTAAAAAGATAGAAGACCCAAAGCCCAACCCACACACGTACACCGCGAATCGCATTCCCAACTCCAAGACCAAGACCCAGCCCGGCTCGGTGCGCGCGTGAAGTGCTAAACCCAACAACCCACCTAGCATTAGAGCTTTTAGGTTATTATAATATTATTACATATATAAACCCAAAAGACTCCTCATTTCTCTCCGATGTGGGATAGCACAGTTTTTGATAAAACCCTTCATATTCTCTCATTTATTTTCACACTTAGAATTTCCAACAAAATGATTCTTGAATAATGAAGTAATAGACTCTTATAATACTACGTGCATCAGAACAATTACGTTGTAATTGTGTGTATATCAAAATAATGTTGATTTATTTTTGTAAAAGTAGACAAGTTATTACAGAGCCGTATCAGAGGGGGTCTAAGGAATCCATCGAGGCCTCAACATACACAGGACCCGCACTTTTGTTGATAAGTATATGCTAGTGCCTAACAATAATAGTATCGCTCTATGTGGCTAATTATATATATTATACTCCGTATTTTATATTGACTTACCTACTAGGACCAATAACCATTAACAAGTTAATCTTTAAAAGATTTATATTCAATGCCTAAAATAAATAAATAATTAAAAAGGGTCCAAATAGAACATCTTCTCCACTTCAAAAGGATTGAAGAGTAGAACAATAATAAGCAAAGTAACATTATTATGATGGAGAGAATAGAGACATATAGTACGGCATTTGTACATAGTTGTCACGTATGGAAGCTTATTACTAGATAGTCCTAGTCATTATATGTTGATTATCTAATCGTTGTCGAAAAAGATTTACCAATGAACCTAAACTTTTAGATTAGTTAAAGTAACTGACTTCAAATGTTGTTACATTACATATTGGGTTTAATTTGAGAAAACTAAAACCACCTTTTAAGCCTTGTAAAGAGTATTAGATTTACGTACGAGTCTGGCCACATTTAGTTAGCCCTGTATTGATTTACGTAGTCCACTTTTATTTAGCAATCGGTTATATAATGATATCTAGCTCCTACTCGATCCTATAAGTTTCGGCACATATGAAGAAATAAAGTATGCTGATGTTAATATATTGAACCTTTTGGGCTGATATGAAGGCGAACTTTTTTTTTTTTCCTTAAAATAAAAAAAAAAAAAAAAAAAAAAAAAAAAAGAGAAAAAACCCTGCAAACATTGCATCTCAATTTCCCACCAATTCTAATTATGGACCTTTTTTTCTTCAAAACTTTTTTTTTTCCTTAAAAAATTATTAGATTAGTAGGAAAGCTGAAGAAATAAGAAAATGATAGCTCACATCAACAACAACAAAAAATAAAAAGAAAGAAAAAGAAAATAATAGCTACTCATGAAGTTGAAAAGATGGCAAAAACTAGTAGCCGTGGCCAGTTACCACTTACCACTCATAATGTACTTCAAATTTGAAAGAAAAAACAATAATAATTTAATAATAAAAAAAATAATAATAATAAAAAAAAAAGGTCTATTAGAATTGAAGGACCCATTTTTTTTGGTTGTAATGCATGTATTGAGAATTTGAGAGCATATAACATGGAAGACCAAACACGATAATATATAGCACTAAACCACAATGATATGCCTGTAAAGTTGCTGCTATACTATACCTAAAGTTTGATATTTTCTCTAATCATTCAACCTATACAATTATATTACACTTGTTGATGTACCATCATATCAATATCTTGAAGCTTCTACCTCATGATCTGATGAAGCTTGTATTATATATACAAACTTCATATCATACTTGCTAGTTGCAACGATTTGACATAAAGTAGAGAAGAAAAATGTTAAATTGTTGCAACTAATATGATACAGAGGTAATAGATGAACGGAGTGAAAGTTGATTAAGTTGCATGTCTTTGTTGGCTTACCATCAAGTTTTTAACCCTGGTTTTGGTATGCCAACCATACTAGTGTTAGTGTACATTATTCATACGTACACGTCCTCTATAGGTTATCAAGGCTAAAAGTCAATAAAAACGGCCATAATTATGGTTTAAACAATCATTCGGTTTTACTTGAGTTAGTTTTTAATATGCAAAATGACTAATCTAGCAATCGTAGGATAAACCCAAAACCAGTCATAAATATGAGTTAAATTGATGTCAATTGCACTAATATTGCAAAAGTTCATGTAAGCAGCATCCAACACAATCGATTTGGTTGCATCTTGAATGGTAGATTAAATCATTCAAGATTTTGCAAAATGATGCCACTAATAATAATTATACAAGGATATATGTACACCAAAACTAGAGCTACCCATTAACATATAATATAACTACAATTATTAGGAGATTAAAGGAATTTCCATGCATTACCACCATGCATGCTAAAGCTCTTTAGTCTTCCAAAAAACATGACTAAAATAAGAACAAATTTTCCTTCATTACTCCATTTCCCACAAAACCCATACCATTTGTCATGGCAAATTCCATCCCTGTTTAGTCGTCGATTACAACTGTAGCCTATTGACAATCCCACATTTCCGTAGGCACTGCAATCAGAAAAATTAATCACATTGTAATTTGTATGTTAAGTTATGGCTTGTAAGAGCTGAACTCATAACCTCAACATTATTAAGGATGAAATTCTCATCAACTAGGCAACTACACCAACTTTGTTACGAAATATTGCTTAATTTTTAGGGTATAATACGTACACGGATATAAAATTATTTTGAGCTGAGCAGACATATGATGGACCCCCCCTAGGATTTAATCTATGTGGATACAGTTGAGGTCAAAAACTATCATCATTTTGGTTACTTAATTAGACTTCTATTGAATTGATATGTAGGGTTACTTAGGACAATCATACTTGATGCGTTATACAAATTAGTGAATGGCTATCCATCATCACATGTCAATGACGGCTATTATTAGAGTACGATAATGTTAAAGACAAAATTAGATAATTGTATATTTTTTTAATTCCTTTTTGGTATAAGCCTCCCCATTCAAATTTATTGTAACATTATCTCTTACCATCATAAATTTTTAATAATTAAAGAGGTTATATGAAAAAAAGAAAAAAAGGTTTGTTTGAGGAAATATATATGTTTTGAAAGAGAAAACATAAATTTGGTACACCATTTAAAAAATTGAAGATCGAAGGATGTATTTTTTTTAATCATTTTTATATTTACAAAAAATAGATATAAAACTCTTTTTTTTTTTTCCTTTTTTTTAATTAAAAAAAAGAAAAAAAACATAGCTCTTTCATTATTAACCAAAAAATACAAGATAGAGGTAACAAGTACGTAATTACCTTATGACTTCAAAGACAATATTCAGAACGCTGAAGTTGAGAGGGTCTTCCTTCAAACTTTTGCTTTCAGTTATACATATAATTATGACAAAGATGACTAAATAAGATAGTTGAGAAAATAGTATATTCTCTATGATATTCTTCTTATTTTGCTTCATCATCATCTTATTTTCTTCAATTATTGCTTCTTTTTGCTGATCACCGATTGGAAGAAATGAGAAGTATGGTGGAATATACCTATCAATTTCAATAATCATATCATTAAGTTACATTAGCAAATGCATATAACCAATTCAGATTAACGAAAATATTTAGAACATGTGAGGCTTGAATGAGTAGTTTTAATGATGATAGCTTCTTTGCACTATGTTTATCGAAACCTCATTGATTGGATCTATTGTAACCTAGTTAGTGGCCGTAGGAAAAACAAAAATAAATGGCATTTTCACATAGTTATATTTATAATTTCTAAACAATTAGCCTTAGATAATGCACCATATCACACAAATTTTTAGGTGCTAGAGAATGCATATCAATTCCAAAACCAAATGGAATTGAGAAAAACTATAATCAAAGCTATCGCTCACTTTAACCATGTCAAATTATAATACTAATTTCAATTGAAGTAGTAAATCCATGTATAATCATATAGTTGTATTTATCGTCGTATCATACATCCGCACCCTCTTAGGGGGACCAAGTGATTTAAGCAGAACCTAGAGTTGAGGGGAATGGAGCTCACTAGGGGCAAGTAGCTAGGATTTAGTTTGTAGTGAGTGGTGACTTCATACTATTAAGGTGGCTAGGTCAGTAGGACCATAATCAACGTTAACCAACTTTAAAATGCAAACAATGTGGTGAGTTGGTGACATACTGACAGTCTGACATGACTAAATAATGTATAGATTCCACAAACTTTCTAGAGTACTTTTATTAATTTCGAAATAAAATTCTAGTTCTAGTGCAAATAGTCAATTATTCCACAATAATTTTGCAAAAAGTTACGGAGTAAATAGCTAGTTGAACCAATAAGGGCCAAATGAATCATCAAGTGGGGCTGCCGCAGTCTCACTCTGTACCCTAGATTCAGGGATTCAAATTTTATATGATTGTACACTAATTGTTGAGCATTTGATTTAATTACTTCTCCATCTATAGTTTGCTACATAAAATTTTAGAAGTCTCTTATTTGGCCTAAATTGATTTAGAAGTCTTTTCTGTTAGCTGAATGAATTGTATTGAAATGAACTTAATAAGTTTAATTTAAAGAAAAGGGTCTAGCAAAATTATAATAATAGGACAAGCACTAATATATGTGATTGTTTAGCAAATTTTACTACTACGAATTAGTGATAGCAAATGACACTTAAAAAAAAAAAATTAGTTTATCTGAAAGTCGTTACCTTGTTTAGTAGCAAAATTTTAGATACTACTTGATTTGTATCTTGTTCTCCTCATTTCCTCAATTCATTAAAGAGTCTTCTTATAAATAGGTTCAATAATAAACAAAGTCAACGTCGGCAAAATAAGTTGAATTTGACAAAAAAGAACTAAGCTAGACCCAAGAAAAAAAAAAGGATTAGAGAGGAGAAAAAACAGAGGAAAGTAAAACATGAATGAATATGTAAAGTTATGAAAAAGACATCAGGAATTACAGTATATGATTCCAAGCTACTGTAAGTATATATATGATGGACCCAAAAGAACTTTTATAAATATAATAATTCCCTAATTAATTCCTTGCTATCCCATGAAAGCCAAGAAGAAAATTAATTCATTTTTATTAAAGTTTTTTAACTTTTGTATTTGCTTTATTCCCTTTTTTTTTTTTTTTTTTTTTGTTTTAAATAAAGACATACAGATTCTCATATTAATAATTTTATCAGATAGAGTGCTACAATAGAATATGAGCTCCAGCCTCCAGGGATATTCTTTGGGTTGACCAATAGTTTAGTGAGCATGCATTACTACTTTAGTAGTTTAGTAGAATAGCTTTAACCTAATAAGTGGTAATTAAACCAAGTTGGATGTTCAATCGAATATGAACATACTTTTTGTAGAGCTGACAATTGAATAAAGCTATAGTAATAAGATGAAATGTCTTGATCCCATACGTTTATAGGGCTTAATTTAGTTTCGTTTGGTTCCATTCGACTCAAATCCTACCAAATCTAATATTCTATTTGGTTCAGTTACGTTGGTGTCCATTCACTAGAAATTAATTCAGCCCAAAAAAACAAGACCAATTAAACTAGCTTTTTATACAATATTCTTATTGTATACAAGCATTATGGTAAAGAATTATGGTTCAATGAAGCCATTTTCAAGAACAAGAAAAGTTGATTCAAGATGTATATGCTACAACTCAATCATAAATTATGACTTTAATGTATAATTGGAGGAAATGAAGCAGGTTCACATGCTAGCTTTGTGGCCAGTTATGGAATGGTCACCAATTTTAAAGACTTTGAATAGGATTCTCTCACGCGAAATTAAGGTGGGCTTTTAGATTATTATTCTTGTAAGTGTAACATGCATCATTGATGTTGACCACGTTAAAATTTGTCTACTATAGGCTATGCAAAGTTGATTTAGATGTGTTTGCTTCATTCTATTTTTATTTTTTTCCATTATTAATCTCTCAGCTTTAATTAATTTTGTGGTTAGAGATCATTTTTCTTCACTTATATTTGGTCAGCCTAGCTAGCTATGGCATATATTGAAATCATGAGTACTATTCAACTTTTTTCTTGATTTTGGTTTCTAATACAACAATCGATTTTTCTATCAATTGCGCTCGAACTAATAACATTCTCTCACGGTTTACACGTAGAAAAAATATTGACCTAATTACGAAAGATTTATTTGTAAATATTTAATAGGAAAAACTTTTACATTATCAAAGAGGAAGCAAATATAATTTTTTCAATTTATATAATTATTAATGCATGATTAACATATATATATAGGAAAATCGATCTGACCTTAATCCTTTCTTTTTCCTAGGAGGCATATCTCGACCCACTAAAAGAAGGTGTCTCTTGCTGACTATACCTTAAGTGAATACGAACATAAAAAAAAAAATACTCGTTTTTATTTGATTTTCTCATGTAGGTCCTACATTACTCGCCCTCGTTAGAGATTTGCTAAGTGAACAAATAATATATAGTCACGTGACATCTATAATGGTTGTTTATTAACACAAAATAATGCCCAGTTTTCCTCGTCTTATTTTTACTTATTTTCAGCAACAATATATAAGTTCAGTTCAGCAAAAATAAGTTTCGATCCTTAATAAATTGTTCATCAAAAATAAGTTCAGTTCAGCAAAAATAAGTTCAGATAAGTAAAAATAAGTTCAGATCAGCAAAAATAAGTTCAGTTCAGCAAAAATAATTGGAGGAGAACAGGGCCTAAGTTGAGATGTGCTTATTCCATACTCTAGTTCTTTACTCATCCTTACAAACATATAAAAATCATCAACATTGTAATCAATTAAATCAAATTAACTACTAAACAAGATGAATATCATAATTAAATCAAAAAAAAAAAAAAAAAAAAGAACAAAAAAAAGAGAGAAAACTCACATCATGATGGTGAAGAGCACTATTACTGCTTGAGAAAGTTTAGAAAAATCAACTACAGATTCCCCACTATGCCTTGTATTTGCGGTTTGAAACAAAGCTCCTACAAGCTTCTCGTACGAGTTCATATTCTCCATAGTTCCAGAGCTCCAATCCATAGCACAAAACACCGCGATTTGTATCACCATTAACCCAATTGTAGTACCTCCTAAATACCAACATTTTTTACTAGACATCAAATGACCATGCCCTAATTCCTCGTAGTTTTTTAACATGTAACTAAACTCTTTCTTCTTAGTAAGTTTTTCTAAAACCCATATTACTAGCCTTAAGGACAATGGATACAACGTATTTCCGATGAACGTATGAGGAAGTAAAATCAAGAGTAAGCCGGGATTGTTCTTAAAGATCTCCATGTTTTCGTTTGTAGGTGTATACCCACAACTCGAAAAGGTCGAAACGACCATGAAGAAGGAAAATGTTTGTAACACTAGTCCTTTTTTATTAAGCACATTTAAAGCACTAGTGGTAAGGCTCATGTACATGGTTACCAAAGTTGAACCTACTAAATGTACTATTATTATGTATCCTAGGACCACATACCCCAGCAATTTTATCGAATCGTACTTAATTTTATATGATGGGGTATTATTATTATTACTATTACTATTACTATTACTATTACTATTATTTTCGCCAGTAGCAGTAGTAACAATAGTACTAATAACATTATTATTATTATTATTATTATTATTATTATTATTATTTTCATCACCACTCGAAAGTGGTGGGTTTATTATGCCTAATTCTATAGAATCTATTACGTGTGAAGTCTCTAATTTCGGGTTTTGGGTGGTTGGAAACTCACACCTTCGAAGCTGGAGGCCGAGCATGGAGGTCACGACTTCTCCTCCTAATAACATCAAAATAATAATAACAATTAGTTGGTCGTTAGAAAATACCTCCATTTCAACCGTAGTCATGCTAGAAGCTGTTGCAGCTGAAACGGAGGTAAAGAATAGATCAAGATTACACGGAGCTTGGCTCGTTCTCGTCTTCGACACCTTCAAAGACAAGAAACCAGCACAAGAAAGGATTAAGAAGTAAAAAAGATTTAGCCAAAAGGGGTTAATTAAAGGGATTAAAAAGATAGTAATTTGTGTTATGGACAATTTTATGAGAGTGTAACAATTGATGAAGAATGATTTTATTTTAGGAAGATAGTGTTTAGAAAAATGGTGTAATTTTTTTAGTAAAGAAGAAAAGTAAGTCATGTTGTTATTCATCATGGGAATTCACAAAGAATTAGACGATGAAAGAGTGCACATATATATAGCAACAAAAAGTGGTATGTTTATATGCACAAGAATTTTCGATTAGGAAGGAGTGAAAAAAAAAAAAAAAA